>RJWH01000222.1:0-506835 GCA_004363575.1 Solenodon paradoxus | reverse complement strand
GCTATTTGATCACACAGTGTCAATGAAACTGCAAGTAGCAATACAGAGGCCATAAAGGGAATTGCATTAAAGTTAATACAAAAGTCAGGAAAATGTCTTCGGCAAGGAACACTGGCTATTTGGCAGGTGCACGGCGGGGAGCAATTGAAGGATCTCAGTGTGACCAGTGGGCACGCCCCTCTGTGTGCCTATCTCTTCTTTCAGCATTTTAATAGTTCTTATCCTGTCTCCTTCCCCCTCCCTCACTCTTGTGCTTTCTCTGACTCATTTTATTTCTCCCTTACTACCTCCAAGTGCCCTCCCGTCTCTCACTGAATGCTCATCTTTTCCCTTTCAATCTGCCTGTCTTTTCACACCCTCCTTTTGTGAGGAGGACAAGATAAGAAAGGGAAGCAAGGATAACTGAACATCTTTCTACCATTTTCCCTTGCTCTCTTTCCCTTTTCATCACTAATATTGCCACACTACTTTTCCCCTCTTCTATGTCCTCTTTCCTTCCCTAGAGCTGAATCTCTGTTATCAGTATATAGCCAATCCTCCCAAGCACAGAGCTTAGAAATGATAGGAAAATTGCTGGGTTCCCCTACTCTTCCATTGTAGTATTGGATTCTCAGATTCTCCTAATGTGCTGCCAGATCAACAGTTGAGAAGTAAAAAATGTTAAAAAAATATAATAAGCTAGGATTTTTAAGCATTTTTTTAAACTTAAAACAATTCTGGATTTTTCAGCTGCTGTCCTGAAAGGAGATGCAAAATATACTAGACAAAAGGGTGTCATTCTATGTCCTGCTTTCCCTAAGTGCATTTCTTCTAACCTACCACCAATCTAACCCTCTCATTAGACTGTCCCCTCCTTGTGCAGGTCCCCAAACCCTCCTGTAATAACTGAATCTCATTACAGTTCAAGGCAGATGAATGACATAGGCAGGAGTTTGCAGAATGTTTCTTGACAAAGACACACTGCATCCCACAAAAAGGCTCATTTAATGCCCCATCAGGAAGTCTTACACTTTAAAGCCTAATAAATATATTAAGAATGCTATAATATAGAAAATGTCTGGAGTCACTTTCCACATGAAATGCATTTCTGAGAACACTACAAGGTAGGCTGTGATATGGCATTATCAAACTCATTCTTTGAACTTCAGAAAATCAATTTGATTTTCTTTAGGTATTTCACTCTTTAATTATCAACCCACATGAGCTAGCAGCAAAATGTTGCGGATAAATCTGGTTTGCCCACCCATTCATCCCAGTTCCCTATATGTAGTATATGCCCCTGGCATGTACTGTGTGCTTTCAAAATATTTAATGGATGAATGAAATAAACCATCAGACCAATCGATATAAGCCTTAGACACGACAGAATTAAGTAGCTGGAAGAAAACACTATCACACATTAAGGAATTTTGAAAATTTTCCCGAGTTTTGGCATTGCCACTTAATCATAGGTCAACATAGGGTCTCAGATGTAAGTTGCCTCCAAGAATTAGAAAGAAAAATGGGCTGTTTGGGGCTGGTAACACATAGCAGTTAACTGTGACATTTAACATTCAAATAGTAAATAAGAAAAATAGAAAAACTCTAAAAAACAGATGAAACTCTCAAAAAAATCCAGTAGCCTAAGATTAGTCAGTTCTTGCATTAGTTCACAAAATACTTTGTACAAATCTTATTATTACTGATGGTCCCACAAGACCATAGTTCTTCAATAGTTTCTGAATCATACTAGGGAGTGGAGACCTGACTATACTCCACCAAGATTTTCCATTCAAGTCAAGAAAGCTCCACAGTGAATTCACCTTAGAAAACAGGAAAGAGACAATAATCTTATTTGGATAAGAGTAAGAGATGATAGGATGAGTTGAACTGTGGCTGAATAGAACCACAAAGTATCCTCTTTTTAAAATTAAACTCAATTCAGGGACCAGGTTAGCAGTTCCCCAAAATAGAGACTGCAAGTCATTCTATATCTATCATCAGCCTAGAGTTTGGAGGCAGAGATGACCCAGTAAGTAGTGGTAATTTGTTAAATCTTGGTCTGAATCTCTTAGTAATTTGAAAAATATCTTTCACCCACACACACACGTGCCCCAGAAATTGGAACTTTCTTCATGTTCAAAGTCTATGAGAGTTTTTTTTTTAACATTAATAACAGCAACATAATTGGACTGAGATTGTCATCCCTCCAGAAAAGAATTCTTCAGAATTCTCCCCAATCTATCACAGAATCTGTGTTAACTTTCAACTCCATTGCCCCTTCATCCTTGAACCAGTTTTAACAAATGACCTGCACACACATCTGAAAAGAAATATTTGATCCCTTGAAGAAAAAACTTTGATAGCTCTAGGACACATGTATTTTAATTTAACTCTGACCCAGATTAAAGTATCTAAATGACCCTCAATGGAAAAAGGGAAAATCACTTTTAAGCAACCTCTGGAAGTTACTTATACTACTATACTGCGTATCATGAGACTAGGTTTGTTACCATTCATTAAATGGGGTTTTCTGATAAGGATTGGAGAAGTGATGGCATGTTTTATCCCCACCCCCATCCCTAAACTCTGTTTTGAAGTTTCCAGCAATACTGTCCCACCTATCTAAGAACCACAGCTCTACGATTTCAGTCTTACATATACATCATTAAAAGTCCTTCTAGGAAGAAAAAGTAGCTACATTTGCCACCTGTGTTCACTACTCAACACACTACCTGTGTTCACTGCCATCACTGTCACCAAGGACAGCAAAGAGAGAGCGGAAACTGGTTACCCCCCAAAGCCATCTCTGAGTGCTAGCCCCCACCCCCATTCATGACATATTTTTTCCAAATCAATTCCCTGTTCATTTCACCAATGCCTCAGCATCTTTGGATTTCTTCTATTCTTATCTCAATACACTACTATTTATGGGAAGAGTAAAAATTCCACTACCTTCCACCACATTTGTGTGTATGTGCCTAATCATGTGTTCATCCCCCAAATGATTTCAAAATTAGAACTCAAGATCAAGCAGTCAAATTCTACAAAACAAGAGCTACAGAATAAAACCAGAGTGATGAAAGGGGACCTACTGACCACACTTCTGCTATCTCTCTCAAAGATATCATCCAGCTAATACAAGCCTCAGTCCTTAGACCCAGCCAAGCCCTCTGTCACGCCGGCCCTCCTGACAGCATGCCTCTGTGAGAGATCACCACATATTTTCATAGTTTACAAGGATAAAGCAATTACAGACTCAGTAGTTCATGAATAAAGCCTCTTTAACATTTTAATGAGAACATTAAATTCAGCTTCACTTGGTTTACCCTCCCTAGAAAGTCTGTTAGCCTAAGAGAAAGTTTCTTTTAAAATCAGTGATGAAGCCGGCCTACCCAAGCCCCATGGGGCATGACTGGGCCACAAACATTGGCTGCATTATTTCTCTCCCGAACTAACCTATGTATTTTGATATGACAGTTTGGTAAATGAGAGAAGGCATCTGATGAAATGCCTCCTTTCTGCAGTGTTTGTATGCTTGTGTGTGCTCACTCATTTTATATCTGACTTGTCTCCTAATTCGCTTTTTATGTTAGACACAGCTCTGAGAGCACTGTGTGACTCAATAAATGCTAAATCAAACTTTTCTGCTATTTTCCCTTAATCATTTTCTGCTGCCTTAACCATTTCTACTGCAATGTGACTGATTCCTACCAAGGCTACAAATGACCATTTGCCTGGAGACCCATTAAATTCAGCAGACAACCAAGAAAGCTCAGAAGCCAAAGGTGAACAAGAAATAATTCTCAGTCTCAATGACTTAACATGAATGTCTGACTCTTCCTCTGAACAAAACCTGGAGCAGCATGAATGAAAGCATTTGTCACCTTGAAAGCCTTCTCTCACATAGGATAGAAGAGTAAAGCAAAAAAGAATTAACATTCAGGTCATTCATCCAACTCTTCAAATATTTACTGTGTACCTACTATGCACTAAGAACTGTTCTAGGCACTGGGAATACAGCCAGGAACAAGGCAAAAACCTCCAGTCTCACAGAGTTTAAGATCCAATGAGAGGAACTGTCAACTAAAAAGAAAATGTGAGAAGGCAATAAGTGCTCTGGAGAACATTCAAGAGGGTGATGTGCTAAGAGAGATTAGTTTATTCGAGTGGTCGGAAAGTCAGGCAGAGCAAAAACTACAACATAATCTTTATGAACATGAAAAAAACATGGAGAAACCATAAATGTGTACTACTAAGTGAAAGGAGCTAATTTAAAAAGGCTACATGCTGTATGACTGCAATTATAGGGCATTCTGGAAAAACAAAACTACGGAGATAGTAAAAGAGACCAGTGGTTGCCAGCGGGAGAGAGCGATGAGTAGGCAAAGCAGAGAGAATACTTAGGACCGTGAAACGACTCTGTGTGATACTCTAATGGAAGATACGTCATTACACATCTATATAAACCCATGGAAAGTACACCACGTGGGAACCCTAAAGTACACTATGGAGGAAGGTAACGACGTGCAGGTTTATCAGCTGTGGCAATGTCCCACTCTGTTGGGGCGGTGTTGATTTTGGGGGAGACATCTGTGAGAACTTTCTGTCCTTCCTCCTAATTTTTCTGTGAACCTAGAACTACTCTAAAAACCAAAGGCTGTTGAAAATAGCCTTAAGGCAAGAGTGTGATGTGTTAAAGAGTGGAGAGGACTCTAGCTTTGCTAGGAAGTAGTGAACAATCAGGGAGTGGCATGACACCAGTGTAAGCAAGGGAGGAAATGGGCACAAGAGTGACTCTCATTCTGAAAGCACCAGAAGTCATGCTAAGTGTTAAGCAGTGACCCTCATAATGTTTTCCCTTTCAGAAAGGCCACTCTGGCTACCGTGCAGAAAACAGATTTAGCAGGGTAATCAACAGAGGTGGCCTGGTCTAGGAAGGATTTGAAATACTTTGGGAAGGAAAGCCTGACAGGATTGATAGTTGATTGACCGGATGCAGGGCATGAAGGAGAAAGAAAAGTGAAAGATAATTTATGTATAGAAGGAGATACTACTCACTGAGATGGAAAAGATCCTTCTGGATACTACCTGTGAACACAGCACTAGGAGCAGGGAGCATGTGGCACCCTGGACAGTGGTAGGAGTGCTCAGGTCCACAAGAGAACAGCTCGCTGTGTCTTTGCCTTAATGAGAATATAGTAAAGGCATATATGTGTGACACATAAACTTACAACTATCAACATATGCATTTACAAATGGACATATAAATATAGATTGTAGATCATGTTTAATAGATTTTTTTGCAATTCAAAGAAAATTTGAAATCATTTCAACATGTTTGCTTCATTTTTTTTTCACAGATGAAACTGAATTTAAGGCGCAAATGAATTTTATAAATGAGAGTGGTATATCAAACAGGTTAACAGGCCCTTTGCCCCATGAATCAATTCCATTTCATAAGAACTTTTTGGTATTAATAATTATTTTTTTAAATCATTAAACAGGCAATGGCAAGAAAGGGAGAAGGTCATTTTAAAATGCTATACAATTGCCCCTAAAAATAAACTAAGATTGCTTTATAAGTTAGCTGGCTCGGTTTTCACTGCAGCGTTTACATAATCCTTTTGAGAATAAGCAATAGGTTCTTAAAATTTTAGCACAAAAATCATTCATGAATTGGTTAAAAAGTATCCATTTCTTTTTGAAAAACCTGTCCTTTTAGAGAAAGTAGGGACAAAACCATACCACATGTAAACACAATTCTTTCATAAAATCCTGCTTCAAGGAAATGCGATCAACAAACTTTCAAGAAGCAAAAAGCAAGAGTTGTTTCCACCCACTTGCAAAGAAGCTGAGAGCAAATGAGGTGAAGAGTGTTCCCAAAGGTCACACAGGCAATTAGCAATAGGGCTGAAGCCGAGACCACGTTTCCTTGCAGGAGAGGACTCCACACACCGCACACCCCTGTTCGCCCTTGCAGGTGTGCAGGAGAACTGCTCACGAAGTGAGAACACGCGTTCCCAGGGAGGTAGGTCAGGCTGGGGTGCTGCTGCCTCCTCTCCTTGTCACTTTCCTTTAGCTCGTTTCTTTAGGTGCTACTTAAATAATCAGTCAAACGTGTTTAACAAACACGCAAGCAAATCTTACAGAGATAAAATCAAATATGAAAGTGCAACCTGACGTCGATTTTGAAATGATAAGTTTAATTGTGAATGAAGAGGTTCATGTGTAAGCTCTTCAGCAACCCTTCAGCAACCCTCCTAAGGATGTATGGCCCGGGGTCCCCTGTGGATGGACATGTGCCCAAGATTCACTGGCAGAGCAGCCCCTCTGGAGATACCACATCTAGAATTTCTCACCTAGTCTTTAGCTTTCTCCAGAATACCAAAAACTCTGACCAAATTTTAGGAAAAGGGAACACAAAACACTAGAACCAAAGTGTTAACAAGTCTGGTCTTTGTAACATTACTTAAAGAACTACAATTCAATTTGATGGAATTATCACTAAAATAACTCAGATCATATTTAAAGAAGGCAAACCCTGGGGGCAGGACTAGGAGGCTTGGACAGCCGTTTAGTCTACACATTACCTATACAAGTTTAAAAATAGGCTTCATTTTTCATCTACCAGGCTCTCCCTCCGAAGCTGTGAGGACTCCCACCTCACAGCATTTTGAAGTCTGAAAGGGAAACAGCGAGGGGGTGTCTACCGTGGTGTTTGTCCCTGTGAGTCATCATTCTCTGTTCTTACTGAGTGTGGGCTGTTTGTGTTCTTGTTGGTTTGCAGACTTCCTCTTCACTGCTTTTCCCTAATAATGTCTCTGCAAAGGATCCCTCCATTGGAAACACAGGCCCGCTGATGGACAAGGTGGTCACAGAAGTGGTACTCACAAAAAATGAACTGAGAACATTCAGGAGAATGAGTGAGAGATGCTTGGTCAGCTTTACCCTGTCCTACCACCTGGAATTTGGAAAAAAAAAAAAGATATATATAATATATAATATATATATATATTATATATATACATTATATAACTTTGTTTGAAAAGCATTTTTCATATACTGCCATTTAGTTCTCATAACACTATTAACTAAGTAAATCCAGACTCAACAAGATTTCTGAGGTCATACGACAACACACAAGTGAACTTAGCTTCATTCAAGCCCAACAAGATTTCTGAGGTCATACGACAACACACAAGTGAACTTAGCTTCATTCAAGCCCAGATCTTCTGACTCGAGATCCTGTGCTTTCGAGATTATGCTGCTGGCATAGTTCTTGTTTAACAAAGATACTACAAATTTCACTAATCTAGGCTTCACTAACTCATAATTGCTGAGGCAATAAAACATCATTTGATACTCCATTTACTTGTAAATTTGAGAGGTGCTATAGTAAATGCTGTGAAACAATGTCAGTGTTAGGAGCTGTATAGGGAAGCTACCGTGCTGCGTGCCTTTGGTCAGTCACCAGAGCAAAGGTCACCTACTTAGCATGAATATGTAATTTCGAAAAATGGATTTGCTAAGTGTACATGATTTCATTGTGTTTTCAAGGCTAACCAATGTTTAAAAAAAAATTTAATCCCAAATATAAGACCTATGTTCTTAAAGTAATAATATTGAAGTAATATTAAAGCAATAATATTAAAGTAATAATCTATAAGTTAAAAATAAAAATTAAAACCCACAATAACTTCTGTTTTGTCAAGCACCCTTATTATTTATTATATTTCACAGAACTATTTCATAGTTCAGTTTCTACTAATTCAGATCTGCCTCTTCCTAAAGACTACAGAATACAGTTATTTTCCAAATGTTGGTCAAATGGCGAGATACATATGTGAAAGGATGCATGTGTCCATCAAGCTACACTGCACATCAGTTTAAGAGTGAAATGCCACTTACTTCCAGCACAATGGACAGAGCCTGGGATTTGGGATAATACAGCTACAGATTCAAATTCTGTTGCCTATTATGTTATCTTGGGCAAGTTACCTCAGCTTTTGTTCTTAAGCTTCCTTCTCAGCAACATGGGGATAACCCTGAGAACCATGCAGAATCTGTGTGATGATCTGAAGAAGCCACAGATTCATCATATTGTTGTGGCAGAGTTGTTGTAGCTTATTTATCTCCTCTTCCACTCTGTCTGTCCCATGTTTCATGTGACCCCTCACATAACCACCTGTGAAACAGCGCTTCTGTATATAAAACCCTGTTTAAAGTTAAAGGCTAAACATCAACCTGATATCCAATGAAGGTAACTACTTACCTCAAACTTAACTACCATGTTCTAGAGATAACTTACCCTGCACAAAAGATGTTCAACAGTCTCAAAGAACTGATGCTCACCCTTTTATACACCAATACTGTTTATTACTCTTTATATTGGAAAGCTTTTCTAAAAATGTATTGTACCGTTAATCACTTTTTTACTAGAAAAGCCAGTTGAAAGGACTTTAACTTTTTTTTCCCCCACAGGGATATCAACATGAATTTAAAACAGGACTGAAATGAAAAATTTACAATTCTTTGGATGCTTTTTAAGATAGTAGATTTGCACATGCAAAGTGTTCCCAGATTTCGACAGTGAGCATTTCTTTTCACTTCCTGTGGTCAGCAGCTCATCTGGAAGGCACAAGGCACTGGGGATTTAATATGAGAATGTTCTTATCATTGTCAACAAGTTTACCAGGAATCAGTCTCAGATACTGTGTGGCCTTAGGACAGGAATGTTTGATAAGCACTTCAAGGAGAGCCTACTTTTTTCCTAGTCCAAGGAGGGCTTCCCTATCCTGTCTTACATATGATAGATATTCAACAAATATTTTAAATGTCTTTTTTAAAGAAAAGACAGGAATGAAAGCAAATGGGCATGCAAACAGGAGGAGAATGGAGGAAGAGGCATCTATTTTATTTAGTTGTTTGTCTTGGATGTTCCCCATGATACAGGGTCTCAAACCCAGGTCTTAGAATGTGAAGGATGTCCACCAAAGGCTGCAGACATAACCACTAAGCCACCAGTGCATGCCTAAAACTTTTTCAAAAAGTGAGTTAGTAGAGTAAATTATACGCAAATTTTATAATTATTGTTATATTTGGAGACTTTATTCTAGCCCATCGGTAGTCCCCTTAGTCATCTGGCTGGAGTATACCTTTTCATCTGCAAAATAAGGCAAGTAGATTAAATTACCCTTAAGATCTTTTCCAACACTAATCTTCTATGATCCTTTACTTTCAGACACATTCATAAGTTCTAGATGAGAGACCTGCCATAAATACAATCACCAGGTAAGTGAGGTACTAGAGGACACAATGAATAAACAATACATCCTTTACCCTCTAACACAGACATCCTATCAAGAAGGAATTGTCCTTGTATCATGGCAACAAATACAAAAATAATTAGGTCTCTCATTTCTTTCTCCTACTCCTAATATCATATATAAAAGTAGATATATTGAGCTTAGAGTGTAAACATATTGATTCTTTTTTTTCTGTGACAAATGTTCATAATAGGTGAAAAAATGAGTATACCTCAAGAGAATTCAACTGCATTCAGGCAAATAAAACCTTAAAGGAAAATTTTTTCTAACAACTAAAATTAGGACTTTCATTGACCCTCTGCACCTAGTTATGTCTTCCAATACCACTTGGTTCATATATTAACTTATCGGCTACATTTGTTTAAATAACAATAGTTTCACTCTGCACAGAAAGTAAACTTTCTTAAACTACAGTCCAACTTTCTATATTAAAGTAGAAACGTCTTTGGAACTTGAGGCGATTATACTAAATTAAATAAATATAATTTCACTCTTACATGGAAAATAAAAAAAAAACAAAGCAAATGGAGACAAAAATAAAACAATAACAAACCCTTAGGTTAAAAAACAGAACGTCGGCTACTAGAGGATAAGGGGAATGGGAGGTTGGAAAAATTGGTGAAGGTGGTCAATTATATAGCGGTGGATAGAAACAACTTTTATTGGTGATCATAATATAGTATCCCTTTCCTTTTCTAGGATCTGTTATCGCTTCAGTTTTACTAAATTAAAAAATAAACTTTTAGCTCTTGTATTGCATGTTCATAATGATTATTGTGATGATAATCATGACAATAGTACTCGTTTTGGTGCTTACTGTGCTAGGAGTTGTTCTTAACTGCTTTAGGACAACAGCTTATTTGATTCTTACAACAATACTCTGATCATCACCATTATGAAGACAGAGATGTGGGAGCAGAAAGCTTAAGAGAGTTACCCAAGTTTAACAGCTGATGCTGGTGAGGTCCAAGTCCTGGGCCGTCTTTTCCCAGTGTCATTTCTCTTGTCCACGCAGCCTCGTTGCATCTCCTCAAACCAGAGGTTATTTATTTTATACCTTTTCATATCCCCTTTAGAATTTGGTAGCATGCTTGAAAGGATCTTAGAAGTCACCTAATTTAATTCTCTTATTTTATACATAAGAAAAACTCAGGACCAGCAAGACAAAGTCATTTGCCCTAGATTGCCTGACTCTACAACAGCACAAACCAAATTAAAAATAGATTCTCTGTGCCCCAGGTCTGTGCCTTCTCCCTGGGAATAACAAAATCACTACATTTACCCAGATAGCATCTGGCTGGCCCTTATCTCATTTGGCAGATATATAAATCTTTATCTTAGGAGGTAAATCTTGAGAGATATTTCAAATTAATAATAAAATCTTAGTCTTTAATTCAACAAATGCATGCTCTTGTTAACATCATTGGCTGCTACGACTGAAATTAGCTTTTTCTATGTACAGGCAGTTCCTGCCTGGTCAACAAGAGGAAATAAGGTTGTAGTTAAACACACTGCCACTTGGGCCACACACACAATGCACTTGACCAAAAGTTGGGGCCTATTCTTGTCACCCTTCTGCCCTATGTTTAAGAGAAGGAGATACCAATATTATGAGATAGCACTCTTCCAATACAGAGACTTCAATCATTTCTCTTCCAAAAGTAGAACATGTTTCTGGCTATTTCTCCATATGTTATTTCTATTTCAACAAAAGGCAGTCACAGTATTCAACAAGCCTTCATATCTGGTCTCTGAATGCTTTCAGAATGGTTTGCCCAGGTTAACAGTCTCCCAAATGGTGGACTTTTCTTATTCTCAGTCTTCAACTCTAAAGACTGATGTGATGAGCCGGTCTTTCATATCTTTTAATAATACCTTTAAAGATAAAAAAAAAACTAAATACATTTTCCTGTAGTTGTTACATCTCAGATCTACAAGTATAGGCATGGGGCTAATGAAGCATTTTGAAACAAATATTTGAAAAAGTCACTTGTTGGTTTGCACTATTCCTTACCCTTTGCCCCCTCTCAGGGTAGAATCTTCTCTCTCATTTGTGTTACTGTGTGGGGTTTAAGAGTTATGAATTCAATGTGATAAAGAGGAAAAATTGGCAGTATTCTCAGAGCATCTGAATCTGGGCCACTAAAAAGAACTCAGTTCTGTTGTCTAAATAGGTGTTTACATTTAGTAGACTAGATATAATAGAGCTAACTTGTTAGAGAACCAGAGCTAGTAAGTATTATTTACACGAATCTGTTTTATGACACTGTGTTTTAGTCCCTTTTCCCTTTCTCTTTCTTTGACAACAGATACAGGGTGGGTGGCAGCCATTGTGGCCACTCTTCTCACTCGGATGAAATTCAACAACAAGAAAAGCAGAACTCGACATCACAGGAACGACTGCAAAAAATCAAATACTTGGAGCTCAGGAAGAGCTGAGTCAAGATCGGAAAGTCCCTAAGGCAGGAACAAAAGTTGCTGCCTCCTCCTGCCCTGCAAACCGACTAGAAGTGGCAGCTCATTCTCTCCAAATGCCTCTCAGAAAAGGAAATGCCACGAATGTAACAAAAACCGAGATCCTGGGGGAGCCAATTAAATTCAAGCTGTTTTCAAAACTCTGTAAAAAAAATATCGAATTAGAAAAAACTTGGCACTTGAAGTGACATTGTATGTGATTTGCTTAGGGCCTATGGAATACTATCATAGAATGACTAGCTGTCACACTTATAAAATAAATCTTGGATTTTTAATACAATGGAAGAGAATCATTAGCTAGTAAAACAAACATCTTCGGAGGAAGAATGTGGCACAGCAAATTCAATAGGTATGGTGTCCATCTTTGGAATTTGTCAAAACCCGAAAAACTAGGCCAAGGTCAATGACAGATAACAGCAGAGAGACACTCCTCTAGCCTCTAGCAGCTCACTGTGTACTTCTTTGAGGTTCCTGCAACTGTAGAAAAGCTAGGGTCGGGGGAGACCTGTAAGGCAAGAGGGATTTTCAGATCCCCGAATACAAGCTCCTCAGTGGGCTTTTGATGACCTACAGCAGGAATGTCTGGGTGGGGAAAAGGAGAAGCTCTCAGAAAAGATTATGTGTGTCTTCTCTGTTGCAGAAGCAGGTCTGCATTTCAGCTGGTGGCTGGAGCAAAGGCCTGGTCCCCCTGACTCCTGCAGCTCTCCAGAGCTTACTACACAATTCAATGGCTATTTGTGAGACAGGTATTGCCTTTGTTAATATGATGCAAAGAAGATGTGTTGAAGACAGAAACAGGCAAAAGAGAGTAAGACTAAAAAATACCAACGGCAGTTGAGTTTCAGGGATGTTTTCTTTTCATTCCAGGATTAGCTAGCTAAAGATCGATCTCCAAAGATAATTCTGTAAAAGAAACCAAAATTTACTCTTCAGAATCTCCTTCACTCCTTCACCTTCTTTTTGGCTCCAAAAAGCCAAATAAAGATAAAAGGAAACATTCCCTCTTGAAAAACATTTATAGGGCTTGGTCATGTTTTTGTTCTACTATGTGGTTGAATGTTTTGATTATATCACTTCAATCCCCTTAGAGGGATGCTTATTTCATTGTCTCTGATGACACAAACTCTATGACAATCACTGAGTCATAAGTCAGGAGGGACACTAAGGGAAGTGAGATCCTATTCTGCCTCCACAGACACCCTTCTCTAAGAGAATGAAGATGCACCTGTCTGTGGAAAAAGCAACTCACCTGTCAAGACCTGGTCTCTGCCGAGGCTGTCTTAAATGTAACCTATTCCATGAAGTGGTTTTGACATCCTAACCAGAAATGACATCTCTCTCAGATGAGTTCTTATGTGCTTTTCTATTTTATATTTTTGTTATTTATGTAATTATATTATTGCCTCTCTATACTCTTTGCATAATGGTATTTTAATTACTGGAAAGAGTAAAATATGTCAGTAAATCTCAAGTTCTTGACTCTATTGTGGAGACAAGCATTGCAGTAACTGAGGAACCAAAGTGGTCGGAAAAAACTTCATCCAGGTAAGGCAGATGGAACTCAGAACTGACTTGTCCAAAGAAAAGAGGAAAAGCACTTCCACATTAGATGAACAAAAGTCTGAGTCCCAGGATGTCTCCAACACAGATACTTATTTTTATTAATGTTTCATTAGTTTATAATACTATGTAAGTTTTAAGAAAATAGATTCACACCTTGCTCAGTATGTCACACTGTTCTCATCACCAGAATTCTAGTACCATTCACCTAATCAATTTGATCCCTTCTAACTGTAGTACCCTCCTGCTCCCCACTTCTGGTAACCCCAAGCTTAATTTCAGAGACTTAGTGTATTTTTGTTGTGTTCTGTTCATTCTTCCACTTTATATTCTACATATGTGCGAAATAGTTGACCAGTTTTGCTTAGCATAATCACCTGAAGTTTCATCCAAGTTGTCACAAAGATTTTGTTTATTTTTAATAACTGAGTCATATTCCTGAGTATATTATATATTATTTATCCAGTAATCCATCAGTGGCTATTTAGGTGGATTCCATGTCTTGGCTATACATTGTACCTTTCTGAACACATTGGATAAAACAGATATTTAGAGTGCAGTAGAGCCTGAGTGGTGATGAAGGACAGTTAAAAATCCCTCTTATGATAGAATCTTCAAGCCCATGATACTTGTGATCTAGATCAGTGATAGCGCCAGAGGGATAATAATTCTTTGTTTCTGGGCTTCCGGAACTCTTCTAGGAAACATCACCCCACAGAGAACAGACAATCTTTTGAAACAATTAAATTCCCATATTTTCATCCACCACACTTAATGATATGACCTCTTTGGAGAGAAGGAAGGATTAAGAACTTAAATAAACAAACTCCCTTATGCACAGAACTACAGTCAATCACAGATAATGACAAGCTGTTTTTAGGGACTTTTTGAAACAATATTTTCCATAAATAATTACAAAATGGGAATGCATATATTTTATCAACCAAACCAAAAAATACTGTGGTCATAACTAAATAATATCAATAGAAATATTCAGCCTTGCAACAGCTTTCAAGAAAATAGTGTTAGAATGCCTCTCTAGAGCTGATCGCTTTTAGAAATTACTGTTCCTTAAGCACTTACTTTCCTTTTGACCTCATTGTGTACATCACGCTGCTCTTCAATTTCCCAGGATCCCCAAGGTCATTCTCAGCGGTGTTTGCTTTAAACACAAATTTGTGCCAAAGATTTTGCCTCAGCTTTCAAGTTCACTTGGATGACACTTTCCCACACAGGATCTCTTCATATTTCCCGACATCCCATCTAGTCAATCTGCATTTTTTTTGCAAAAAGTTTCCCTTCTCAGCAACTGCAATCTATGTCTTCTGTAGTTTCCCTCCATCTCCCTGGGTAGGTTACTGCCAGGAAGGCAGAAGAAAGGAGCAGTTTTCTGATACTAATAAGGATTCTGTGCAAGACTCACAGCTAATGGTAAGGAGCTGAGCAAGGTATTTCTCCAGGGATCACAGGTGAGCAGTGTAAGGGCACAGCTGAGAGTCATTTGGGCACCTTGCCGTTAGCCTAAAGCAGGGATTCCAGCATCTGAGCAGTGACCTGTTAACGGCTTACATAACGGAGAAATGAGTCAGTGTGTGTGGCAATTCAGACCTGATCTATGGAAGGCCTTATTTAATTCAAAAAGAAATTTAGGAGAAATATTAAATGGTGACAGATTTGGTTTTTCTTTAAGGTCCTGTGATAGTCAAGGTTAATAAATTATTAATATTGGTATTCTGCTGTTTTTATCTTTTAGGACTTTCAGATGATTGTGTGCTCTACTTGAACTCTGTTAGTGCTGCCTCCAGGCATTCTGGGAAATGAGTGCATCTTGGCCTGCTGAGAGACAGAATAGGCCTCCTCAGAATTGAAGAAACGTGCCTCCACCTTTTAGAAACCTAGGAGTGGGTGCGGGGGGGGGGGTATGGGGGAGGCTATCATCACATAGTTTTATTTATTTATACTTTAAACTATGAAAAGCTTCACAAATTTGTGTGTCATCCTTGCGCAGGGGCCATCTTCACTGTATCATTCCAATGTTAAAGATGCGCAGCCAATGCAGGGACCCTGCATTATTTCAAAACTGGCAAATCTCTTAAAGTACTCCTTCGTCACTCCTAAGTGAAGTCTGGACCAATACACACCAACAAAGGAGTCAGAAGTTATATATTCGACCTTGGGATACTCTTTCATAGGCTCCTGTCTGCAGTTGACACTATCACACTATACAGGAGGGGGTGGATCATGTCTTTCTGTCACGGTTGGAATGGCAAAGGTAAAGAGACACACAAAACAGAAACAATAAGCAATGCTTTGATTTTTGGACATAATAACAAAAACTTAAAAACCTTAAAGAGCTATTAGGCTGTATCAGGATTTTATCTGTATTGTCTCATTGAATTTCCTAACAATCTTTTGAGGTAGATGAAAGTAGTAATAGTCCCATTTTTAAGAAGAGGAAACAAAGCTTAATAATGTAAACTACCCAAGTCTCCTCAGTTAATAAGTGGCAGAGATGGGAATGCATATTATAATTATTTATACTATCAGTGGTCAATGTTTCCAAGAAATTTTGGATGAATGAAATGAGAAAGCAGAAAAAAATTAAGAATTCCTAAAAAAAATAGGAAAGAAAATATAAAAGAGTCAAGAAGAATAAAAAGAAAGAGCCTTAGGGAAACAGAATTTTTCCAACTACATTGTTAGTTCATTTGTGTGTTATCTGGCTTAATGAGGCAAAAGGAGATTGTAAAGTCAAACCATGCATCCCTACCAAGTTTGGGGTTTGTGCTTGGCCGAAGTTTCCCATGTAGACTCAAACCTCACTCACATCATGTCATTTTTTTTTTCAGTACGATTTGTCCCCATTCGGCTATTTCAAGCGGTCAACGCCCAGGAACTGAATTTTCCTACTGTCTCCTTGGGGAGGATGGGAGGAGTGGTGACATCATGGAAACAAAGTCTGTCTCTTCTCCCATGACTCAACAGAATATGTCAAAGAAACACTGCTACCGCTAGCCCTGCTGCAATATGTGAGTTATTCCATCTGCCAAGCAGATTCATGCGGAAAACAGTATACAATCTCCATTCCAACCCCAAACAGAAGTGGGTGAGGCAGCAGTGAGAAACTTCTCAGGCAAAACCAAACCACAAAAAAGGTGAACTTAATCCACTTCATCCAGTCCTCATGCACACCAGAAAAGCACACACAATCTGTTCATTTTAATCTTGCCAGAAACAGGTAAAAACACAATTTTATCCCTCCTCTTCTGTGCTCTCATATGACTCTGTAAAAACTGCCAAATTACAGTGCTTACCTTATTGTCCTATAATTATGTTTTAGGTGTCTGGATTTCTACTAATGTAATACCTCCTGTTCTCCCTTATTATCTACATTTTATGTATCTGACATGATGCTGAAAATATTTTTTAAACAAACGAAAGACTGAATTTAATAATACATGAATGACGACTTGCTCACAGGCTCTATCTGGGGCAAAAAGAGACGTTCTTTTTCCTCTCTTCTTTGTGACTGAGGACCACTGACACAATCAAACTTGGACTGGGAAGGCAGGTCAAGTCTGTTTGTAGTATTAGGTTCTAGGATGTTTTGCACTTGATAAATATTTTATGTGTAATTATATGTGCATGTATCTTACTATTTCCTCTACTCCCATATTCTACAGAGCTCATCTCTTCTTCCTTATACACACACAAGTTGCCTATCTCATAACTCGCTCCCCAGATTGCTTATTTTCTTTCAATTTAATTAATTAAACTGGAATCCTTACTCTAAAAAAAAAAGAAAGCATTCTGCTTTTTACACTAAATTGCTGGAGGGAAGGGAGGGTAGAAAATGTGACTTGGTATTACCCTACAGTGCTGTCCACAGTCTGCCAGCCATTTTCCAAGTATTACGGATGCTGGATATTCAGCAAGACTCAGCACAGACATGGCCCCTCCTCTGCAGAATTTATAGTCAGTGGGAGAGAAAGGGAGATAAATAACAAAGTGAGTAAAATATAGTAACTGTAAAGACAGAGGAAACATGGAGTGCTATAGCATGTAGAAAGGAGATCAAACCTAATGTGGAGATCAACAAAGGCCTTCTAGGCAAAGAATCCTTTCAGTTTTTACCTGAGCAATAAGTAGGACTTATCAGGTGAAAGTGGAATGTGTACAAAAGGAGAAAACTCAGAGATAGGAGAGAACATAAAGTAAGCAAAACACTTAAAAATAGCTGGAGTTGAAGTGAGGAGGCAAGCTTGAGCCTCAGCTATTTTATTTTAAATGCAATGGGAGGCCATGGAGAGATTTTCACCGAGGTGGTGCTCTTTGGATATGAGTGTCAGGACAGAGACCTGAGTTGCAGATAAAGACATACAGGTTTGTGGAGTTGTATTGTTAGACTAAGTATAGTAATAAATAAAACTTTGACATTTTCGTTTTAGCAACATTACTTTGGTTGCCATATGGAAAATGAATTATAAAACTGTGAGACAAGATAGATAGGGACCACTTACAATGTCAACTTAGTAGTCCAGAAAAGGATGGTTATGGGTGATAGTAGACAAGGGCAGACATGCATGGATTCAAGAGAATATTAGGATGACAGAATTAACCAAACTTAGCAATTACCTAGATCAGGGTTTGCTAAAATTTTCTATAAAGAATCTGAGAGGATAACGTCAAGGTTTGCCAGGCATGTGGTTTCCATCATAACTACTCAACTCTTCTGTTTTAGTGAAAAGGTAGATATAGACATAATGCAAATAAATGAGTGTGCATGTGTTCCAATGAAAACGTATTTACAAAAAGCAGGACAAATTTGGCTTGAGATTAAAGTTTTCAGACCCCTGGATTAAATGAGGGATCTAGTAGTGTAAGAGCTTTCAAAATGGCTCTGAAGTATATGGCTTAGGCATCTGGTTGAACAGGACAACTATTTACAGAGAAAGGGGCACTGGAAAAGGAGAAAAGTTTTTAGATAAGCTGAGTTTAAGATACCTGAGAGACATTACCTAAGATATATACAAAAAAGAAGTTTGATATTTGGATCTCAGTTTCAGAAAAAGATCCTGATTCTAGGTAAAGATAGACATATAGATATAGGTATATATGCTTTCTTCATTAAGATAGACTAAATCATATTACCAAAGTACCATAATTCAGTAGCTTTAGTAATAAGAAGCTTAATCCCTTTCTCACAACATGATGTAAACACTCAGTTGGGAAGAGTACAAGTCATTTCAAGAGCCTGTCCATCAGCAGCATCTATTCCACTCAGTTGAGGAAACAATTCAGAGAGGAACACTCATAGCAGGCTTTTCTGTGTGGCTCAAGTTTTAAAAAGGCACACATCAATCACATGTACTCACACTCACATGGTTACACTATTGCAAGAGACGACAGGAAATGCAACAGCACTGGGAACTCAAGATATGGGTAGACTGGATTTTGGTGGACAGTTTCCAGGATCCACCACCAGGGTCATAATCCAAGAAGGCATGAGGAGGAATAAAAGTGACTCAGATGACTGTGAAGAGTGAGTCCAATTTCAGAACTCTGAAGAACACCATGGTTAGGAGATGAATTGAGGAGGAAGAAGATTCAGCAAAGCAAATAAAAATAAAATTGGGAAATTGTGTTAAATATTTAATGAGCATATATAGAAATGAGTACAAATTTAGTCATTAAACACTGAGTCCATATATGACAAGTTTATGCTTATTTGGCACCTCTGATATTTAGAGGAAAAATGAGCCAAGATGCATTTAAGAAAAAATGGCAAAATCAGCTCCTCAAAAAAGCAAGATTTTCATTACCATTCAGATAGACTGCTTTAGGGCTATGCATTACGATACTCATTTTTTCACTTCACATTAGTGTCCATAAATCAGGCTATTTAGGTAAAATGTGAATTCTGCATAAAAATGCTATGTGATTTTATGCACATATGAACAAATTAATATAAATATGAGTATATACCTGTCTGCATGTATATACATACTTAACACTCACAGGGTTCATTACCACAATGAATTTCTTTTTCACCTCCATTTTCTGTAATTCTCCTTTGTTCTCATTTTTGCTCAAAGCTACTCTACTTTCCATCCTGCTCCTTTGCATATCTGTTCTTAGCTCCCAATGAGAAGACAAAGGAAAATAAGTTGGTTTCTACCCTGATGACATTTTAAGCACTGCTTCATTATTACAAAATACCACCGAGCTTGTAGCTTAAACAAAAAATTTCCAAACCAGAACACCCATGCCCTCTTCCTCAGAAATTCTGAGCCAAAGAAACCTCAGCTAGGAAAAAAAAAAGAATCTAAAATCTTGCAGAGTGGTGTTGACAAATCTACTGTCTTTTTTAAGAATTTAAACTCTTTAGCGTAAGGAATATAAAGTCTTTGGGAGCGCTGAGGGTTATTTTCAGTGAATAGCCAGTGCTTTGCTTATAAGTAAGTTATTTTTAAAAAAGACAAATGTATTTTAAAAATATATCTGCTCAGGAGGTATACAGATGGTAAAGAAAATAAAATTAATAATCTCTTCTACTTGCCCAGAGTAAGTTATGAGTGTACTCAACCTGACTAAGTGACTATTTTATAAGCTTGACCTCAAATATTGTGATGTTCAATAAATATAAGTTGAAGATGGTGACAAAGCTTATCCATATTTCCTGACTTAATGACACACAGTTGGCATTCCATGACACAAATCTTATGCATTTTATTCCTCCTTTACTCTCTTCACATTGCAACTCATATAGATGTGAAACTAACTATTGAAAATAGTCTTCCAAATAGCAAAATTAATTCTTCCCTTGATTTGAGAGAGATCAGGCAGTGTGGTAAGCAAGTACAAACTCTGCAAGCAGCATTTCTGTCCTGGCTTCTGTGATGAGATTTTCAGTCAGCTCCAACAAGTTGTTCTCATTGCTACTTTTACAGAGTCATCATTATTGAAAATCTGCTGGCTTCAAATCTCATCTGTAAAACACATCTAGAAATTTAGCTGCTGATGCAGATAATATATGAAACTAAGAAACTGCAACTTGTTTTCTATTGGCTAGGTTAAATATGTAGTTTAAAAAAGAAATCTAGACTTGCAGCTAGTCTGAGGGGTAGGTGTTGAGAAAGAGTTCACTAATGTGATGCATATAAAGCCTGTGAAAAGTCACAGGCACTTGTACAAAAAGAATATGTGTAGGTAAAATTTACAATTAAACACTATATCTAATATCTTCAAATGGCAATGGGGCTGGAAGCCAATCAATTTTGGTTGATCAGATTTTTTCTTATCCCTGTCATTCTCTTAAAGTTTTCAAGTTACATCTGCCATCTCCTCCTCTTCACAAGACGTGTTATCTGCTCCGTGTCTAAAAAATTAAGGTCATTCACTAATGTTGGGAAACTTGGAACCACCCTTTGTTCTGTCATCTAAATCACTCATCACTCTTCAGGAGCAATTGCCAAACAGGTCTCTCATCTGTCCACCATATTTGCCTTTGATCACCCTGGACTTGGACTGGTACAGAAACCTCTAGTTATTGCCATGCCTAGAGTAAATCCTACATATGAAAAGAAAAAAAAAAATCTATCTAGAACACAAAGCATAGGATGTCAGGGCTCTGCTTAAAAACTTTAACAATTTACACCTTCTGAAAATAAATCTTAGTTTACATGGCAGAAAGAACACCAAATATTAGGCATCTGATCGTGGTTACAATCTCATTTCTTATGACATTTGCCTCATATTTTATATCCTATACACACACATACACACACACACACACATACACACACACTGCTGGTTGTCACTCCTGATACTGTTCACATTGATGCATCTTCCAAGAATACACAACGTCCTCACTGTGCTGTCCAGACACTCACTTGGCGCCCTCCTACCTCAGTCCATTCAGAGATATCCTCCTGGAAGAGGAGCATGACTCTCCATGTTCTCCAAATACTCTCTACCTAATACTGTGAGTGAACACTAACACTGCTCTAAACTAATATGTTTTGTATGAGCATAGTCATAGATCCATGAAACAGATTAAACAGAATAGATTCAAAGAACTGGGAACTTTGTATGAAAATGTAGAAGCAATGAACTCTGAAATAATGGTACAGGGGTATTGAGGAAAACCTACAGAAACAATAATTTTGGATCCTTAACAAGTACCCCCTCAGAAAAATTTAATTCTGACAGATTAATTACTCAAATGTTTATTTGTTTTATCACAGAACTACACAAAAAATTTAGGGACAATTTCTATAGTCCAAGGAAAAGAGATGTTTCCAAGCATAATTTTAAAAACCAGGAACTAATAGGAATGATACATTTGACCAACCAAATAAATAAGTAGTTTTTTAATTAGGGAAAAATAAATCCAAGTGAAAAGAGCATCAACATATTGATAAAAGTAGACATTTGGCACATTGCTTGGAAGCACATTTATTTTAAGTAAATTGATTGTGTCAATCTCCCTCATATATAAAGAGCTCTCATGAACCAACATGAAAAGACAAATTTCCTATTAGAAAAAGTGAAACAAGACTTAAGCAGGGACGCAGATTGCCTCATAATTTGAAAAACATCCAATAAGTGAAATTCCATTTTTATGTGATATTTTGCATACCAGAATGACAAAGATTAGAAAAACACTCTGAATTATTGACGTACAGGAAAAGGGCACTGTTAAAATATAGATAAAAGAATTCTGGAAAAATAATTTAAGAGTAAGTATGAAAATTATAACCAAGTTTTCACCAGAATTTATCTTAGAGAACAACCTATGTCCAACAACAGAGTGCTGCTTAATAAAATACAATATAGTAGCTCTTTATAGTGCAAATATCAATAAAACTAAAGATATATGCCTATTTTCTTACACAGAAAGCTCTGCATATTATACTGCAAAACTTGAAAATTGGTTTAAAATGTATAATATCAACCTCTTTTAAAATAAGTTTTATCTACACAGAAAAAAAACAAATACTTGGGAGATATTTACCAAAAGGCAAATAATGACCATTGAGAAGAAATGTGAATTACTTCCTTCACATGCTTTGCTATTATTTATTTTTTATTAAAAGCACATATACTTTCATAGTAAATATAATAACTAACAATATAATCATTTTCATTGTCTGAAAAGAATTACTAAAATGGAGAAAGATGACAAAAACAATGTCATGTGAATGAATTGAGTCAGTTCCCATATTTTAAAAAGCTGCCATTTTAACTTAATAGCCACAAAAGGGAACACTTATAAATTCATTCTCTACAGCTCTGTCAAACCCAGTGAACAAAATTACAGAGGACCATCTAAACTAGTACTTGAACAATTAACACTATATATTTTACTTTTCTCAGTCTTTCCCAAATAGCAGCTACCATAAGCATTAATCAAGAACAAACTGCTAATCTTTTTAACAGCGAAGGTAGAGTTAATTTCCTCCCTTCCTCTCAGAAAAAAAAGTTGGAAGACCTTTCAGCTATAACAATAAATCCACGACTATGTTACCTGGACATATGGCAAGAATATACACGTATATTTTCTCTCTTTCTCATTAGTTAACAGTTCTCACAAAAACAGATGGCTATCAGAGCATGGTTAGAAAAATGCAACAAAATATCAACTAATTACATTTTAAATTCTACAGATTTTATAACCCAATATCAGTTTAAGTCCATCATTTTTAAATATGGCTTTTCAATCAAGGGGAGTAAGGGAAAAGTAGGACTTAGTGACTGGTCTTTCTGAAAACAAAAGAAGTAAAAGTTATTTATAGTGACCTTTTAATGTTTACCTTAGAGCTGGCTAATCAGATGTAAATTGTCACCCCATGGATATGCATAATCAACTTTATTCCCTTTGCTAATTGAGAAATAGAGCTGTTAATGTCAAGAAACATTTGAAAAACTGCACCATGCTTGCTCAATGGAGCAAGTTCTTTATAAAACTCAGAATTTCCATATGGTAAAAACACGGAAAATGAGCTTAGGGAAAAAGAAAAAAAAAAAACTAAGAAAGACTAATTTGTTATTGAGTTAGTCTGAGCTGGAACAAAATTAGTTTTAACAGCCCCAAATCTGGGGATTTTTTTTCCATTTCTTATATTCAAAAATAACTCCTTCAGCTCTTATGAAAAATTATTCCATCACCTTAATCCAAAGCTCCTGTCCTGCTGAGCTCATGCCAGCTGTGGCTCTGGTCACTTTACCAAACACTCATTTACCTACTGAACTTGGTCCACACAAGCCATTCCTTTCCTTTATTTTTTTTAAACTCTCCTGAGGTCTTCTTTAGTTTTTCTTAAGACTGACAACCACAAGATAAATGAGTTTCATTCCAGCTGTGTAAAAGGAGACCAGGTATTCCCTTGAGTGACACTTCAAGATTGCTTTCATTTTTATACCAGTAAAAGGATGTAACATTCAACTTTGTGGCTGATGATACTGATGATGCAACTGAAGGAGCAGTTAACTTCCTTCTTCCATTTTGACCAACTTCCACCTTATTCAATGACTCCCTTGTTCTATAAAATCCAAGTTTTCTCCTCTTTGAAAAGTCCTAAATAATGAACTTTATCACCCTTGTAATAGCTTGAGCAAAGCCCTCCCCTCAATTGTATGGTGCATTTTGTCTTTCACATGGTGCATGTAAGAAATAAAGCCACCAAGCATAAGCCCTAAGCATTCTATTCTCACATGGATGTTTGTCAACCACTCTGGATTTAGTGAAAACAGAAAACAAAAGGAACAGGGAGAAAAAGCATTAACGGACACATATCTTAGCAGATTTCTAGGCACCAGAAGGCAAACATTGAGTAGGGCTTCATTCTGAGTGAGTCCAGACTTCACAATAATTGAATCATCAGGCCTTGATGAGTACTATGTTCACAAGATACATCTCAAAGGAGGCATATGCTCTTCTGACATGGCAGCATGATTAGTGGAATAAGCATATGTTTTGAAGAATGTTTCCTTTTTTAAAAATAGAATTTTATTGAAGAAGCATATAACCATATTATACAGATTTAAGGTATGCATCAAAGTAAATCCACATCTATATACAAAAAATTAAGTTCCTTAATATTTCAGTTTTTCCTTTAATACACAAGAATGATTCTTTATTCCATCCCATCCCCACTCACTGCAGGATGGTAGAGTTACTTAAGTAAGTAGAGTTACTTAACCTCTCAGAGCCTAGATTTCTGTAAAAGTGCATTAAATATTCTAATTACAGTCAGAGGTCCACCTTGATTCAGTGTAACATATTCAAACCCTTTCTTCTTGTACCTTTAAGTTCTTTCATCTTTGTTTAAAAAGAAAAGCTTTATCTGATATAAAATTCAGGCACCATAAAAATACACTTTCTTAAAGTGCACAGTTCAATAGTCTATCCCCGAAATTGTGCAACTATGACTGCTATTTAGTTCCAGAACATTTCATCATTCTAGAAGGAAACCCCTTAACCAGTAGTTCTCATTCCCCATCCCTCCATCATAACCCATGGCAATCACTAATCTACTTTCTATTTCTATGGATTTTCCTATTTTGGATTTTTTGTACAAATAGAACCAGTAAGTGGCCTTGGTAACTGACTTCATTCACTTACAGTAATGTCTTAAAAGTTCATCCATGTTGCGCCGTATGTTAGCATTTCATTCCTGTTGAATAAAACTCCATAGTATAGAAACATCATATTTCGTTTAATCACTCATAAGATGATGAGCATTGGGATTCGTTCCATATTTTAGCTAATACAAATAATACGAATATGAATGTTCATGCACAGGTATTCATGTGGAAATATATATATTTTAATTCTATTGACTATAGATATACCTAAGAGAAGAATTAAGAATTTTGGGGTCATATGGTATCTCTGTTTTATTTATTTATTTTCATTTTTGGTAATCTGATTTCTGGTTGATTGGGCCTAAAAGGAAAAATAGTTGGAGCAATGAAAAAGACAGTTTTTTACAGAATTGACTTTTTTTTTTTAGCTATTATAGATGAGTACAAACACAACAAGGGGGCTGACGTGAGTTTGGGGGCTGCATAAGCTGTGTTATAGAACACAGGAGAAGACAGCTGAGCAATGACGTCTGCATTCAGGGATGAATTCAGGCAGGTCTAGTGGGTTTGATGTGGCTTACATGTCTAGATTTTGGATCTAATAACAAAAACTACACAAATATTAAGAAAACTCTTAATCTTTGTCCCCGGTGATAATAACATAGCCAGGACACTACAACAGGAGGAGGAGAAGACTTAGCCAGCAGGGAACCCTTTGATCTTGCTGGATTTTACCAAAATTATCACTTCATTGTATCCAATGGTGATGCTCTATCACCAATAGTGTTTTGTCAACTCATTTTAAAAGCTTCTTCTTTGGTTTTTGGCAACGAAATTGGAAGACTGGCAATTCCTATATAAATACACTTTGACGAATGTATCAAATCTTGACCTAGGAGTGCTCTTAACAGCAAAAGAAAGATCAATAATATAAAATTAGAAATATAGAGTTTCAAAGACCCTACTTCCTAAAGAAGCCAGCAAAAGAACAGAAATTCTGCAGAAGGCAAAATCACAGTCCAAACAATAAAACGCAAAACTTGATGGTTATAAAATACAGTGTAAACTAAAATTTAAATAATTTGTATTATAAAAGCATATTTTGGTAAAATACTACAGTTTTAATACAAATAGAAACAAGTAAGACTAGTTAGGCATTTATTGCTGTCTTTTATTGAAGTAAAATTTTAAACAAAAATCTTTCTAACACCAAAATCAAAAATAGAAAATTTCAATCAACACTGCGCTTTTCACGAAATTCTAACAGGCTGAAAACTGCAAGAAGCATATGTCAAGTCTTTTGCACACTTCACAAAAGATATATTTATTCAAAAACAAATGTCTCCCAATGATCCTGCTCTAGAGGAATATGAGTCATATATGCTGAAAAACTCCTAGTTTTAACCTTTTGGAGGAAAAAACTCATAGCTCACAGGCTATACACTAGTTAAGAGGCCTATGAAAAACAATTTCACAGTTTAAAAAGCAAGAACTGCTTTGGCACGTTTGAGGCCTGACAGCCAACATTACAAATATAGAAGCATACATCTCATCCCAGTTGATGACTACCTCAGAATTTGGGTGGCAATGGAATAACGACTCATTCTGAAAACCAGTGCTGACACTGAGACAAGCACTACAAACCTTATTAGAAAAATAAAAAATCTCAATGGACTGTAAATCAGCATGGTGCTGCTCTGGTCTGCTCTGGAATATTTCCTGAAACAGCGTGATGTCCCCTAATATCACTTTGTGTATAAGTTCAGAAATGGAATAATAGGATCACATGGAATTTCCATTTTGGATTTTTAAAAGAATCTCCATACTACTTTCCAAATAGTTGCACCAGTTTATACTCTCACTAACAATATACAAGAGTTTCCTTCTCTCCGCATCCTCACCAACACCTGCTCCTTTCAGTCTTGAATAATAACCATTTCCAGGTGTCAGGTGACATCTCATTGTTGTTTCTATTTGCATTTCCCTAGTGACAAGAGATATGAAACATTTTTTTCATGTGCCTGTTGGCCATCGCTATGTCTTCTTTGGAGATGTATCAATTCAGATCTTCTGCCCATTTTTCAATTAGTTTTTTTGTTGTTGTTGAGTCTTATGAGTCCTTTATATATTTTGGACACTAACCTCTTGTTAGAAGCACACTATCCCACTTCTGGGTATTTCCCTGAAAAACACAAAAATACTAAATGCTACTGCATGTTTATTACAGCATTATTTACAAAAGCCAAGAGCTGCAAACAACCTAAATGTCTATTGACAGATGAGTGGCTAAAGAAGATGTGCTATATTTCCACAGTGAAAAACTATTCGGTTATTAAAAAGATGTGACATTTGTAACAACATAGATGGACCTAGTAGGAATTGTACTTAGTGAGACAAGTCAGGAAAAAGACAAACATCAGATGATTTCAAATATATTTAGTACCTGGAGAAACCAAACAAATTAACCAAATCAAAAAAATATGTACCTTTAGTCTTTAAGCAAAATTAATGTTACCAGAGGGAAGTGGGAGAGAAGAGGGCAAATTAGGTAAGCAAATCAATTATAATATAAAGTATCGCAATGGAATATTCATGGTAGATTTATTATAGACAGCTATTGATTCATAATGATGCATACCTTAAATCTATGTAATGTTATAATCCAATGCTCAATTAATTAAAAATATTAACTAATTAAAATATAAATCATTTAATGGATAATGTCACCAATGAAATGATCAACAAGCCACATAAGTCACTTCATGTTTACACACAATGCATTTTGATTTAGGGCTCTGATTGGGTGCTCTACAGAAGAACACATACCCCCGAGCTTAGGAAAAAGGAGAAAAAGATTTGTTTTCTCCTCCACTGAAGAAAGTGCCCCATTACAGTAGCAATTGCTAGAGGGGAAATATGCTCCAGAGCTTTCTTAAAGTTACTCCTATTCTGAATACTAAAGAACTTCTCTCAGGCTTTTTAAATAAACCGAAAACCAGTTTTGAAAGATAAGATATTAAACCATCTCTACAGGGAATAAGAACACTGGAGATTATTTACTTTGCTATAATTACTCTAGCACATTGGGAGATTAGCTTTCAAATGCTACTAGGATGGCATGCAGAGATTTCAATAATGAAAAAAATTAGTCCATGTTTTCAATATTTAGGGGCTTGAAGTATATATTACTGCTAAAAAGTGAACACTGGTTAATACCTGTGCAGTGAAGAATAATCACTAACACCATTACTTGTTTCTAAGAATCTAAATTTCTTTTCCCAAAACAATCATTTGGAAGTTCTTCCTCACTTTTTACTAGGGAAATGCAAATTAATACAACAATGAGGTATCACCTTACACCTTTGAGGCTGGCTATATTCAAAAGTCTGGAAACAATAAATGTTGGCAAGGATGGGGAGAAAAGGGAACACTTTTTACACTTTTTACTGTGCAAATCGATGCAGCCCTTATAGAAAGCAGTAAGAAGATGCCTCAAAATATCGAAAATGGAAATCCCATATGATCCCATCATCCCACTTCTGGGTATTTATCCAAAAGACACAAAAGCACTAACTCAAAGAGACATGTGCTCCCCCATGTTCACTGCAGCATTATTTACAATAGCCAAAAATTGGGAATTACCTAAATGCCCATCATCAGGTGAATGGATAAAGAAGATGTAGTACATATACACAATGGAATACTACACAGCCCTTAGAGGAGATGAAATCCTATCATTTGCAACAACACAGATGGAACTAGAGGGGATTATACTAAGTGAAATAAGTCAGAAGAAGAAAGACAAATAGCAGATGATCTCACTTACATGTAGAATATAAAGAAATAAAGTAAAGGAACAATAAACTAAACAAAAATACCACCCCTTGGAAATTAGCATTAGAAATAAGGTTCCTAGGGGGAGGTGGGGGAATGAAGACAAGTGGTCAAGGGGGTCCAATGGACAATGATGGATTTGTGGTAATTTGGTGGTGAGTAGGGTGTGTTTTATGTATCTGAGGAATGAGGCATGCACATATGAATTTATATTATTTTGCAAAGCAAAATCACATCAATAAATATTAAACTAACTTTTAAAAATCATTTTCTTTTTATATGCATCCTGATATTTAGAGTCAATGGTAAGTGAAAATACATATGTTCATTCATAAATAAGTTTGAGTTTCAAAATTCTCAGACTTTAAGACTCTGGTAGTCAGACATAAAATCTAGTTTTGAACTAAAAAAGCAATCTTCGGGAATTTAAAAAATGCATTGTTTACAAGGATATTTTCTTGGGTTCTCAAGATTATTTGTGTCATAACTCTAACTGAAACAAAATATATTACTGCGAAGACTAAGCCTTCTGACTTTTTAAAATCTAGCTTACCCTCTTGTTTGTTATCTTTTAGATCAGAAGGAACTTGAATTAAGAGACAAATGACTACACACTTTGTTTTTTACTTTTCATTTTGAAATAATTATCAACTCATAGTACACTAGAAAAAAAGTGCAGAGAGTTCTGTGTAATTTAATCCAGCTGCTCCCCAAAGGTAATATGTTATGCAATTATAGTACAGTATCAAATCCAGGAAATTACACTGGTATATGCTCATATAGGCTACAGGCTTTATTCAGATTTTACCAGATTTTATATGCTTTCATTTGTGTGTGTTATGCAATTTTATTCCTTATATAAATTCATGCAACCACATTACAACCAACATACAGAATTCTCTCCCCACCATGGAACTTTATTATGCTACTCCCCAATTCCATCAGTGTGCGCTGGCCAATACTAACGTATTCTCCATCTTCTATAATTCTACTATTCTAAGAATATTATATAAATAGAATCATAAACCACATAACTTCTCAAGATTGATTATTTTTCTCAGCACAATGACCATTAGATCCACCCAAATTATTATATGTATTAATAGCTTGTTGGCACCACTTTTAGTGCTCTAAATTATTGCTATCATTTTGATCATCACACAAATTAATGGGGTACACAAATATAATGCTGGATTTTAAAGGATTAACAAATATCGCTCTTCTCAGGTTTCAAACAAAATAAGAAGGCAAATGAAGCAGACATATGGAGAATAAAGATACCAATGTTTTAATTTGATCAGAGAACATGGCATTATATCTGCTATCTAAAGGGTTGGCTGATATTCTACTGCAGGATTAAACTTAACCAGAGGCATAGCTAGAAAACTATCAGTAGGCAAATCTGAAAGTCTAGGACATGCTGAGTTTCTAATTCATCTCTTAACAAACCACATCCTCAAGAGATATTGAGTAAGAAGACAGTGAAATGTGCAGTGTTCTCACATACATATCATTCCTTCCTCAGGCAAATTTTCCTCTCCTCTACAGAAACACAGAGAATGGAACAACTGTTCTGCCCAACAATTTAGCTGTTTCTAATGTCCCATTCACTTTATTTTTGCTCATCTACTTTATCTATGGGTAAACAGAAATGTGGCTATCTCCCTTAGCTGACTACTCATCAGGACCACAAATCTAGGGAGCTGCATATAGTATCCTCAGTTATCTCTTTTAGGCTTCTATGAGAATATTACACATCTGTCTTTCTTCTCGTGTCAAAAGTCGCAGCAATAAAACTCTTCCTAACTTAAGTCTACAGAATAGCTCAACATTATTTCTTGATAGTAAATTTTTACTCAGTAACTGAGACATTCAGAACAAAATATATAATAAATAGGTGATGTGATAAGTTAAAAGAACCTACCATAAATTCCTAATGAAGATTCTATTTGTTTTGTTATGCTCAGATGTTTTTTTCAAAAAGCATCACTGAGTATAAGAGATACACTATGCTAACCAATTTTATACAATTTTATATTAGCCTTCTTTCAGAAACTGTTTCTTTATTAACTTGTCAATTTTACATTTTATTCGTGTGTGAGTTTATCGGTGTTTATATTTTTATTGTAATGAGCCGTATTATTGTTTCCATTTAATTTTATAGAGGTAACATTTCATTATAACATTATATAGGCTTAAGGTATGCATCATTGCAAATCTACATATGAATATACACATAAACTTCACCATCAGTTTTACATTTTTTAAATGACACTATATTTGATGGACTATATTTTGTTTAAAAATATAAAATCGATGGCAAAATGGTAACCAAGAACAAACTTTTGTATTCCTTTTCCTTGAGCAAATCTGCAAAAAAAAAAAAATATTCACAACAAAGAACTAAAATTATGAAATATCAAATGACAGTTATAGAGAAAAACAGAAAAGATAGGTGTATTGCTGTATTTTTCATGATAGAGAGGATTATGTACAAAAGTTAAGATATACAGGGTAGGAAAAAGAGTATATGTTAATAAGTTAGGGAAAAGCACCTAAAGGAAAAAAAAATGAGCATTTCTGAATAAATTTATATTCTGAAAAATCTTCTAAACAGAAGATAATTTGGTATATTCAAAGGAAATAGTTTTTACAAACATTCATTTGTACATTATGCAATTTATGTGGTTATGCAATTTTTAAGCTTAGAAAAGAAAAAGGAAAAAAACAGTAAATGTAAAGTGCAACCAAGATGGCAGAAAAAAGTCCTAATGTAACAGTATAAAAATAAAAATGATTGTAAATAGCTTAAAATCACCAATCAAGGACGTCAGAGAAGTTCTGGATTCTAATCAATGTGGAGTAGCTTTTATCAGCTTAACCCTGTTGAAACCAAGTATTAACTCCACATAAAATTTTAAAACAACTTTTTGAAGACATTGAACAGAATCCAAAGAGGAGAGTTTACCTTTTAAAGACAGAAACAACACTAGGTAAGATCTACACAGATCGATTGACTGATTGATGATAGATAGACAGACAGATAGATAATTTTCCTCCAGAGCAATGTAACTGGAATTCAAGCAGAAATCCATAAATCTTCTGGTCTGAGGGATCAGAGGACAGAGTCTATGTCTGCTAAACTCTATAAAAAGTGATTTGGGGTGAGAGTTCCCCCCCAAAAATCTATAAAAAGAGAATAAAAGCCCTATAATTTGCATATACATCCTTGGCAGATTACTAAATTGTGCATGCATGTATGGAGCAAAACTACAAAAACCAAGGAAAAAACAACCAATGGAGGATTGTAGAAGCCAAACAGAGATTTCTGAAGCTGCATATCTTAGAGGGTACAAAGTTTGCAATTCAAGTTCTGCCACTTTAGGTGGGGTTTTGAAACAACGTGAGCTTTCCAGTGATAGCACAGAGGGGCCACAACTTAAAAGAAATGATTGTACTGAAGGACTATTTGTCCTAGGGCTAAAGGAAAAACCAAAATAGACCTATTCTAAAACAAGTCTCATACTAATCCTCCACGAGTTAAATGTGATTGCTATGTAATATAACTGGCAACTAAAGTACAACAGAGGAAAATAACACAACCCAGAGTATCTACACCTATTACCCATGATATCAGCATGCAATGAAAGTTCACTATATATAAAAAATAAATTTAAAAATGTGACATATCAAAGGGAAAATATGGGTGATAGGAACAACTCTAATGTTGGAATTAATAAACAAAAGATTTTCAAGAATCCAATAAAGATGTTACAGAATCTATATAAAATCTTGGGTCTTAAGGATGAATAGGTGATCATTTTGAAGAAAGTTAAAGAAAATGTAAAATCAGGATACATGGAAAACCTAAACAGCAAATCACAATATATGAAATTGAAAATTTTAATGGATGGTATTAAAACAGATTGGCTACAAGGAAGGATCAATAAACTTGAAATAAGGACAACAAAATCTATCCAAACCAAATCATAGAAATCATAAATAAATATTTGTTTATTATTATAAAGTATCAATGACTTGAGGGACATTAAAAATTATTTTTATATACTTGGAAACCTCAGAGGAAAGAAGACATATATTGAACAAAAAAGCTATCAGAAAAACTATAGTCTGAAAATCTTCCAAATGTTATTAAAAGCAAAACAACACAGCCATGATGAATAAAAAGAAAAACACAAGTTGGGAAATCACAGTCACACTTAAAAAAGCAAATACAAATAACTGAAAAACAGTCTACAAATAGACAAAAGGAGAGGGAGAGAGGAAGAGAGAGAAAGAGAAGAAAAACATCAGATCTACTTTTAGAAACAATGAAGACCAGGAGACAAATGGAATGACATCTTCAAAGTGCTGAAAATATAACATAACTAAAATTCTATATTTAGCAAGAAATAGCTCTCAATGTCTTTCATTTCAAAATTTAATGAAACTAAGTAAAAGTAAAAGACATTTAAAACAAATCTTATAATGAGAAAGACTAGAAATTTTTTGGCTAATGAGAAATTATACAGAAAACATTCGAAATTTGGGGTATCAGTTAATAAGCTCTATTAAGAAAGAATAAAAATAAGATTAAATTAACTAATATATGGTTATATATAAAATGTTAACTATTTGATTTTAAAAGCTAGCTCATTAATATAAAAATATCAGCAATGCATTTTGAGTTATATAACATAGATAGAAGAAAAATATCAGTTATCAATGGGATAAAGGCAAAGAGGGATGAAAATAGAAGTGTACCTTGGTGAGGTTCTTCTATCTTAGATGAAGTTTTATTAACAGAGGTAGTTCGCACTGAGGTAAACTGAATATTGTAGCCTCAAGAGAAACCATTAAAAATAATACAAGACTTACAAATAAAAGACAATCAGGATATGAAATGGGATACCAAAATTTTCAATTAAAAGAAAAACAAAAAGGAGGAACAACAAAAACAGGGATGTAGAAAAATTAAAAACCATTAGCAAGATTTCATAATTAAACAAAAATGTGAATAATGACATAAGTATTATTAAAATAAATCTTCAACTAGCAAGGCATAGATTGGTAAACTAGAGAAGGAAGCAAAAAATTACATGATTTACAAAAAAGATACACTTTAAATGTAAAGTCACAAGTTGAAAAAAAAAGAATGGAGAAAATATCATATAACATGACACATAAGAAATGTTATATGACTATATAAATATTAAACAAATTCTACTTTAGTCAATAGATATTAACAGAATAAATGTTATTTCACATTAAGAGGAATATTACTAAGAAGATCATTTTATGAATAAAGCAATTCAAATATAAATGCACCTAAGAATTTTTATACAAATGAATTAAAAATTGGCAATAGAGGGGAGATGAAAAAATTCACAAAATTGAAGATTTTTAACATCTTTGCATAAAAGTGATAAAACAATCTAAAAATATGGATCTATAACATTTGAACAATACCATCATCCCAATTTAACTTAAAATTTAGAATACTAAACTCAATAATGCAAAATTCATATATATACATACTTATCAAGTGCATATAAATATTCAATAGAATGAAATATATAGAAACATAAAATAATTTTAATCGTTTTAAGTATCATACAGAAGATGTTATCTGTTCACAAAGAACTTAAATTAGAAAGAGATAATGAGATTAAGAAATCTCTTCTCAACAGATATTTGGAAACCAAATGACACCCCTCTAAATAATTCATGGCTCAAAAAAAGTCTTAAAATTGATTAAAGAAATACCTGTAAAATAAAAATTATAAGACTTGCTTGAAAGAAATAGAGAAATATAGAAAGAGATGGAAAGTTATCACATGCTCATGGAAATAATTAACAGTCAAAATGGCCACCTTATCTAAAGCAATATACCAGTTTAATGCAATCCCCATCAAAATCCCACTGGCAATTTTTAAAGTAATAGAACAAATTTTTTTTAATTTGTATGGAATAAAAAAAGACCCCAAAAAGTCAAAGCAATCATGAAAAAAAAAGAACATAACTGGAGGTATTACACTTCCAGATCTTGATCTATACTACAAAGAAATATTAATAAAAACCATATGGTACTAGAAAAAAATAAAGACACAAATCGGTGGAATAAAACTGAATTACCAGAAATAGACTCACACAAATATGTTCAGTTAACTTATAACAAACGAGTCAAGATCATATGGGGGAGAAAGGAGTCTTTTCAATAAATGATGCTGGGAAAACTCGACTACTATATGAAAATAATAAATCTAGACCACTCTCTAACACTATGCATAAAATTTAATTGAAAATCGATGAGAAATCTGGATATAATACTGGAAACCATAAAATACCTAGAAGAAAATAAAGGTAATATATTCAATGACTGACCTTAGTGAGGTCTTTGGGGACTCAACTCCAGTGGCAAAGGAAACAAAAACAAAAATAAGCAAATCAAATGAAATCAAACCAAAAACCTTCTACATAGCAGAAGAAGCTATCACCAAAACAAAAAGACAATCTACTGACTGGGAGAAGATTATACATCGCAAATCTAACAAAGGCTTAATTTCCAAAATACATAAAGAGATCATAAAATTCAACAACAGAAAAACAACTTAATATAATATATATACTTGTTGATTTATAATGATGAACACCTAAGCCATACATGCTATAAAAAATTTTACTTCAATAGTTTTTTTTTAATTGAAGAGACACAAATAAATATATTATTACACATTCATGCATTAGAAGAATTAATATTGCCAAATTGTTCAGACTACTGAAAGTGTTTTATAGCTTCAATGCAATCTCCATCAATGGTATTTTTCAAAGAAATTATTTTTCAAGTCCTAAAATTTGTATGGTACATGAAAGAGATTTGTCACCACTAATCATCAAGGAAATTGTAAATCAAAACCACAATAAGATATCATCTCATACATATTAGTGTGGCTATTATAAACTAAGACAAGCTATTTCAAATGCTGGTGAGGATGTGGAAAAAAGGGAAATCTTGTACATACTGATCCTGAGATTTCCTCTGCCATGTTATCTGGAGAAAAAGAAAGCTTTACCTCAACTCACAAACAAAACTTACTGAAACTAAAAAATTCATTCATTTTAGTAAGGTATATGAAAACGAACATAAAGAAGCCTCATTTAAATAAGGTTGGGGGACAAGGAAAGTGTTCTGATGAAGCTGTTCTCATCACACACACTACAAAGTTCCACCAAAAGAGGTACCTCTTGCACCTCTCAGAGGAAGTGAAGCTGCCTCAGAGGGAGGAAAGAGCAGGCTTCTTCACCAGCACAGTCAAGGGGAAAATGCCATAACCCAATAAATTAAAAGCCATTATACTTCTTCAAACTCCCAGTTTCCTCCAAAGGACACTTATAATAGACCCTCCAAAATCTAAGTAAGAATATTTTTTTTCTTCCTTTGGGGGAGGTATGCATATTTTTTCTCCATGGGAACACACTTTCCAAAGTGCTTTTTTATTGTTGTTTCTGAGTAAACCCATTTTACTAGTAAGATATGGCAGTTTATTTGTTTGAGGTCATTATCTGGTGGTCTGTATGGGAACCCAGCAGACTCCCAACAACTCCAAGGCTGGTGAGCAAACAGATGGTGGTACCCTTGCTCTCTCTGGGGGTACTTAGTTGCCACTAAGGCCTGATCTCTTCTGGAAACTAGGCAGTCTTATTGGAACTGTGCTAGATTTTGGTTCAAATTCTTTTTAGCCCAGATTGTGCCTCTTGAGGTTGTGCTGTATCCATATAAGGCTCGATTGGTACTTTGGCCTGATTCTTCCTGGAAGCGGATCATTCCTTTCCGAATCGTGCTGCTTCTGTGAGTACTCAGTTGGCCTTCCAGAAATTCATTTGAACTGATTGTTTTGAATGTTTTTTCTTTGCTCAGAAAAATAATGGGATCCTAGCCATCTTTCATGTCTCATGCACATTTCTAACTAAAATGACTGAACTGACCAAAAGTAATTTAGAACACCAATGGTCATTATGGGGAATTTTGAACTCCTCAAATGTTTCTTAAAATGGAACTGGAAAATCCATGGTTCTGAAATTGCCAAAACTGAGTGGAATGCCTATCTGGACTGTTGCTTTGAGGCTTCCAAATGTAAGTAGAGCCTTAAATTGCCTCTGCAAAATAAAATTCTATGATTAACTGAAGCAAACAAACAAGAAAAATAAAATGGCTTCCAAGGGCTCCCTTTCCCCTCTGACCCCTCACCCCCATTTGTTTGCAGATGTTTAGCAGCCACCATGTGCTCAGGCCCCACCTCCAGCACCATCTTCCTCCTTCCTTCCCTTCTGCACTGCCTGCAACTATTACATACCCTCAGCTTCCCCATTCTGATTTCTCTCTAAACTCCCCCTTTCCCTGCTTTATCCTCCTCCAGACCCACCAGAATCTGCCCCTTAAAAAAATTAAGCCATCTGAGGATCCAGAAACCTCAGATCTCTCATGTTCCCTGAACTGAGATCAAATTAAAAACCATAATGAAAACTTTCCTATGAATATCTTCATAGGTCTGATGAAGAATTTAACAGGTAAGGTAATAGAAAGTCACAACAGCAGGTCCTCAAATACCATAATCTAAGTCAACATAATTTCACTGTAATGTTGATGAGAAAAACAAAAGCAACAACAATAACATCCTGGTGAATATGCAACAAAACAATATTATTCAAGGACCTGCTTTCCATTTCCACTTAAATTCACAACTTTAAAAAGCCTATCAAAGATGTAAAGTGAGGCCTTACTGTATATAAAAATCACCTGCATTTATGTAAACCAGAAATGAATAGCTGAAAGTGAAATTTCAAATACCACTTACAGAAGCATCATAAACCAATAAATACTCAAGTGAATACAATAAAATCTCTATACTGAAAAATCACAAAATATTAGAGAAAAAGACAAAGGCCTGTATAAATGAGGAGATATTTCATGCAGTATTTTCATGAACTGGAAGTATCAGTCTATTAAACTGTCAACTATTCTAAAAGAGTCAATGTCATCATAAACTCTCAGCAGGATTACTGAAACAATTGACAACTTATTCTACATCTTATATGGAAAGGTAAAGGACTTACAATCAACAACAACCACCAAAAAACCTTTAAAAAGAACAGAGTTGGAGATTACAAAACCTGATTTTTAAATCTACAAAGATGCTATTGTAATCAACAACATGAGGAACTCACATAAGAACAGAAATCAATGAAATGGAATAAAGAATTGGGAAGACATGTGAACATATTTCACCAACAAATTTCTAATCAAGGCACTAAATACTTCAATAAAGTATTATATTTTCAACAAATCATGCTGATACGACTATAAATCTGTAAAAAAGAACTGAATCTCAAAATATATAGGAAAAGCAATCCAAGACAATTTATAGATCTCAATACAAAAAATTAAACTAAACTGTAACACTGCCAAATGAAAATTTACAAAAATATGTATATGTCCTTAAGATGGTAAAGATCTTTCTGGACACAAACCCACTAAGAGGCAAATCATGATATATTAGATTCATAAAAATTAAAACTTCTGCTCTTCAAAAACAACATTAAGAAAACAAAAAGGCCAGTCAAAGACAAGAAAGTATTCAAAATACAAAGAACATGTCTCCAAATTATATGTCACAATTGTACAATTCAGTAATAAAGAAAAAGATAACATAATACAAGGTGCAAAAAAAGAAATAAAATCTTCATGTATAAATGATTATAGTAGTTATATCTATGATAGTCAATTAATCAAAACAATGAAAAATTCCATCAACAATCTGATAAACAGTGGTATATTCATGTAGCAAAATACTGCATAGCAATAAAAGAAACTATTGATACTGACACAATCTAGAGAAATCTCAAAAATACAATGCTACTCAAAGAAGTCAGATAAAAATGTACATAATGTTTAATTTCATTTATATGAAATACTATAACAGGTCAAACTAAACTGCATTGATAAATATTTTAATATCCTGTTAGATTTGATTGGCTCATGTTTGCTTTAGAATAAATAGTGGTATCTGGGCTTCAGACAAAGATGTGGGCAATGACTACAAAAAGACATCAGATCATATTTTGGATGATGGAAACTTTCTAGATGTTGATTAGAGTGGTAACTGTATAGGCATATACACTTGTCAGATTCAGGGAACTCTACACTTCAAATAAGTACAATTTATATATGTCAGTTACATGCTTCCTAAAAGGGTATGTCTTATACGTCTTTCCAAAAGACAGTGATTTCCCAAGCGACTTTAAAAAACAGATATAACCTGCTTGTAAGAATTAAAAATTTTAAGATGGTATTCGAAATTAGGAAAAGGACTACATAATATATATAATTATCTATGATACAAATGTATAATACATACATTAATATATGTAAATGTATACATAGTTATATATAAATAGTATAAAAGAACTAAAAGAAAACAATCAAATCAATCTTAACATTTGATCAAAAATAAAATTTAAGGAAAACACAATAAGGGAGGAAGACATTTTTTATTAGTAAAGGAAACAGTAGACTGATAATATAAATTCATCATGTATATATATTATGCACATAATAGTTTTCCCTCAGAATATGCAAAATATTAGTTGAAAAAATATGGAGATAAGTGGATGAACCTAAAATTGTAATTGTGATAGTAACACTCTCAGAGACTGATGGATTAAGCAGAAAATAAGGTAGCAAAATAACAGAACAACACGATGAATAGACCAAAACTAACAGAACGAAATAAGACTAAGGAAAGACAAAGAAATTGGTGTTGGAACATTCACAAAAACTGATGATATAATAGGTTACAAGAAACAATAAATTCCAAAGTGTCACTATCATTTAAAAAAGTTCTATAGCCATCATGTGTAATAAAGTCAGAAACTGACAATAAGGGAGAAGCTAAAAATAAAACAACCAAACCTATACCTGGAAAATAAGTAACATGTAATCAACTAATTATGAAAAAGAAAATCTTGAGAGAATTATCATTTTTAAAAATATTTTTAAGTAAGCTGAAAATACTGAAAGCACCTAAGTTAAATATCTAAAACAAGAATCTGGAAAGAGAACCAAACTCAAATACACAAAAAGGAAATAAAGGAAAGTGATGAAGGCAAAAATCAAAGTTAAAAAGACATAATGGAAGAACAAAAGAAGAAAGAAAATGAACAAAACCAAGTTATTTTAAAAAATTCTAAGTTAAAAATATCTCAGGTAGATCTTAACAAGAAAAAGCACACAATAAAACTGCAAATTAATAACAACAAAAAGAATAAAAACAGAAATAACTATAAACAAAAAATTTTCAATGAGTAAAGAACAGATTTGTTCAATATTTTTCATAAGTACTAAATGTTAAAATTGAGACTAAATAGAAATCTTGAATTAAATAAGCATTAAAACAGAAATTAAAGTAATGAGCATTTAAAAAATAATTTCTACAACATAAATGTCGGGCCCAAATAATTTTGCCAGTAAGCTCTACTTTCAAGGAACAGAAAATTCCTGTCTTATATAAATTGTTAATGTACACAGGAAAAGTTGAAAAGCTGCCCAACATACATGATGAGAACTCAAGTACCTAATTATAAAACCTGATAGGAGAATGCAGGAAAATGTCACTAATAAACATAGATGCATATATTCTAGAGCAAACAGCCATTCAAGTTCAACAGAATATTAAAATATTAATGGGGGAGTATTGATCAGAGAGAATTTATCCTGATATCCAGATACATCTTATGTCTAGGAAATAAATACCCTGATAGTTCATGAATAGTTCAATATTAGAAAATCTATTACTCTAACTAATTAAATTATGAAATCACACTATTAATAAATGCAGAAATAACATTTCAAAATCTTTAACAGTGACTCATGTTAAAAATTCTCAGATGAGGCATGCCTGCTGGATAGCAATCCTGTGCCTTGGGAGCAATTCAAATACAATTGAAGGACCTGGTTTTACAGCCCGGGACCAGAGGGAACAACTAAATAAATAAAATATTTTTTCTACCTGTCTCTTCCTTCTGCCTACTGCCTCTCTGCCTTCATTACTGCCTACCTGCCTCCCTCTTTAAAAATATTTAAAAAATTCTCAGCCTAATAAGAATGAGGGTAACTTCCTAATGAGATAAATATTATATACCTATATCTATAGCAAGTACTATAATTGAAACACTTCAGACCCCTACATATGCTACCTGTTACCATTATTCAGGTCAAAACTTTGAGACAAGAAGTCAGAGGCATAATGATTGAAAGAAAGAGAAAACTGATTGGCAGAAAGTGTGACTATTGACTTTAAAAATTTTTTTTAAATGAAACAGATAAGAATTGACAGAATCAATATGTAAAAAGATTAAAAATAATAAAGTCATAAGAAACATGAGCAAGGTGGCTGGATTCAAGATTGGCTCATAAAAATCCACAAAACCCACAATGTTCTACAAAACCAATAACCAAGGAGAAAACAAGATAAAATTCACAAAATACCTTTCTTTAAATGAACTTCAGGATGCAGAAGAGCTCCTCAAAGAAACTTAAAAACTATCAGGACCAACTAGGATGGAAAAATGGAGAAACAGTCCATGCATTAGAAAAATGTGTAGCTACTTAACCCAGTTTGCTTTTCCTACCACTGCCCTTTGCCCCTTCTCCCTGGAGACTGGATTTAATTACAAGCAGATTTAGATGCAAAACAATTAGTATTTAAGTCCCCACCCTTCCAAGAAGGTCTGGTTCTAGTCAAGTCTTCCAGATAATTGATTTCTCCAAGATTCTTAAGCCTTTTATACTGCTTTTTTGTAGTCAGATGTCCTTAGGCCATGCTAACAGTGGGTTAGCCACACTTCCCACTGGGTTCTGGTGCACCACACCCCCCCACTAGTGCACACAGGAGCAACCCAAGTCACACCCACATGCTGCAGCATTCTCAGATCAGGCTCAGGTATTGGGTTTGTTCTCTGACTTTCTCTTGCCTTGGCCTGCCTCTCTGCCTGGGAGTTGGAACTGATCAAGGCAGTGACTGAGCATTCTGGCTCCCACTGTATCTTCCCCAAACCAATAGTAAAAATACAGTAGAGGGAAGTGGTGCAAAGAGATCACAGGTGAAAGGAGTGGAAGCTAGAAATGCGCATTCATAGCTTTAACCTCTCACCTGAACATAAAGAACCCAAAGCAGCAAGGCCGGGGGACCTACATGCTTTTTTCCAAGCATGGACAGCCTAAAAACATGCAGTGACGTAGCCAGAACTCCAAGCCTAGTTAGATTTCTCAAAGGCCTTCCCACAATCATTGGCCATGGAGCTTACCACCTACTGAGCCATGCCACCTGCCAAGTCCTAGCCAGTCCAATTGAGTGAGTCCCTTACCTAATTCTGACCTCCTGTCAGGCTGCTGGTGTAGGTAGCAGAACTCAGAAGCTATTTGAGATATGATATGGGCAAAGTTTTAAATTTGCTGGAATTTTTTCATATAAAGAAAAGAAACCACAGCAGGTTCGCTTAATCCTTTCTTCAGACAGATATATTTGAAAAAATATCAAGATTTATATTGGTAATGGTAATCATTCTAAAAGCAAGAGAGAGAATTAATAGTGGGGGGAAATTGTCTAAAGTTAATATAAATTACTTAACATTATTATTGAAAAATCACATATATAAATCTGATGTTTCTCTCAGGACTGTGTTTTCAGATTTATAGACCCTATGCAATATAAATGAGAATAAGAAAGCAAGAATCTTATTCAATTATTCTCCTGCCACACAGGGTAAATGTTCAATAAACCCCCTACATTTTCTTTACTGGGGCCACCCTAGACCACAGCTGCTCCCTGAACTTAATGAGTTCTGTGCTGCCATCCCTCCATGACTCGGCGCAAGCTGCCCCTCACCCAGAAACCCTTTCGTTGCTCTCTCAGCCACCTTCCTCCCTCAATGGCTACTCGTGCTCTGCCTTCTTTTCGAAAGCTCCGCCGGTCTTCCAGGTGCCCAGGACCACAGCGCCGCCTCGATGCAGCTCAGCTTATCTGCTCTGCAGGGGCCAGGGCTGGCATTAGGGCTGTGTGGCCTGTGACATCAAGCCCACTCTCAGAAGGGTCCACACTTGGTGTAATGTTGTGCTGTCGCTGTCATGACAGTCTCAATAATTTTATCTTTTCACCGTGTTTTGTAAGCAGTCTGAGGAGACGGTGGAGGACTTGCACCGGCAGCAGTGCCTGCAACATGTGTCCACTGTTCTTTTCCACCTCACTGTGCGGAGCTTTCTCCGGGCCCTCTGATGACAGAACTCCAAGGGACCCACACTATGCAGGAGTTCAGTGAAACACAAAGCAAGCCCAGGGTGAGTGAGTGCACTACATTTATGACCAAGAAGTGAGTGGGAGAGGTGGTGACTGTCCCGAAAGGCCTTGCTTTCCATTGGAACCATTGGAACCATTGGCTGGACTGCAGAGAGAAGACAAGCGCTCTAAACGTTAATCAACCATTTATGCTGAAAACGATGACAGGAGCAAAGGGAAAGAGAGTAACTTAATGTTCCTTTTAGTTCTTCCTTATTTACCAGTAGGTGGGAAGAAGGGAGCATGTGCATATATATCAAGAAGTGAAATAAAAACAACTGAGGTAGTTGGTGCGGTGTTTCCCACTGTTCTGATGAGAACATATAAATTGTGTGATTTCACGGATTCACATAAATGGCTACTGCCCTAATATTTACATTTAAAACTGCATAATATAAAGATGAATGGTAAAGTTCATTTCAATAGTTTCACATTTTCAATTTCTCTTTACTTAATTGATATTAAATAGCTAATTTCAAAACCTAAGAGCCCACAGAGAAAAAAAAAAAACATTTTATATCATATACCATGTATAACCTCTCTTCCCTCTGATTTTTGAACAGGGGTCCCCCTATTTTCCATTTCACTGAGCTCTGCAGCCAGCCCCACACGAACACGCAGTGCAGAGGCAGGGGCCGTTTGGCAACGGCGGTGCCATGGCGGCACCTCAGCCTCTACTGGGTGTTAATGAAGTATTCGTTAAACTCCCGTTACACATGGAATGTAGGAAGTATGATAAACAAAGATCATCAAGTCCCAAACTAGGAAAATACTCCTGCTCTTGTATCGTGTGTTGAATAGACAGTACCTGGGCCACTAAGTTCAGTTCTAGGGGCCACATCTGAAAAGGGATATAGAGAATTCACCTGAAGGTTCTGGGTTCAAATTATTTTACATACTAGGTTTATAACCAAATAGAGTTAACCTTTGTGTGTCTCAGTTCTTTCCTTTCCAAAATAGGGAACCTAAGGTATTGGGGAAAAACAACAACAATGTAAGTGAAAAGCATTTTGCAAATCCTAGTGCTGTACACAAATGTCAGTTATTAGAACTGGCTAATGAGGTGTCTCCAAGAGATTGAACAGGATGATGAGATGGGTTAACACCAGTCCTTAGGAAATAGAGAACACCTAGGAGGAATACAAACACTAACTTCTTAGGAGTTCAATGTCTGCCACCAGGAAAGCAGAAGAAGGTTTAAGAGCGATATGTAAGAACACGGTGGGGAGTACCAGGAAGAAATTTATAAGGAAGAAAAACAATAAAAGGAAGAATGTCTGAATCAGCAAATATGGCCTGCCTGAGAATACAATAGGTGCCCTTGCCCTGAGGGAGTAAAGAATTACTTGATAAAGTTTTCAGAAACATGTAATATCAGATAAAGAATAGTCATAAATTAATAATGATACTAATGATGGTAGCTTTGGTTCTTGGTGCATCTTAAATGTCAAACACGATGAGAGCTACTTTACATATAGTATCTTATTAAATCATAACAAAAAACCCATAAAGTAGATAATATTAGGGTTAGACTCATTATTAATCTGAGGGAAAGAAGAAAGGTTAAGTAATTTATTCAAGATCACCAAGGGTGGTATTTTATGAAGTTAGTCTCAGTCTATTGAATTCTCTTCAAACTCTGAGATTCAGAAATATTGGACATTATTTAACCAAATAACTAAATGGAAAAAGAGTGATTTCAAGTTCCATGTCTGAATGTGAAAGATGCCTGAAATGGCACCCTCTATTTTATACCAACAGGACAAAACCCATCTGAATCATTATAAGGAACCCTAAAGGCAATACTAAACCAGTTACAGAAAATGAGATCATTATAAATAAGAGTTTAAAAAAAGTAAGAGTCAAAAGAGTTTTATTTCCTAAAGCATCAGCACAGTTACTGAGCTTGCAGCTGAAGCAGCACTTAAGAGTCTGGCACTCCAGAACTAGGCAGAGACCCCTAAACACAGCCCTTAGCCCCTGCCTTGGCAGAGCAAGTAAGAGTCTGGGCCTGCCAGACAGCAGCACTGTCCCATTTTAAGATAGATTTTGTAGCTTTTTATACCTAACGTTTTGAAAATCACTCTTGGGAAACCATACGTGGGCACTTGAAAGGGTAGCGCATATGAAATTAGCTCTTGTTGGGTCACTGTTCTCTTCCCCTTGTACGCCTCCCACCACATATGCCCAGAACATGACTGAAACCAACATCTGCAAAAGCAATGCTGGGACCCTCATTTAAATGCTTCCACTTTCAAAAATGACTCAGGAGTCATGTAAATGCTCTGGATATCTACCTGTCTGGACTGTTTTGAAAAGACATCACCACAAGTTTCCACTGAAAATTAACAATTGGAAGACAGCCGACTCTATGTTGCTAGAAACACTTCAAACTCTTAATCTTCTTTATTCATTTCAAGTGGGTAACAAAGCACTTGATGAGTACAAATGCATTTCAACACACTTTTGCAAAGTGGAAAGCCCAAGACAGTGACTCACTGAAGATACTCAAAGTTAAAAGTGAACTGACATCATAGCTATAAATGGGAGGCAAGGCTCTCTGAGAGGTGCTGTTCTTCTCCAAATTGGTGGTGGCACTTTAGCATCTTTAAGCACTTTAAAGCATTGGTAGTGGCATTTTTAAAAAATGATGAAGCAGGGGAAAATTTATATATATATATATATACATATATATATACATACATACATACATATATACATATACATGAAAGAAAGAATTGGACCATACCCTTAAGCTAGAAGTAGGAAAAAAATAAATTACTCCTGAATGTTTCATTAGAATAAAAAATGTCCAAATATAAGCTTTGCCACTGAACACAGTTATTCTGGGCTATCTTATCAGCAATACAACACCTTATCTCTTCACATCACTAGAGCAGTTTTTATATTGAAACTACATAATATATTATACTTTAATACCTATCTGCTTCAAACACAGTAGAAAAACACCTACACAGCATAAATCATACATGACATCACATTAGGTCTTTTAAATAATGCTGTGAACATCAGGAAAAGATTCTAGGGATTCATTTTTCATATTCTTTTTGCTACTGCCCAGTAGAAGTGCCTGCTGTGCCTCTCCCCCAGTTCCTTTCAATTAAATAAATCAAATGTATACAAAAGACTTTTCATGCATGAAAGGTAACACATTCCTGCACAAATAGGAAGAAGGCATATCTACCCTCCCAGGACCCAGAACTCGGAACTCAAAAGGGCAGGTCTGTTCGCTATGTCCTTGGCCCCTTATACATCTGCTCTATTGCCTCTACTTATGCCCTTTTATTCACCTCTCCTGTTTCAGTCCTACCTCCAAAGGGCCAGAGAGATTTAGGCATTCCACCACATCAATGCATCCCTCCTTCCTGGATAGCACTGTCAAACCACATGGCTGAAATAACCTGTCTGCATCTGCGCACAAGGACTAGTTTATTCATCTCCGTATCTTCTCTGACTGGCTCAATGGTAGGAACTCAATAAACACCAAATCCTTGTATAAAGATTAAATAAAAACCAGTCAAGTTTGCTTTGTAATATAAGCCTGGTAATGGGTATTGTAGGAAATTCAACTAAAACCAAAATAAACTTGAAGATTCTGAATTATTTTCCAACTCTTATTTATCTAATTAATCCTCAGAAGACTATCTTCTCTCCGCCTCCCCATCTCTCTCTAACACACAGCTTCTATTTAAATCTAAGTAAGAATACTCTTTTACATTAGTTATTTACTCTGCTTCACCTTGCTGTGAGTGCAGCATATTTGATCTAAATACAAAAGAAAGATTATCTGACTACAGTCCTTCTCATGAGAGCACAGGCCCACCAGGAGAAGGGGAAGGAGAGGGCTTAGTTGAAACCACTGAATAGCTGTCAGCTGGCATAACAAAGCTACTGCAACTTTCTTTGGCATGTCTGGAATTTATGCATTATTACATAGGATGCATGTCCCAACTTCCTTGATTATCAAGTTGCAATTCTAAAGTATCTGATCTTGCCAGGAAAGAATAAGCTAAGATTTTTCTGACTGGTATTTATGAGGGATGGAAGCTTTTATGAAAAAGTCAAATAAAGTCTCCTTTTCCACTGATTAAGCAACAATCACCTGTCAATCACCCTGAGTCAGACAAGATGACTGAAAGGAACCTTGCTTCTCATAAATGTCTGAATGGGAAGGGACCAGTGTATGGCTAAGGGGGCATTGATAGCCACCACCAATCTAAAGAATACAGACCTTGGTACTCCCTAAGTAGTGAGGTTATCCTCTTCCTGTGAGATGTGCCAAGCCAGGGCTCAAAAAAAGCTATCACAGTATCAGCTAAAGTCATGTTCCTCTCCCAGAGGGCAGAGCAGGAACCCAGCAGCAAGAGTTTTACAAGTAAGCATTATCTTTTATCTTGAGTTAAAGTTAAGCTTCCAAAAGTAAGAAATGTCTTCAAAAGAGGTGACTTCTGTTCTCTGCTGTTTGTTATTTCTACAGCCATCTTTTGCTCCTGATTACCTAGGAGTCACTTAAAGGGAGTTTTGATGCTCCTGACTTTTTTGGTAACCAGACATAGTCCAAGGTGAGGACAATATTATTTTTCAAATCAAACCACATGTTTACACAACAAAGGAATGAAGCAAAGTCTGGTCACACAATTGAAAAATGTAAACCCACAGAAATGCATACACCAAGGGACAAAGAAACAAGTTAAGGCTTTAAACTCTGACTGTTGTTCTGTTATTTTTCAAAATTTCTTCAATTTTAATCATCCACTGATCATTCTATCATCCATATGAGTTTTAAAAATGAGCTGCTGAGGGACACTTGAGCTACCAAACAAATACAAACAAGCTTTAAGCAACCAAGAACAGACTTGGTGGAAGGACTTAGGAATTTTCCTTTGATCAGAATTCAGCCCTGTAGAAAGACTGAAGAAAATGTTGGTTTCAAGGTCACCATCCTGCACCCAGCCTTGCATTCTGAACTTCTCTGTGCTTTCTTTCTGCCCATGCAGGTGCTGGCACAGACATTCCAGCTCTTTCCTGGAACATGGCTCATGCCACGTCAGCCTCCAGCAAAGACAAATGTCCCTTCAGTCATTTTAGGGAATTCGTTACATCCTTTTTTATGGTCATTATGTGGCTAATTTTCAGCACATATGTTAAAATAGGTGAGAATAAAAGAACAACACTTTTCTCTAGATCATTCCCTACCCTGTATACCCAGCAGAAGTTCTGCTTTGCAAAGAGACCAGGAATGGTACTCTCCCTCACTCTCGGAAGACAATGTAAATTGAGGTTAAAATGAAATCAATCCATGTTCTTTTTCACTTTATGGGCAGATGATAAAACATTATAAATTTTTTCTGTAAAGTCTGTTTTAGGGATGGAGTTCCCTGGGGCCAGTGGACTCACCAGTGGGAAAAAAGAAATAGCAAAAGACGGTGCTGAAGTCCACATGTGGCTGCTGTTAAGGAAGAGGGGAGAGAGGAAAGGCCAGGCAGAAGTATGGAGAAAGGGAGGTGTGAATTAAATCTTATGCTGGATGGTCAAGGTAAAGACAGAATTAGGCAGCCTCTCTATGCTCCTGCCCACCCCACCATCTCCACTGCCTCCCTCTTTAATAACATGCATGAAGCCATATAAAAATATAATCAGCTTAGAGAAGTTTTTACGATTTTGGCTGCTATAATTACTATCATCATTATTAGAAATTCACTTATTGATTCTTTCAATGTAAAAGAAAAAAAATTAAGGTTAGTCATAGATCTAAAATAACCACATTAGCACATCTAGTATAAATCCTAATATTGTCAACCAGAGGAAGAAATCATTGTAAATTTAAAACAAAACCTCCCACTAACACTATTTTCTACTATAGAAAATGTACAGTAGTCTAATGTACTAAAGACCATGGCGCCAGCTGCCAGCATTTAATGCTTTTATAAATCCAATTTTCCCTCATCTTATTTTCCTTTGCTCCTTTCATCTTTCTTTCCCTTCCTCCCTGGAGAGGGGTGAAGGGACAGGAATGAGGTGGGGATAGCTTAAGTGGTCTACAAATCCAAACAGGTTGAATTTTCATAAATCAGAACACATCCTTTTCCATAACTGTTCTCACAATAAATGAAAAATTAAAAAAGTTCAAATGCATAGTTTTTTCATTTCTCTTGCATAATGTGGAATTAAAGACAATCTGCACAAGACAGTAGCAACTGTCAGTTTAAAGATTAGAGGAAGGAAAATAAACATTTCATTTCTTTCCATATCTATTTTCCAGACCTTGTAGGATTGAAGCATTCCTAGGATGGAGAGAGGCACTGAGTCTAACGTTGCACTCCCCTCTCTGAACATCTGGAGAGCTTGGGCAAAAACATCACTGTTTCCTATAAAGTACACTGAAACCAAGGACTCTCTGAGATGATAATGGATTCTGAGTAAAACAGAAATCTAGTGAATTCATTTGAGAACTGCTGGGTTAAAAAAAAAAAATCCTCAAATATATTTGTTTAAAGCAGAACTTCTTGGAGAAAGTGAGATGTGGAGTTTCTTAGAGAGGGGTACGGAAAGTCGTATTTTACAAGATTTATCTAACCAGTGACTCCTTTGGGGTTATATGTCACTCATCAATGTTCAAAAAAACACAAGTTGGAGGGGAAAATGAACCCTATATTTGCTATTTAATTATGCATATTTGTAAAATATTTTGTCTGAATGATTTTAAATAGCAAATGGAGGTACGCAGAGCAGCATTAAGAACTTGACCGATTGGGAAAAGATGGGGGAAGTGTGGTTTTGCCCTGCCTTAGGCCAGCTGAACACTAGTGAGCTCTGTGGCAGTTTCCCTCCAGCTCTAAGGGATCCTCAACCTATGCCTCTCTCTTAGCTTTACTCATTCAAGAATAATAATCATAACAACCATGAAAGCCACTGACTTAATCCAGCCCTTTTGTTTTACACATGAGAAAACTAAGATCCAAAGAAATTATCTGCTTTCCTTGAGGTTATTCAACGAGAAAGTGGCAGAACACAGGACAGAAAATCAAATATTACAAATATGCAACATTTCTGAAAATTATATTTACTCAATATATACATAATTACATATGTTAAGATAAAGCAGACTAAATAAATATAACAGGTTAAATAAAACACTACTCTTTGGATTAAATTATAGTAAAATCTCTTAACTCATACTCAGCAAATTTGGCATTTGGGATAATTCAGTGAGGCTTAGGTAAACATGTTTTCTTGCATTATTTATGAAGAAGGTGCATGTCTAGTGTAAATATGATTAGCAGTAGAAATACTCCATATATGAGACAAAAAAATATTTTCAAGCATCTTAACAGAAACCCACCAAAAACTCATGTTTTTCATCTATTTAGTAAAACAATTTTATAAATTGTATTTGTGCCATTTATATATTGCAAAATAAAATGGCATTTTAACTATTCTTCATCAGGTCAGCCTGAGGTTAAAATGCATTCTCTGTTGTCTCTTCTCATCACCCCCCCCAGAAGCCAATACTTTGATCAAAGTGAAATCAAGTTTTAAAAATTATATTAAATGTGTGACTCTGGCCTTGTTCTACTCTCAAATCACTCTTCTATTCAGGAAACCATTCCTCAAAGATCTTGGTAAAACTTAAAACTGACTCCATCACATTCTTGTTGCAAACTTCGCAGTGGATCCCTATCACCGAGCTCCTTAAGTAGGCTCAGACCTATGTTCTGCCTCTGTCCAGACTCAACCTGCACTGTGCAGTCCAGAACAGCTCATGCTTGTGTGATTTCTAACTCAGTGCTTTTGCTCACGCTGTCTGCTCATCTTCACCTTCATTCTGAAGACTCATTTTAGGCATTGCCTCCTGGGTGCTTTCCTGGGTTAATCTAGCTCTCCATTCTCAGCAATCCCTATAATGCCCCTGGATCTGCTCTTTCTAACTCTCTTTATGGTGCATTTCCTCCTTGAGGACAGAACAATATCCTCCTCATCTGTGCAGGCCCAGTTGCTAGGACAATGTCAATTATATGAGTGTCCAATAAATGTCTACTAAATTAAAACAACAACAACAAAAAGGTAATCAGTTATAATAAGCACAGACCCATCACTAAGTCCCCCTTCCCTCTGAGTTCCCCCCACCCTCTGGCACCCCTGTCAGGAACTAGGTAATGGCCATGGGTAATCATATCAATTCGCTATACACTAGAGATTACTCTAATTTAACTGCACTAATTTTTCTGATCTTTCCAAGTGAGTTTTAATTAACAAGGTCTCTCTGTTCAAATGTTTCACATAGTGTTTTTCAGGTTGAATTATTCTGATATGTACCCCAGTTCTGTCACTTTCCATAGGTGTAAATTTCTTTAGTTAATGAAGGAGTTTACAACTATTTTAAGTTCCTGTTGAATATATTTCTAAGCAGAATATTACAGTTACCTGTTTTCACTCAATCATAACTCACCCTTCCTCAGCCAACCCTTTTTACATTTGGTCCCAGTTCTCTTTTTTCTTTCTTTGGGAATAATTTGAGAAAAAACAAACAAACAAACCACTTAGCTACTCTGGAGTGAAAGGAGATTGGAGATGATTAAAACATACTTTATGTTGAAGGTGCAACTGTTTTTTGCTCAAAATAAGCAACATAATTCAATAATGCATTCAAACTGCATTTCAATTTAGTACCTAGCTTAGTCTTCCTCATGAAATCACTGTCTATCCAGCTTAAAGCCAAATGAAATATTTTCAAGTTAAAAAGGAAATACAACCTGTGTAGATACAATCAGCATAATATTTTAGCAGAACATCATGATTATTATAATACATAATAATAATAATAATAATAAACATATCTGCCATTGGGGTTCTTTGAACTGTGGAGGAAAGAAAGGAGTTTGCCCCATGGGCTTGTAATCTAAATTAAACAAGCAATATGAGTCGCGCAAGTTTCACAGGTGAGAGTTAATTAACATTTTATCCAAGCAGAGAAGGAAAGGGAAAGAAAATTAAAATCAATATTAGCAGCATCAGAATTCACTTCAGCTCTTGTAGGAGTCATCTGAAATGTGAATGTAATTGAAGACGCTTCAGGCACCATCATGTCCCGGCTGATACCAACTTTGCTCCTGACTCTACTCGGTGAACCCTAATGCAGCATGTTTTCAGGGCTGCTTCTTGTACAGCCTCACAAAGTCCATGGAAGCTCTGCCTGGAAACTTAGGACCCATTAGATGAGCTCCAGGGACCCACTCCTGTTTTGTGACTCGTTTTCCCTTAGTTTTTTGTCTTCCTCTACTCCCATGAAAAGAACTGCACAGAACTTATGTCTCTCACACAGGGTTTATTCTGAAGAATGCAACCTCAGATCATTATTACCAAAAACTATTTGAAATTAATGTATAAATGATTTTAAGTCTCTAGAATATACTTCTGTTCTCATAAAATTAGTTTCATTTCCTGCCCAGGAGTCACTGAAACACACATATCAAATAAGGATGACTATCCAATCAGTCTAAAATATATATATATATAAATGAACTAGATTCTAACTGCTAAGCACTGAAGAACTGACACCAAAACACAGCGAAATTCATCAAAAAAAAAAAAAAAGGACAATGTACCATTGTGCTATTAGGTAAAAGAAAACTAAGATACATTCACCTTAAATCTTGCTCCAAGATTTCCATAAATCACAATTTGCACAAGAATTACATTGGGATTCAAACAGTTGAGAGTGCAGAGCATGGGTTCAGGCAGCATTGCTTCTTAATGCTTTTCATTGCCTGGCCCTCTGTACCCACTGGATTCTCTCAGGCCTTTCAGCCCTTTCCACAAACTCAGGAAAAAACAAGTTCTTCACTTGCCCATCTGACCACTCTGGAAATGGTAAAGTCAAAGGCCAGGCTGCACACAGTGACAGCTCACATCACAGACACAAATTACACCTAATTGCAAGGAGGACACACAGTATAAGGCAGCTCACAGCTAATAGGCTGGGCCAGGGTATAACTGCATACCTGATGATCAGATATGACACAAAAATTGTGTGTGTTGTTGGGGAGGGGAACAAAAAATGTAAGTATTTCATATACTCTGAATAATCTTATACTATCCACATAGGGAAAAAAGGACAAAAAAATGACCACAAGTGGTACTACATCTAATACTTTCTGCAGCAAAAGAACAAAAACCAAATGGTTATCGCTCTGTGGAAGGTTCTGTAACTGTTACTGAAAAATACCATCAGCTCAGGTATTTCCATACGAAGATAATAACTTCTATGCACAAACAAATCTTGGGCTTTACAAACATGTCAGAGTCATCAAAAGGCATTACAGTAAGTCACATCCAATGTGGTGATTTACCCTTGACTTTGTCCGAATGCACTGAAGAAAAACACAGACCTAGTTTTTTAATGCACCTTAAAAGCACTGTCCTTTAAAAAGCTTTCTCATCTTTCCTTGTACCAGAGACTTGTTTTCCAAATACATTGTTGAGGTTGCTGATCTTCAGGTTCAACCCTTCACCAAGAGGCTTCTCTGCATTTAAACATGGAAAAAAGCACCTGAATTATTATGGGTTAAATTAAATCCTCCAAAATGGTATGTGCAAGGTTTAATGTCCAATACCTGTGAAACCCACCTTCTTTAGAAACAGTGTCTTTGAAGACGTAATCAAGTGATGTTGTGAGATCATTAGGGTGGGCCCTAATCAAATATGACTGATAGCCTTATACAAGGAAGAGAACAGATACAGACACTCAAGGACAGAAAGCCATGTGATGGCCCAGGCAAAGATCAAAGGGAATGATTCTCCCCCTTCAGGTGTCTGAGGGAGCATGCCCTCCTGCACATCTTAATTTCAGTCTACTAGCCCCTGCAACTCTGAAATGACACACTTTTGCTGTTTGTATTTGAGGTACTGTTATAGCAGTCCATGGAAATTAATACAAGTATCACTGCTTCCTCTCTTTTACCTTCCAACAGGACTTCCTGAAAATAACCTAATGGGGACCTATATTGAACTATAGAACCCCTCAGCAACCTATTGCAAAGAATGAAATAAAAATTCTGATCTGTAATCAAAAGAAATGAAAAAAGTATCACTGCAATCCACCACCTTCAAATCTGAAAGTATCTTTAAAAACACGAGAATGTCTATATCTACAGGACCTTGAGTAACTTGAAGTTGTAACATCTGCAGGTATAAGCACATAGATGATGACAACTCTCTATCACTAAATAAAATCCCCATGTGCACCACTGGAACTGGGAAAATTAGCATTCCTGTTGAAGAAACTCTAATAAAATGTTACGCAAAGGAGATTCCAGGTTTCTCAGTTGAAAACAAAGATACCATATTCTGCCATGCATAATGGCAGGGTGTATGATGTGCACCCACATTTTTGGTCCAAACTTTCAGGAAAATATCCTTCATTTTAATTCCAAATTTTATTTGTTTTATTCAGGTACTTTTTCTTCATATTATAAAGGAATTTAAGCATTTATTTTTAACACACGTGGTACAAAAATATTATGTAACAAATTATGAAACACCAGAACAGATACAAGTTACAAGAAATAAAAGAATAAAAAAACATTTATGTAAATATTGAATTAATATCACTCATGTATAAAGCTCATCATTTTTCCCTCACAAATTTGGGCAAAAAAGTGTGCATTACACATGGCAAAATATGGTACACAGAATATGTCCACGAGGATAGAAGAGAGTGCTGGAAGACAGAATCAGAGAACTTATTGTTAGAGATAGTTAGATTTTTAGGGCTCTCACTCCATAATTTTACAGATGAGAAAAATCAGGCTGAAGAACACTGCTGTCAATCCCGGGCAGGGCAGTCTTTCTCCCAGCTCCCGGACGCTGTTGTTTCTTTATACCAGAGGGGTGACACTCTTTGCTTATAATATGCTTTTAGATATCCCAGCTGAAGACAATTTTGTGTCAGGAAAAATAACCTACCATTTTACAGTGGAAAATGAGTTTAGGAAAATACAAAACATATTCTTATGCTATCCAACATTAACCAAAAATATTATACGTTTGAATGTATTAGAAACCTTGACATTTAAGGTAAGAATCTAGTAACTGATGCTTTAAAGATCACAACTGCAACTTTTCTAAAGAAACACAAAAATTCCTCTTTGCTATATATAATAAAACAATAATGTAATCAATACACACACTATAATATTACCAACTGAAACGAACAATAAAAGTTATTACCATTCACTTTAAACAAATACTGAATCAGAATGTCTGAAATGTGGAGCAAACTTGAGAATGTGAAAGACAGACAAAAGGCCATCAAGAAAAATAATTCAAAGCCTCCTGCTCAGAAGGAAAATTAATGCACATATATCTAATTGAACCAGCAAGTAGTTCAAGGTTAAGGCTGAAGGCAACACAGGACTCCCGTTTAGTACCTACCACAGCACAAACAATGATGGGAAGAATCTGCTTCCTCAGACTTCCCATAAAAGTGCAACATTATCAAAAGTAAAGTGAGCAATAGAGAATGATGATCAAAACCCATTTTCAGGACTAACTTCTTTCATTTCCCTCCTTTTATTGATTTTTTTAAAACCCACTTTGCACTCTCTCAGTCTGCTTGGTTGCTAGGAACATCACTTAATGTACCTTATTGATTCAGTAGTACACATTTATACTTCTGTAGAAACCTCTACTACACTGCATTTATTGATCTTTTAATTATTCATGTACACCAGAAAACCTGAAGAGCTTTATTGTAAATTTTTTTTTTCATTTTTCCAAATTATGGCAAGAAAACTATCAAAACTTTTTGGCAAATTAATCAGTTTCCTTCTTCCCTCTAAAAACACTAGTCAACGAATAAGTTTTTTCCAGAGGAACTATGAAGAATATTTTCTAAAGTCAGACTTACATAAGACTGAACAATTCACTGGATGAAAATGTTCTTTCTGATTTCTAGTAATATTAATAACAAGTCCATCATTTGGCCCTGGGAGTAGTCAGCAAAAAATTCATTTCAGTGTGGCCATATTCAGATTATACAGAGCTCATTACATGAGCAAGCTCTCTGGCAAAATTGTCACAAGGTTAAGATACTTTGTTAATAGTATGGACAAACTGTGAGGAGGCATATATTGGTGGTGGTTTGCTTTATCTCACTTAATATTTGGTCTCCAATCTTCATGTCATCAGACTCTAGTCCTAGGGGAAAATTCATTCTCATCTGGATACCCTGGACTCAATTAACGATGCAGGGAGCTGGTGGGGTGGGGCAGGTCGGGGGGCTCTCTGGGTGGGAAATGCTACAGAATTAGCTACAAAACTGTAATGAAAGGTGGGTACTGAGGACTTTAATAGATGAGGAAGGGTGGTACTGAGCTCGAACTGAAGACATAGGAGGCAGCAAAGTCACTAGTTTCAAGGTGGAAAGGAGGGGAAATATTGGCTTATTATCCTTTCCCACTCAAACTCCTCCCTCATCTAGCCCAACAAATCCCACTTTAGGTAGCTTTAAATATAGTGCACTAGACTTGGATAAATCAAGAGAACCTGAAGACACATAGATCTAGTGAAGGTCAGGTCTAATCTCACTCTGCTATAGAAGATTACTTGTGGAAGGCAACTTTAGACCTAGACATTTTTAATGGAATAGTGATGAGTAAATATTTTTCTCACTGCCGTCTTGTTCTTTCCAATATCAAGACAATGATGTGTGTAAAAAAAACAATGCATAAACCCCCAAAATCATAGAATCATCAATCATGTTTGGAAAAATAATTTAAATTTGTTTTGCTACCTCTTGCTGTCTATTAGGTTTTCCCAGTCCTTGACAACAGCAGGAAGATGTGCATTTCTATTCTAAATGGTCCTGAATATTAATAGTGGTGTGATATATGCTGGAGTATTTAGAGTAATTACCAGACAGCCTGGGCATTGGACTAGTGACTAACACACATATCCTCAAGCAAATGTTAGTCTGGATCTCTGGGAAATCTCTGCATTGCTCGGCAGTGGCAATGAATGCTTGAATTTACTCTCTTCCTAGTGTCAGTGTTCCTTCCAGTTACTTCAGACCTTCACTGAACTTTTCCAGATAGATGGGAACCCTTCCTCAGAACAGATGTCTCTGGCTAAGGACACCACCCATTTGTCAAGTTATATACATTTTCCAGAATGTACATTTAACATAATAATACATGGAGAGTGAAAAGCAGGGTAACATATTAAACAAGGAAAGGAGACTAGACCTTCCAGAAAGGACCATCAGATTGAAGGTGTGGTATCAGCAAATCTAAATATAATTTGTAAATATCATGAATATACCTTGACTTCTACTATGAAAAATTCATGTATAGCTAATTTGTTAGTCACACTGAATACACAATAGGCCCATACACAGCCAACATATCTAATATTATAGGGTCTAATTCTTATTCTGCTCCACAGCCCGCAATGGAATCAGCTTTGCTTGAAACAATTCTGTTAGAAGAATAGAGGCTATGATTTAAAATCGTTTTTCTCTTGATTTAAAATCGTTTTTCTCTTGCTTTTACAGAATTCTTACTTTATTTTAAAACTTAATTCATCACCATAATTAGTTTCCTTTAAAAATCTTGTGTATTTTAAAATGAAATGTATAGGGAAACATTATAAATGTTTTCCAACTATTATTTTGGGCATACCGTATTCTTTATTTTGTAATATGAATACATTCAAAAGCCCTTTTACCCAAGTTCAAGGAGAACAGAGCATATTAAATGATTAGAGAAAAATTATTTTATAAATTAGGCCACAGTATTTTAAATGTAACAGTCATAAGTTTTTCAACATTACAATTATAGTAATACAATCAAGTATGTAGTCAAACAATCTAGTAGTTTAAGGAAAAGCTCTATGATATTAAGTGAAAAGGAAAAAAATACCTCCCATTGAAACTATTCTATAGCTAACTGCCTTTCCCTAGTGTCCTATAAAGGATTACAATGGAACTAGTTCTTAAATTATCAATTAAAAAGATTAATTGATAAAGATAATATTAACCCACTCTACTTAAATGACCCAGCTCTTGTCCACATTTAAACAGAGATATTTTCATTTACTACCATTCAAAGAGAAGTGCTTTCCAAATAATAATCCTTTAATTGCATATCATTAGAGATGTTTAAAAAAATGAAAGAGTAAGTTAATGTCTAACAGGCATACAAAGATTATAACGTCTCCTTCTCAGGTTACATTTTGCTCAGTTCTCTATTACAATACCTGACTATAACAGGCATATATTGATGTTTTTGTCTCAAAAACTCTGAATCTTTCTCTTAATAGATTTTCTAATCAGTAACTCAATTAAGAAGGCCCAACATTCACCCTAATTCTGCAAATAAAGAAGCGTGACCTTTAACACTAACCCTTTTTAGTTTTGATAGACCTCCTATTCAAGTTTCTCTCTGAATATTTTTCTCAAGTAGCATACAAGATCCAAACCTTCCACAATGATGGCTTAGAGGGGTTATACCCCTTTATAGTTAATATCTATTAAACTTAGACCAATACACAAGGCACATAAAAAAGAAACATATCTTCTCTCCCATTTCTTTTGTCTCATGCTTTTCCTAGATTTCAATGAGTAGCTCATCAGATTAATTCATACCAATTGTTCAATAATAATCTTACATTGATTAATTCAGTGAAAAATATCCACTGAACATTATGATGTTCCAGAACTTTCCTAGGTGCTGGAGGTATTGATGAATGATACCAAATAAAAATTCTTGCCTCACTAGAGGCATACAGAATATAGAATTAATTTGTAATAAATATTTGTGTGTATTTGTTAGATGGTTCTAAAAAGAACAGAGAAAAGTAACATAAGAGAAGAGGCTTTGTAGTAGGGTTGAATTTTAAATAAGATAGTCACGTAAGGTGATAGCTGGATAAAGACCTGGAGAAAGTGAGAAAGTGATGTGGATAAATATGGAAGAAAACATTCTAAGTATAAAGAACAACAGATTCCTTAAGTAACAAGTTAAAAGTGTAATATTTCTGAATAACAGAATGTCTAGAGTGAGGTAAATGAGGCAAAGTGTAGTGGGTGTCCAAATCAAGGAAATACAAAGGACCATTTTAAAGACTTTGCTCTTAGTCTGAAGGAGAAGGAAAGCTATTGGAGGTTTAAGCAAATGTGTAACATCACTCTGCTTTTAAAATATAGTATTGCTATATAACTGACACACTTTATAATTATACATTAAAAGGTACAATTCAGTGGTGCTTAGTATATTAATAGAGTTGTGAGACCATCAAGACAATCAGCACTAGAACATTTTCATCACTCCAAAAAGAAACTCCATGTTGCTTGGGAGCCAATCCTCATGTCCCAGACTCTAAGCCGTAGGCAACCACTAACACTTTTCATCTCTGTAGATTTTCCTATTCTAGACATTTCATGTAAAAGAAATGGATGCAATATGTAATTTTTTTGTGACTGGATTCTTTCACTTAGTTTTATGTTTTTAAGATTCATCCTTGTTATAACAGGTATCAATACTTCATTTAAATTTATTGCTGAAGAACATCTCATTATATGGATATACTGCATCTTGTTTATCCACTCATTGGTTGATAGACATGTGGGCTGTTTCCAGTTGTTAGCTAGTATGATAATAATTTTATGAACATGTGTACTACTTTTTATACAGACATACACTTCCAACTCTCTTGGATAAATACCAAGAAGTAGAATTGCTAAATTGTATGGTAACTCTTTGTTTAACTTTAGGAATAACTGACAAACTATTTTCCAAGGTGGCTGGCACTTTCTGCATTTCACCAGCAGTGTATGAGGGTTCCAAGTTCCCCATATCTTGAATACTTATAATTATCTTTCTTTTTTATCATGGCCATCTTAGTTAATATGAAGTGGCATTCATTGTGGTTTTGATTTGCATTTCATAGGTGGCTAATAATATTGAACATCTCATGTACTAGACCACTTATATATCTTCTTTTGAAAAATGTTTATTCATATAATTTTCATTGTTTAGTTGAGTTATATCTTTTCACTATTGAGTTGTAAGAGTTCTTTAATATCCTAGATACAAGTCCCTTATTAGATATATGATTTACAAATATCTTCTACCATTTCTGAGTGGTTGTCACTTTTTTATCTTGTGTTTTGAAACATGTTTTCATTTTTGATGCAGTCCAATTTATCTGGGATTTTATTTTGTCATTTGTGCTTTTATTGTCATGTTTTAGAAGCTGTTGCCTAGTCCAAGATATGAAGATTTGCACATGTATCTTATAGAGTTTTAGCACTTACATTTAGGTCTTAATGCATTTTGAGTTAATTTTTGGAAACAATCTGAGGAATGGGGTTTACCTTCATTCTTTTTTCATGTAACACTCTGATACCACTTATCTAAGTACCCTTATCAAACTAAATTATACTTCAGCAGGATTTTTAGTGTATATATTGAGGATAGAATAAAAAAGACAAGGGCACAGCAGAGAAACCAGTGAGGAGGCTAATATCATAAATCAGGTAAAGAATAATGTTAGTTCAACTAGGAGGTTGGCAGTGGAAGTGCCTAGAAGTAGTTAAATTCTGGATACATTTTCAAAGTTGAGCTGATAGGATCTATTTAGAGATTGGATATGGGTGTGAAAGAGAGACTTAATGTTGACTCCAAGTTAGTAGACTGCAACTTTGGTTTGTGGAAGATTGGTATAATCACCCAGACTGTTATATTAACGAAAGATGGTAGGCAGATGGGTATGGAAGTGGAGAGATCAATAAGAAGACTACAGCAGCAATTCCTCATTGGGGATTTATTTGAATTGTCATTAGCACTTCTTAGAAACACAGTAATGAATCTCAAATAAATAATTAATTGTGAGAATTACAAATCTCCCCACAGGTCAATGGAGAAGATATTATAATCCAGATGGAATACTAGGCACCCTTCAAATCATACTCCTCCACAGCAGTTTTACTAGAAGACAAGCGAACCTCATTTCCTATCACCTCAGAAATTCCTTCAAGCAGTTTTATAGTAGACTTTCTAACAGATCCAGCCCAGGGGGTTCTCAGGCAAAAATCTTCAATTCTGTTAAAACTTCTTGAGAATATGATCAAGGCACAACTCAAATAGTACATACCAGTGCTTTGGGGGAAAAAAGCACTTCAGTTCTAGTGTCCCTTGAAGAGACTTAATCTTCTTCCCTGGCCTCAGGAGTGGCAGGTGAAGAAGGATAAGTACTGTAACACGCAGAGAAGAAACAGAAGCATTCAAGTTATCTCTATCTGCATAAAAGAGTGATTTTCTTATAGATTTAGCAGCTTTCTTCTCCCTTTTATCCTAGATAGGATTTCAATTTCAGTGAATATCCACTGAGTCCACAGGGCACAAGGAATAGCCAGTGTTCCTTTCCAGTGAAAGCATGAGGCATTGGGGCTTCTCTGATTAGTTTTAAGAGCTTATTATATAAGCAGAAAGAATTCAGTCCAAGACCCTAATAAGCTGCTCAAATCATTTTTTTTTTTTCCATTGAACAACCAGCTAATGGGGAAGAGGTGTCTTTCAGCACTGGAGCTATTCAGGGGGAAGGAGGACAGGATACCATGTCAAGGATTTCCATAAAACACAAAGGAAAATGCAAATTTGTCCCCAGGTCTAGAGACAAGACAAAGACCACATGGAATCCTGAAAGAGGTTGTTAAGCAGTTATGTGTAGAGGAATGGAAGACATGTGATGAACCACTCCAGCAACTGATCTTAAAACAAACAGCCGAAATGTAAATATGAAGACTATTTGCTTCAATTAAGTCTAAGCTACAGGAGTATGCACTTTAATATCTCCTCAGTGTACAGCGCTGCCAGTGCTTTCACCATTATTAAAGTTTGTTAATACAAGGTTTGGCTTTTCATCTATTATGGAAAAATTACATCTTGCCAACTACACTACAGAGGCCTAAACACAGTAAATCCTCAACCGACCTTGAACCCAAGGAAAGCAAATAGTCACTCTCCTTGGTGCTGAATTGCCTAAATAATACACTGCATAAATGGCTGTGAATATAAATTACATCTTCAATGTATCTCAGCATTTATGGATTACCAACAGGGTACATTTTTTTTTCCAGGAGGCAGTATTTGTAGAGGCACTGTAATGTGGAGAAAATTCTTTGGGAAATAATTGGAAGCTAATCACTTGCAAATGATCATTTATTATTGAGCAGTAAGAGTGTGCAGAGATTTGAGTCCCACTGAGTAGACTTCAGCAGCCTCTGGTCAGAAGGTTTCACAAGAATGGAGGGAAAAGAAGCTGCTTAATGGAGGATATATAAACAGAGGGTAAATGTAACAGAAATCTCAAACTGTTGAACTATCATGAAACAGGTAACAGAAAGCAGGAAAGAGAAGAAAAAATATCAACCAGAATATCAACATAATGGAAAATGGTATTTCTGTTAGAACCACCAAGAAAATTATCAGCCTATACAAGTACTTAGAAGATAATGTTAAATGAAAAAAGTCAAGATATAAATGATAACTACACTATGAGAAGATTATACATACAAAAAAAGGAAGTCTAGAAGGGGATATTGAAATCTCAAAACTACTGGGTAAGGGCAATAGAATTATGGACATAAGGGTTTTCTTTTGAAATTTCATTTTATCTTATTATAAATACACATATATATCCACATACAGTATATTTTATAGGCAATTATAGTATGTGTGAATATTTACTGAAACTGACTGTACGAATTGAGAAAAAACTCAAAAATTCATCCATAAGGAAAAGATTAGATTAATTATGGCATATGCATAAGATGACCTCCTTACCACTTTAAAATTGAATTACATATATTTACATAGACATGTTTATTATGTCTATGAGATATGCCTAAGCAAAAATGTCAAAGAAAAATTGCAAAAAATAAGTCTGGTTTAATCATATCTCTACAGGAATAAATATACAAATATATATTAGTTTTTATATACATTATAATATATATATTATATATATAAGAAAGTGATCAGAGTAATAGCCATCCATGAAGAATAAATTATGAGATTAGATATTTCCTACATTAATATATTCCTATAGTTTGAATTTTATATTACTATGTATTACATGTATTATTGAAAAAACTTTTTAAACAATAAAAATTGAATAAAAAACTTTAAAGACAACTGACATGTGAGGGTAATATTGTTAGAAGTTTATCTTAGGATAATGGGGGTTAAAATCTAAGAAAAGCTTTGAAGGATGGAAGATAGGACAGGGCAGTATAACTAAGGGAATAAGTGGTCTCACTGATCTCTACCCTGGGCAGCATTAACTAATCACTCAAGGTTAGGGGTAGCAAGACATAAAATCACCCAAACATAGGAGGGGAGGGTACAAAGGTCACAGTCACTCATAGCGCTCTGAGAAAAAGTAACACGGAATTTCTGAAAGGGAGAAAAGACTACAAAAAAAAAAAAGAAATAAAAAGTGAGCTTGACAATAAATAGGTAACAGTGAATAAAACAGCACAAAAGAAAAATAGGAGGAGAGTAAAAGAATTTATGAAAGGATATGACCCATTTACCAAAAGCTAGGTTAAGCACAAAGTAATCTGACTCTGAAACCATCAACTAGAAATCTGCTTTCTTGCTTCCAAATTACAATCTGAATATCTAAAGGCACTTGTCTGCTGTTAACAAGTTCAGCAAATTTTAGGTAGAAATCACTGCTCCTATATAGCATGCTAGTCTGCATCACATGTATCAGATATTCCTGGGAATCAAACATCATTTTTTTTTTATTAAGGGGTCCTCCTAGTGTAACAGGCTAGGAGAAGTGACAAAAGTGTTAATTCTCAATATAAAAACTAAAACGATCCACTGTATTACAAGCATATCAAAACTACCACATGCTTGATGTCTCTAGTGTAAGAAATGGGCATTATTTCAGAGAATTGTGAGATTCAAATGACAGATAAATGATGAATCAGTGACTGGACTTAGAAGACAATAAATATTTTGGAAAGAACAAATGAACCAACAAATGTGGTACAGAATGATGAATCATCTTGCCCCTCATGAAGAGAAGGTATGGGATAAAGTAAAATTCTAGGGGCTTCTGTCATTGTAGCAAGGTCAAGTTATCTTCCTTTAAACATTCAAGTTTTTCATTTACTGCTTTTATTACCATTCAAAAGCTTGTCATAAGTCTGCTTCCTGGGCATCCTCAACCTCGAACTTCTGCAATTTTTTGCCCTCATTGCTTTAGCATTGTAAGATTTAAGATAGTGAGATTTGTATCTTCATCTTGCAAAAGCAAGCAAAAAAAACAATGAACATAAAACCATGCAGAGAAGAAAGAATTTCTAAGCCTTCCTCAGGTTTAGGGAGAACTTTCTAGTGTTATCCTCTCTATGGTAGCAATGGAGGGCATCCCGGATCCTTTGGAAATGTAGAGGCGAAAAAAGTTTTAAGGATCTATATGTGAACAGCACATTCAACTGAATACCTTTTACTTGAAGGGCATAAGATTCAGCAATGACCTCTTGACTGGAGTTTGGTAATGTAGAGTCCTTGGATCTCAAAGGGATCCATGGACAGAACTTATGGAGAGGGAAAATCAGGTCTATATTTATAGCAATACTTAACAAAAATGTACCATTTGCTTTATTTAGGAATTTAGGTAACAAATTATGATAGTATTAGTGATACTTATACATTTGTCACCAACAGAAGTCAGATATTTTCATATCTCATTGTAATTGCTGTTAGTATTTCAAAATATCATTTATGTTCATGACCAGTTTGAAATTCCAGTGGTTATTATACCCACGGCTGTATCTAATTTAATAGACTAACTTGTTTTAATCATTTAGTAACTCTTTTATTGTAATTGGTTCCTTTTCATTGTACGTATTTTCTTCATGTGTTCATATACTTAATTCTGAGAAGCAGGACATAGACTCTACCAGACTATTAAAAATGCTCATGACACTAAAGTTTAAGAAGCCCTGCTCTAGATTATACTGCCCAACAATTCATAGCATTATGCAGGCATCAATCCCACTGCTTGAAACACTTTTACATACAGAAATATGAACATTTCAAATTCTGCAACCATTCTGATATGTATGAGTTATTTATGGCTTATTTAATAACTGCCTGTGTATGAAACAATCCGATTTGAGTTCTTTTTATTACCTTTCAGCATTGCTTAAAAATACAAGCATTTATGTCAATGATGTGGCTTTGAATCCTACCTCAAATTTACTGTCCAGTCTTGGGCAAGACAACAAACCTCTATAAGCTCCATTTTTCTCATCTACAAAATGCGAATGATATCAAAGCATTAAGATAATTAGATGATACATGCAAAGTACTTAGCAGTACCTTATATAATAAGCACTCACGCTGTAGCAATAGTGCCTCTTTATTTTATTTATAAATATAATTTAAATCATGACTTACATTGAGTTTTTAACAGAGTACATAATTAAGAGGCAATATAGTACCTTGCTTCAAAACACAGGAGCTAACAGAGTGCCTGGGTTTGAATTTTCCTTCACCACCTACAAACTGTGTAACTCTGAGTAAGTTACTTAATTTCTCTAAGGTTCAGGTTCTGTACCTGTGAAACAGTGAAAATAATAGTACTCACTTCAAATTAGTAAGTATATACGAAGCACACTAAGAGGAACCCGGCACACAAGTAAATACTTTGTAATTATCAGCTATCATCATCATCATCAATAGGTACTATATATGGTTCTCATCAAGTCACACAGAACTCTTTCTTCTTCCTCCCACTCACGTTTTAGAAAAGATTTATTATAAATGAAGTAGTCAGTTCTATTTAAAGAAAGCTATTTATATAAATGTCTTTTGATGGTAATAAGGGCAAAGCAGTAAGAAAATTCAGTGACAGTTTTTCCCTGGAAGGGATTAGAGAGACCCCACTTCCAGTGGCTTGGTAACCAAGTCAACGCCTACATAAGCAAGATCCTCTAAACTTTGAAACGTTTCTTTTACTGGACCAGACCTGTGGCATTTAAACATAACTATGCGTTTGTATCTTTAAACAGGTGAAGAGAAGAGCCTCTGGAGTCCAGGCTGGATTTCACCTTGGAGAAAGGAGCCATGGAAATGCTGGGCTCAGGGACAACAGTGTGGCCACATCAGCCTCCTGGGAGCACAGCTGCACCTGTCTCCCAGCAGGGAACTAGCCTTGCTCCTCAACTGGCAATTAGTAGCATTTGACTTCATTTAAAACCTACACAAATCAATGATCTCTGAGAATGTGACTGGTGTTATTTTCTAAACTAAGGAGTAGTGGTAAAAACAGTAATAATGATAATAACAAACATTCACCCTCCCTCATCTTTTAAGGTAGTTGGTAATTAGTAACTCAACAATTATCATCACAGCAAAATTATGAAACAAGTGAAATTATTCTCACCATCATTTTATTTCACTGTTTTTACTTATGAGCTTAAAAAATTCAGGGCTGTTTGGTGAATATAATAGTAACCCTCCAGCATGTAAGCTAATGAATATTAAAATCAAATGAGGATATCTATGCCAAAAATTCTATTATTGTATAAAATTAATGTTCATCATCCATCCCCAGGACTCCACAAACATGCAAATACAGAATCTGATTTATTTAAAATAAAAATTAAAAGATTGCTGAACCACAGTTATTAAAAGTCAGAGGCATAAATCTGTAGGTTTTTCCCAGATGCACCAAGAGTTATCCTTTGGAGATTCAGTTTTCTGACACATATGGCTAAGGGTCCATTCCCATAAGGTTAAAAAACAAACAATAACAACAACAAACAAAAACCAGCAGCTCTTCCTACTAGGAAAACAAAATTGGGCACACTCTGGGTTTTGAGGCCCGACATGATCAGGTAGTGGAAATACTTATCAGCAGGACCAAGTCCGATGCAATTAGAGGGCTCTCCTCACCAATGTTCTACATGCCAGTATTGTTATTTGCAGCATCCCTTAATGGTATCAGTAGGATAACATTCCAGCTGAGGAATTCACAGCTGCCCTTGCAATGCTGGCTTTCAACACTGCAAGGGGCTTTTCAAAACCCCTCAGGGAGAGGTGGGCCTGCTCATTAGTGCTTGGACTACAGGAGCTCACCACAGAGATGCCTTCCAAAATCTCCAGGCTGCCAGCTTGGTTCTCAGCTCCACCCTGATGTGATTCTGCAGTAGAGCACTTTGCAATTTAGATTAAGGCAAGATCTCTGATCTACAACCTCTTGTCAAAAGAGCCTTGACAAGATTGACAAGTGTGCCCTCTCTTGTCAACAGGAGGGGTAAGAGGAACACTAGAGAGAAATCAGAGAAATCCAGGAATGTACATCTGCATGTACATGTCTGCATAGGTAGTATTTGGTGCCAGATTTTCCATGTGATCAAATTCATTTTTTGGGAGGTGGGGGACATTCAAAATAAAGTAACTTTCACAGGAATGTTCACAACAAGTCTTTGTCATTAGAAAATGTTTTCTCATTTAGCTAAAGTCCTACGTATTCTTACTTATCATAGTTAAGCGTTCACTCTAGTATGATCTGTTCTGTTACCGCCCACATTGAACATCTCCAGTGGTTCCCTGTGCCTCCAAGTTGAAATTCTCAGAGTTCAAACAACAAAAAAAGATCTCCATGGTCTGACCTCCACCTAATACTCTGGCTTCACTTCCTTCCTTAGCTACCAGGGTGCTAAAGCCCTCAAGAGTCCTCAAACTTTCTGCCCCTTCACGTTTCTCTGCCTTTGTTGACATGCCTGTGTACCACGAATGTTTGGGCTTTGCAGAAGTTCTGACAAGTGGTTATTTATTTTCCCCAGCTCAGGAAGGTCACCTGCTTATAAAGCCTTCACCAACTCCCCTCTCCCGGGAAAGTCTTAACCACTCTTGTCTTTGTGCCCACAGTGTCCGGTACCACTCTTGTTCTGCCAGTCACAGCACTTCACCCTATATATTTTTAAATAGTTCTATGGAAGAATTATTCAAATTCAATACAGTGCACACTTTAAAGAACAGCTGACCCTTCAACAACCGGGGTATAAATTGTTAAAAAATCTATGTAACTCAGATTTTCTTGAAAACAGATGGTGCAAATGTATGGTATTGATAAATATGATACTGTAAATGCTTTTTCTCTTCCTTTTGATTTTCTTAATAACGTTTTATGTTTTAGCTTACTTATAGACAGAATACCATCTAGAAGCATATACCATACAATATATGTTATCAGTTAGTCTTCTAGTCAACAGCAGACTATTAGTAATTAAGTTTGGGGAAGTCAAAAAAGTTATCCATGGATATTCTGTTGTGCAGGGGCAGAGGGTAGCCCCCTAATCCCTGCATTGTTCAGGGTCAATTGTATACAATTCCATAGGTTAAAAATATAGCCATATCTGTCAGCAGACCAAACATACTGTTTTAAATGAGTCAGTTTCATTTTTTTCATATTTTCTAACTGTCCCATTGTTTTAACATAAATGTTAATTTTGTCCTGATTTTAATAAAAACCTAGTCATCTTTAATATGTGGCTAAGGGGGCAGTTGAGTTGCCTCAGGCTCAGTCTGTTGAGGGGGCCCAAAAGCAGCTGACATTTATGCCCTTCGTTAAAGACGCCCTTACTCACAGGGACTTCTGTTCCCACCCACTGTGGAGTCACAGGATTTCCCCACACCCCACAGGCCTGCTTTTTCAAAGGGAGCAGAACATGCCAGCATGATTAAGCCTCGGTAAGTACTATGGGGGTTATCTCTGGCACTGTGTGGGTAATGGGCATTTCTGGTACTGGCCTGGTTAAAGCAGCATGTGTTTTAGGCAGAACATTTACAGTGGTGCTTATAGGGATGCCAAATTTGGCTTTTACCTGAGGTGCCAAAATTCCTTGCACCTGCCCTGGCCATTTGTATGAAGTCCCATAAGACAACATGTGGTTACTATGTGATTACCAATGGCATCACTTGTCACTGACCTGGTTGCTCTGCTCCTGCTCAGACTGCTCTACCGCCTCACCTCCCCCTAGCTGCCAGTACATAGCCCTGTACCACTTTCAGCCTAAATATCTGTGAAACAATCATCACAATCAAAATCGTGAGCACATCCACTACCACCAAGTGTTTCCTGCCCTTTGGTCAATTTCCCTGTCACTCTTGCCCAGCCTCAGGCAATCACTGATTTGTTTTCTGTCACAACGCATTCATTACCATTTTCCATAGTTTTAAATATTTGAACTTCACAGTCCATACTGGGTTCTTTTGTTTTGCCTTGCTACTCTCACTCTCCATCATTCTAATGAGAAGCATCCATGTTGTTGAATGAATCAATAATTCATTACATTTTATTCCTTTGTAGTTTCAGCATGGATATGAATATTCTACAAACGCAGTTGTCCTTTCACCTATTGATGAACATTTGAGTTGTTTCAAGTTTTTGGCTATTACAAAGTACACTTCTGTGAGCATTCACAAATATGTTTTTGTAAAGGCATATGTTTTCTTTTCTCTCAAGTAAACATCCAAGAGTGGGAATGAATGAATGATGTGATTAGGTATATATTTAATTTTTTAAGAAACTGCCAAACTTCCAAAGTGTCTGTGCCATTTTATATTCCCACTAATATTGTATGAAAGCTCCATTTCCACTACAACCATGTTAACACATGATAGGGCTAGTTTTAATTACAGCCACTTCAATATGTATATTGTCCTATCTTTGCATTTCCCTAATGATTAATGATACTGAGCATCTTATTGTGCTTATTTGCCACCCATATTTCTTCTTTGGTGAAATATCTGTTTAAATCATTTGCCATTTTTTTAGTGGAATACTTTGCTATTATTAAGTTTTGAAAGTAATTTATCTAGTCTGAATGCAAGTCCATTAGCAAATGTATTTTCAAATATTTTCTCCTAATCAATGGCTTATATTTGCATTTTCTTAACAGTATCTTTAGAAAAAAAGAAATGTTTAATTTTGATGCCTTCTAATGTAACAATTTGTTCTTTTATGGACTGAGATTTTGGTATCATATCTAAGAAATCTTTGTCCAAACCAATGTCACAAAGATTTTTTCCCATTTTAAAATTATATTATTTATATTTTTAGATTTTGCCTCTATGTCTATGATCTAGTCTGTGTGTTTTTTTTTTTTTATACATAAAGATTAAATGTTTCTTGACTCTTTTGGCTTAGGGATATCACTGTACCAGAGTCATTTGCTGCAAGAATAATTCTTTCTCTACTTAACTGCCTTTGTACCTTTGTCTAAAATCAGTTGCCTATATATAGGTGAATCTATTTCTTAACCTCTCCAAAAATCTATTGCCTACTGTGATACCAGCACCATACTCTTGATTACTGAGCTTCCTAAGTCTTAAAATCATGTAGTTTCGGGGCTTTCACTTTGTTTTATTTTTTTCAAAGTCCATTTGCCTATCTATATACTTTTAGATTCATATTTTCAGTTTCAAAAAATGCTGGCATATTGACGTGGGTTACATTGAACTACAGATCAACTTGGAGAAAATTGACATGATAATAATATTGAGTTTTCCAATACGGTACGGGTTAGAGCTTTCCATTTGTTTATATCTTCTATGATTTTTTCAACAATATTTTATGGGTTTTCATCAGATAAGTTTTGTGCATCTCTTGTCAAATTTATCCCTAAGTAGTTCATAGTTCAGATGCTATTGTAAATGACATTTTATTTCAATTTCTGATTGTTTATTGACAGTATATGGGAATATATTGATTTTCAGAGGCCAATATTGTATCCTGGGATCTTGCCAGAGTACACAGAAATTAAGATTTAATATTGGACATGGTTTTGTGGCTCAGACAGCTGAAATGGCTGGGGTGTGGACCATGTAAAGCCCACGAACTTAAGTTTGAGACCCAGGGACAAGGTGAAAATAAATAAATAAACATGAGATAAAAGTTATTTCTTCCTTCTCTTCTTTCTTTCCTTCGAAGGGAAAAAAAGAACACCTCAATGCCTAAGGAACAAAGGAAGTTAGTCAATCACATCATCACATGCAGGAAAAAGTATGTTGTGGAAACACATTTGCTTAGGGAGCAAGGAAAATTAAAGCTGCATCTTCAGCATTTATGTATCAATCTTTGGCCTAAATACTTTGATTGAATCTCTGAGCCCACCAAGCTCTAACCTGTACCCTATTTTAGGGAAAATTATAAGATTTACTGTATCTAAAGTGTGAGACAAAATAATCCTTCAACACAGTCAAAGAATTTAAGAACTCCAAGGGATCTCTAACAGTAACGGCTCCTGATTTTGTGGTCTTGATTCCTTTAGGCTGTTTTTTGCTTCTTTTTTTTTTCCATCTTGCTATGACCAGTAACTTTAATAAGAATCTAACACTTACATTTCAGAATTGGGACGTGAGCTGGGATTTTATTTCCACTGTATCTACTTTTATTTTGAATGATTAGTGCTGGGTTCTTGACACTAAATTCTATATATTAACTCAAGTTGACTGCCTGTATAACTAAATCTGCTTGTTTTTGTTCACCCCACATTCATAAGTAGATGCCTGCTGCACCATGCAGTGATCCAGTTTGTAGCACTGGTGCTCAACAGTAGGAAACCCAGAGGTCACATGTCTCTCCATCCTTCACCTCACCAGAATTCTATCTGCTCTGGACATAAAAGATACCATTGTGATAAACCCCAGAATACTAATCACTTCTCTCATCCATGCTGCACAGAAAACTTCAAAGCATGCTCTACAGAAAGGATTTGGGGTTGAATATGAGTATTTTGTCAGCTACATCTCTGTCTCAGGTGACCATCACTGTCAAAAGAATCATCTTGAGTATGAATGATGCACTGTATGAAGGTCAGAGAGAGACAGACACACCAGAGGAAAACAAACAGAACTAATGTCAAAGATGACATCTGGTCAAAATCCCATAAGTCTGCTTCCGAGTTCTCTATGTTGACAAAACAGCCCTTCAGGAGTCCTCTGTTCCTATTTTCATCAGGGCCTCCTGTGCCTATGAAGTTCTAAAGCCTCTAATTCCCACGCATGCGCTCTCTCTCGCTCTCTCTCTCTCTCATATAAAATCATTACTTATGGACTCTAAATTTCTTCCATATAATTTTTTACTAAAATGTATTTTAAAGCATTAAAATAAAAACACAATGAAGCCTAAATAAGAAAACACATCATTACTAATCCTAATAGATTACCACACTTAACTTTTGTCAGATATTCCCCCAGACTTTTCTCTTCTATCATGACATTTTCAGCAAAAATAAAATGATAAAGGTATCCACAAGTGTTTTCTAAATTCTCACGTAGGTAAAATAGGGTAAAGCCATGTTGATTATTTTTGGTGTGGTGTCAGCAAAATAAATACAATGTTACAGAGTAGTAGATCTGCAACCAAAGTCATAAAAATTAGGCTATGAGACTTGTAATACCTCCAGCCAGTTCATGGTTTATTACTAAAATGAGGAGAATCAACCAGCAAATGGGGGAATCCTTTACTAATTACAAAACCATGCCGAGAACACTGTCACTCATTCATGTTAGATATCCTGCCATAGACAAAGCTCCTGGTAGTAGACACATATGGTTCTCATTCTTGGGGGTAGAAAAGTAGAAAAGAGTTGACATCCCATGGTTCTTAGTGAGAAGAACAATTGAATACATGCCAGAGGTTCAGAGACAATGCTGTGCACGAGTAGGAGACACAATACATCACCTTCCATTTAGGTGTACAGCCTCCTCTCTCACCGGACTGGAAATCCCCAGCAGGTATTGTGTTCATCCCCAGGATCTGGCACTTAGTAAAGATTTCCTAAATCTAGGGGATGTCCCAGAAGCAACTAAGTTGAAATTAGATGTAACACACTACTTTAAAAAAAAATGAAAATAAAACCTCTATTTCTAACTCTCCCACTGTGATGTAGGCAGAAGCCAATCCTTCGTATGTTAAGGGTAACTTAATAAATAAGCTGGATAATATTAGAGCTCTAGCACCTTTAATCCAATTTCTTAAAACACACATACTTATTTTCTAGCTCCCACGTATTTTTTCACTAAGGCATGTTGTTTCGAGGTTAACATGTGTTGTGAAGTGAAAAAATAGGTGGAAGTTAATTATACAAGATACTAGATAAGGTACATTCATTTCAAAATGGCCCCTTGTTCCTCTAAGTATCTGTGCCCTCTGATATTTGCAGCTTCCCCTATCAAGAGGTAGATAGACTCCGTTTCTCCACTTATTGAATCTGAATTGGTCTTGTGACTTGGTTTGAGCAAAAGAATACACAGTAAAGTAAAAATTGCCTGTTTCAAGACTAGATCTCAGAAGGCTTTGTGAGCTTCGACTCTCTCAAAAAAACCCAGCTACCACACTGGCCTGCTGGATGACAGGGGACAAGAGGCCAGTGGTCCTGTCATCCTCATTGCCCAGCAGACCATCAGCCAACCAGCAGACCGTGACTGATCAGCCCTGAACCCCACTGCATATGAACACAGATACGTGACATTTCACCACGTCATCAAGGAAACGCAAATTAAAGCCACAATGAGATATCACTAAATACCTATCAGGGTGGCCAAATGAAAACGATAAAGCCAAATTCTTGTAGGGATGCAGAAGTAGCAGATAGTTCATACATTGTGGGTGGAATTGAAAATGGTGCTGCCATTATGAAAACAACTTGGCATTTTCTTATTAACTATAAATGAAACTGTTAACCAATTGCACTCCTAGGCTTTTATCCCAGAGAAACAAAAATAAAAACATGGTATATGTCTAAACAATACCATAACATAATATACCTATGCCCATAGCATATTTACTCACAATCATCAAAAATTTGAAAGAACCCAGAAGTTCCTTTGACAGAAAAATAGCTGAAATCTTGGACTACTCCTCTGCAATAAAAGAGGAACAAATCTATCAGGACCACACTTAGATGAATCTTCAGGCAACTATTCAGAGTGAAAAAAAAAAAAAAACAGTCTCCAAAGGTAATAAACTATATTTATATAACACTATTAAAATGACAAAACGATAGAGATGGAAAGCAGGCTGGTGGTTTTTGTGGAGATCACGGAGATGGGGAGGAGCAAGAAAAGAAGAGATGGACGTGGCCATGAAAAGTAACATGAAGGGTCCTTGTTGCAGACATGTCCTGAGCCTCGACTGTATCAGTTTAGTGCACTGCTTATGACAGTGCACTTATGCTCTTACAGTTTGGAGAAACTAAGCAAAAGGTACCAGGGATTTCTCTCTATTATTTCTTATAACTAATTATGAGTCTACAAGTATCACAAAATACAAGTTTAATGTAAAACTACCTAAATATACTGGGGGCTTTTATTGAGGGGGCGTTTTGGGGACAGCAAGTTACTGAATGTTTATAGTAATAGATCATGACTAATATCATGATCTTAGTCTAATACCAAGTGATCTTATTTTTGATAAGATCAGTGATAACAGTGACAAATTACACATTTAAATAGTAAAGAATAATAACAAATACACATAGTCACACATCAATATTTTTTGCTTGTTTAAATTCCAGCTAGGTTTGAGGGCATGACCACAAGGCAGACAGCAGTTGCCAAGGTGCAAATTAGAAAACAGACCAAGAGCAAAGGGAAAGGAGGCTCTTGCTCTCTCAACAATCAGGAAACTGAGAAAACCAGTTCTATTTTTAAAATGTTATAGAATAGAATACATTTAAGTAAATGAAAACCTATGTTGATCACTGATTTGTGTATAATATTTCAAAAGATATATAATTAAACCTATATTCCATGAATTACAGAATCTGAGTTAAATTAAAATTTAACCCCATTTAACCTTTCAGTCCCTCATGCTATATATACTGAAATAATCTCTACAGTGCCTTCCTAATAAGGAGATGTCTCACTTTAAAAAAAACTGATGGACATGGAGATTATGGAGAGAACGCTCAGAAAAAAATGTAATTGCAAAACTCTAAATCAGAATTGATATTCAAAGTTACACATCAGAATCATCTGATAAGCATTTTGAAATTAAGGATTTATGGTTTCCACAGGTACGGCATTTTATATCACCTTAGAATGATAGAGTGATTTTTTTTTAGTGTGTAGACAGAAGAAACATTTAAGATATTTACTTTGGGTAGTGTCTGTTCAAATCCAGCCAGGGTGCAGGATAATCAGGCTGCATCATATGTGGATACATATTCTATGTGTTAGATGCTGTAGGAGATGCTGAAGCTACAACTCTGAGCAAGGGAAGCATGTCTATGCCTTCAGGAAACTTTCAGCAGATGAACCAGGTAATTAAAAATGGACAATAATGGGGACAATTGTGGGGCTATGAGAATACCTCACTAGATGCAGAAGCATTTATTCATCTGGAAGATTATCATCCATAGTAGGACTCTCTTCCACACAATGATACAACGTGGAAGCATAGCTCAATTTTTTTTTTTTGCCATTTAGATCATGAAAATAAACACTCAAAAATACTCTTAGACTCTGAAATTAAAACTATGGTTGCCAGAGTGTGTGGTATGGGAACCTCCAGGTAGAAGGAATCAAAGTGAATGCTGCTCTACAGCTCTGGCAGTGAGTGTGGTGCGACTGAGATACACAGTGAATGAGACGTGATCTATGCTCTGGAAATTTATATTGTAAACTAATGAAATATTAACAAAAAACAAATAAACATTTCATTTACCTGCCATCATGCAAGAAGATTCTGGTCTGATTACATAAGCTTTCCAGAGAGCTGTAAAATATCACTTGGTGCCAACATTTATTTAAGACACTAAAATTGAAATCCTTCTAAAGTGAGACAAGCTATATCCTGTCCTGCATCACTAACGCAGATCAAGTGACTGCACTCTCCTCTCTTCAGTGGTCTCTGGTGGACACCATATGGCAGTACCATGCATTTCCTCTGAATTCTCCTGAGGTGTTAGGGGAATAAAAGTCTCACGGCAGGCAGTCTGTTTGTCCATCCATGCTCCCACCCCTCCCTGTCACCAGAAGGAAGCCCATCAGCAAGCCTGCCCCTCACTCCATCAAAGAGCAGTGAAGCATTCTGCTGTCCTGAGGACGTTCCCCACCACTTGTCCCTTGTCTGTACTACCTACCTCTGAGTCAGCAATGAAAATTCCCAAGGGAACCCAAACAACAGGCTCCATATATAGATTTTAAGGAAACAGAGACCTTGTCCAAAACAAAATTTAAATGCACAGTATGTTTGAGAAATATTTTCAATGAGTCAAAGGGCACTGTGGTTTCCTGACTTTACCACAGATCACAAATATTCCACAGAAGAAAAACAAAGAAATGTCACATGGCTGGTCGTAAGCATTATGTTAACTATGATGATATACCATTCTTTCCTAAAACAGCGCAAACATGTACTAATTTATCTCACCTATTTGCCCCAAATTTCTGAGCTACAGAAAAAGGCAAGTAGACATATTGATATTTGAAAGGGAAGCTGTGACTATCAAGATTTTAAACAAGATGCCCAAAGTCACAGAGAGAAGCCTGAGGTGTTCCTACCTCTGCCCTCATGGTATGTTCAGGAAACAATACTTCCAAAGCAGAAACGCCCATAAGATACCTAATTCCCCTCCTTCAAGATATAGAGAAGCTGAGATAAGAAAAAGCAAGTTCCTTGGAACTAAAATGATTTTGAGTACACATTTTACACAGATATCGTCAGTCTGAGGTAAACTACTTTTATTTCAGACAAAAACTTACAGAAAATACCTAAACTTATAGGAAAATGCTCTCATTTCTCGATACCATCAAAATGTACCAGTCACCTTTCCAAACACCTTGAAATTACTTCAGAAAATGCACTGACTCTTAAAACACTCTCCATGTGGTGAAGAAACCAAACCATCTTATGACAACACAGAGAACTATCTACAGGCTTCCACAGAAGTGACTGCATTAGCCTGCTGCAAAGATCACACACACACACGCATGCACACTCTCATGTGCCTGCTCACTGTCTTCTCACTTTACTGCATTAGATTGGATTGTTTTTCAGAAGAATTTCTCTCTGTTAGGACCTGCATCTACTTGCTATTCAGCTGGAGAGACTGTGGCTCTTCTCCTTTCTCCTCATTTGTGTCTGCTGAATCACCAGGATTCTTGCTATGTAACATTTTTAAGTGTTCACAGTGTTCTCACTGTTTTTAGCCAAATCTATGTCACTTCCCAGCTTCCACTAGAAAAACACGGTCCACTTTTATAGAAGGCTGGAAACAGCATTCCAAGCAATGAGCCACAGAACAGGAAGAGAATCAAAACAATAAAATAAAAGCATCTATCTCTGCCCTTCTCTAGGTCACGCTGCCTACTCCAGCAAATCTAATTAATGCACATCCTCTTTCACATTTTCTACACCAAATGTCAAATAAAGTTGGACGTATTGGTACAAGTAGAAGAATAATGTTGAATGTGCCTGGGTGTATGGATGTGACTGCTGAGATATGCCTTGAGAGATAGCTCAGTGTTGACGAAAGTCTGAAGAATTCATCTGGCAACATCTCCACTAAATGAGAAACTCATAAATTAAAGCAGCTCACAGGTAATTAAAACTTTGCTACCAATTCAGTCTCTCCTTCTACAGCTGTGCTGTTTTGCTCCAGCATGAGGATAAATGTAAGCTTCGCATGTAGTCACTTCTATTTCTTCCATGAACACCTCCCCTCCAATTTTCCTTTTGAGACACAGGCTATCAGCAGCCTTTGAGAAGAAAAAGCAAAAGGAGAGCTATTATTTATCGTACAGGACAGCTAGATCTCAGTTTTCTGACATGATTGGGGTAGCTCAGCTTAATTTTAACATTTTTTTTTCTTCCTTATCAAATTCTTCACCTGGTTAACCATTGGAGCAAATTTGAATTTAACTTCCTATGACAGTTCCTGAATGTCTTCTAAGGGGTTAAGTATTAATATTAAGTATCAAACTATTCAAAAGACAAAATAGAAATAAAAGTACGAACTTTGTTTCCAACAAGAGCAAGCCAGTAGCATTCATTTCCACCGAATGAAAGTTAATAATTTGAGATCAAAAATCACACAGTCCTAAAAAAGACACTGTCAGTAGTCAACTGTGAGAATATGGCAAGACATTAACTCTCTTACTGCTTACAGTACAAACAATACTTATTCTATCTACAATTAGAAGATATTTAAGGGGAAAAAGTACACATTACATGAGACTTGGGAAAGATTACATAGAATGTGGAATACTTACATATTTGTTCATGTACTTAAGGTATCTAAGTGAGTAGGACAATTCTCAGTTATCCCTTTTAATGGAGTTGATTAATGCTTGGGACAGCTTAAACTAGCAGATCATGTATTTAACCACAGATCAACAATCTATGTTCTTTATTATTGGTATATGTGGCATTGAATATTCAATTTAATAGAATTTATCATTTCAGAGAGTTGATATTCTTAAAGGTTCATTTTGTCTAAACCTCTTATTTTACACCAAGGGAAGTTAGGCATAAAATATTTAAAGGACTTACACAGTTGTTAATGGAAGCGCTGGGTCTATTCCAACAGACATCATAAAGTGGAGCCACAAAGACCATTCCAAAGAAATCTGAAAACTAACTAGCTGACTCGGGTACTGTCTTCCATCCCAAGCCCAGTCTCCACCTTTACTCACTTCCATTAGCACTATCTACAGAGAATCTCCTATGAGCAGTCTCAGACTGATGTGATACTCTAACTTAAATTGGACTTGATGTCTTTTTATCTTTGCATGGCTGGTAATTGATACTTTCCATGAGGAAGTAAGTAATAAGTAATTTTAATTTAAAGAAAACTTTATTGAAAATATTGGTAGTCTAGAATAAGGAAGAGACTTTTGAGGGTCAATAATGCAAAGGAAATAACACAGCATCTTAAAAATGAAATGTGAGCACAGTCTAGGAACTAAAGAGTTATATGTAATATCAGATATAGGGCTCACTAAGAATATGTATCCTAACTATTTGAAAATGTTTCCTGTTCCTAAAGAATTCGAAAGAGGTTCCACAGCTCTTCACAACATTCCCTAGCGACACATTTTAATGTTTACTTTCTCACCACCATCATAAAACACCTATTTAAAATCTGCCAACTGCAGTTTAACAGGCATAGTGTTTATTCAGATTTTTCCAAAATTAAGTGGGTGAAGATCTAAACAGAGGCCAAAGTGCTTCCCAAGTGTTGTACAAGACAAGAAAACTCCCAAACATACCTCTCCCTAGTTCCAGCCCACACCCTGAAACATCTATGACAACCTTTTAAAGCACAAAAAATTAAAATGATTGAGAGAAATCCTTAAGATGTTTGTGGGAAAAACCTCTACTAGCACAGAGGGCCTTACATTCCACAATGAAACCTTCTCAGAAACCCAGCTGAGCAGTGAGCCCACTTGTAACAGCACAACCAGGAACCAGGATAATTACAACAGAAACACTTTATTTCAAATCATGAAAAGAGTTATACTTGATCTTCTTGTTAGCAGGGGCTGTGCAGACAGCAACATTTACTGTGAAATGTAAGGGCAGATAACAGCTGATTTGAAAGGGGATTGTATAAATCTAGTTAGAGAGCAACTTTAGAAGATTATTTTCAATTACTGAGATAACATCATGGCTCTCTGCAAAAAAGGAAAGGTTTGTTCTTTACACCACAAACAGTGTACAAAATCTAACCAAACTGCCTGCTTTCAAGCAATAATATCAGCCAACAACTAATATGCCTTACCTCCACTCTACCCTCCTTCAAGTCATTTTCAATTATTTCGAGCACTTACTCAGCTCTGTGAACAAGAAGTCATTTTCAACCAGAGAAACAGCTTTAAAGAACACCATCCCCTTCAGAATAATTACAAAAGCTTTTAGATTTCCAAGTGCCACATATGCATAACCTCGAAGACCTCTAAAAGTGGGGCTTGGGGCTTGGAGTAAAAGTGCATGTGCTGGTGGTTGATAAAATGCTATTTACTTTGCCAGTTAAAACTGAAAACATCTGAGCCTTGACCCCTAGTCACCTCACCTTAACTGATACAAAGGAACACACAGAGATGCACATATTGACCAAAATGCAGTCAGTACCTCTAGCTAATGAGGTAACCATGTCAAATGAAATCCCTAGTTGTCATTTTTTTTTAACATGACATGTGCCAATCAAGAACCTACTGTCAAGAAGAAGCCTCAGTCTGTGTGACCTTTTTAACCCTCATCTCCCTGTACTTGGACTCCCCACGTGTTCTCAGTGCTTCAGCCACTTTACACTACTCTGCCTAGATGTACTATGTTCTTCCTGCCTCTGTGGCTCAGCTGTGAATGAGCTTTACCCTGAGAACCCTCTTGCAGTCTAGCTTACTTTCTCTGTGAATGGTACTTCAATTCTCTTGTCAGAATAAATTGCACCCTTACTGTGGGGAATCTGATGTTACCTGCATCATAGTGTATATCACATTGGGCTAGTTATCTTTCTATGCATTTCCTCTAGAAGACTGTGTGCTCCTTGAGGACAGGGGTCATCTCATCTTTGTACACCTAGAGCTGTCATAACATTAGGAAGCACTCAGTAAAAGTTTGTGGAATAAAGGACAAATCAATAAAGGAATGGATAACAAACTGACTTGAACATATTTCAATTTCTTCACCTCTAAAACAAGAATAACAATCATTAACCAGTTGATTCAGAAGTCAAGATGATTAAAAGATAAGAAGCTTTGCACATCATTAGGTGCTATGCAAATGCATGTAATGATCATGGTAAAGATGGTAATATTAAAAAGTTATAATAGGTAGTATGTAATGTCTTTACATAGAGCAAAAGTTATAATTCCCCATACATACCGTATGCCTACACTCAACTCAGCTTCAACATTTTTTCTCAGAAGGAGAAATAAAATTTAGCACATGGGGACCTCTCACTGTCCAATAAATTATGCTACACTAAAAATATATTTCTAAAAGATTTATTTAAGTCACTTTACACGTGTTTCTCCTTCCATTAAGTAGTTAACAATTTTCTGCATGCATGTGTGACTGAAAACAGATTCCACTCTGTAATGCACATTGAATACTGCACCTTCCATTCCTGGGTATCATCTCAAAACATTTTTAAAAAGCAAAACATCTCTTTAAGGAGAAGAAGATACCTGAAGGATTTTGAAAGAGCATCAGCAGGGTAATGGTGACATATTTCAGCTGTAGATAACTGCGAATTGTACACTACGCATTTATCTTCAATTACCTCTGTTCTCTCTAACCAAATATACTCATTTCAGAAAGAGGAAGAATCCTCTCCTTTGATCAGGACCACTGATGCAGCAATAAATCCTAACGCGGTGCCATTAGCTTGAAGAAGCATGATATCCTAGCCGTGCACTCAAACCAAAGCGCCATTTCCCTCAGAGTCAGACAATGGGTCATTGTCACTGTTCCAGCTCAATGGTAGCTCTGGTTCACTGACGTCAAAAAATCCAGAAGCTCACAACTATTCCCTTGTTTATATTTCATGATTATTTTAAGGTGACAAAAAACTCGGAACTGAAATTCAAGTCTCAATGTTCCCATTCCTCCAAAAACCTAAGCAGATCTAGTTTCTAAACTTTTTGACATAGACAAGATCAAACTGTGACCAGTCAACAATTCTGCAAAAGAGTTAAATTAGCCTCATTGCTGGATATAAGGAGGGAAAGCGAGAGTTCTCACTAAAAGGATGACAAGGCCATCCCAGCTGCAAGTTATCATAAGCTAGTTGGCCCATCAGCTGTCAGGCTACAGCTATAGCCAACTCTCAGTTCATCCAGAGATGTGCATTCTCGTGGTGCCAAAATGAGTATCTCTCTTTTTAAAAAAAAAAAAAATGCCCAAATGAAAATAACTCTCTAATCTGCATCCTTTCAATGGAACTGAAGTGCACTTCACCAACACAGAGCATAGGCATCTTGAATTAGCAAAGAACTATTTTTAACACATGAAGGATAAGATATGAAATTAGTTTCATGGGGAATAAGAACCTTGGAGATTATTTACTTTGCCTTAATTACTTTGACTCACCATTAATTTAGCTTTCCTAGGGTACTAAATATTTCACGCCAAGATTTTTGAGACTAAAGAGACATGAGCACAAGTCTGGAATATTGCAAGTTTGCAGCCGCCTCCTCAACACTGAAGCACAGAGGCTCCCAATGGGCATCCAAGGCCATTCACAGATGCATCGCTCAGTGGCATTTCCAGCTGCTGTTTGTGGCTTCTTTCTAACCCTGGGGCCAGAAGCTCTGCCCTGAAGTGTGCAGGGAGCCAAACTTAATTCAGCTTCTGTTCTCCTACTCAGCCAGTAACATCACTATTGCTCACAGCTACTCCTAGTGACTGCCAAACAGGGCAGGCAGCAATTGCTTCAAGCCAAGGAGGGAAAAGTTTAGATAGCACATTTAAGTAAGCTTCTAATGACCAGTGCAGTTGGACAATGGAGCCAATTCCCAGTAAAGGTGACTAAGGAGACATGAGCACAGATATTCCATAATGGGTTCATTAACACATCAGTGGGAAAGAACACATTCTGCTCCCACCAAAGCACTTACAGTGAGCAGTGTCTGCCATATAGCCGGGCACTGGCCAAAGTCCTGTACTATCCCCTGTGACTCTTAACCAGTTGTCCACTGGCAGACACCAACAGTGCCGAGCAGCTGGCAGGAGCCCAAGGAGAGAAATACACTAGTTGCCAGATGCAGTGGGGAGACTCACTAGGACCCATCTGTCCTCACCAGCCAGCTCCACCTGGAACTCAGTAATTAGAGGGGGAGGGGAGAGAGGGAGCCAAGTGCTGGAGCCCCCTTTTGGCTCATTCCCAAATAGAGCTCTTCTTTATTCTGAGCGTCAGCAGAACTAGCCCTGGGTTTATATAATTCCATTCTTAGGGGTTTAAGCCATTACTTTTTCTCCACTAACTATACTACATGCTAACATTCTCTTTTGAGTATAAATGTATTTTCACTCTGACAAAGTTGTACTTTTATTCATAAGTTGCCCTTGTGATCTTCTACTTGAGACGGATATTGTGTGACTTAATTGAGCCATATCTTTCAGGTATTCTGAACCCAAGGAAATACAGCAGCTAAGTTCACACATCTCCAAAATTTCCTACTTCTGTACTTTGTAATAAAATTCTCTCAAGGAAATATGCTGTTGTGAGAAATACCTTTAATTTAACAAAAATAATGTTATTTCTTCAGCATAATCATGGCTTTAGAACATGCTCACATAAACCATATCCCACTATCTTATCTATTTTTAACATTTGGCCCCTTTCCACATGACTTATGCTCATGAAACTTTCAGAGTCATTTCCCACAGGTCAGCCTGTTCCATTTGTCATCACCGATCCAACTTCCTTAGTTTCTAGGTCACCTACCTCATTTGGGCTATCTGCACATTCAGTCATTTTACCATTCACAGGTCTCAAGTGAATCTCTTTCATGCCATATCTCAATTTCAGTGAGGGACACTATAGTCCTCATGTTCTAACGCCAGTTAAAATCAATTATAACAAGGTGATAGTCATCATTTTTATTTTGGGGTGCACCTGTGCAGCTCAGGCAAGACTGTGCAAAACCCAGAGACCTATGTTCAAGACCTGGGGCTAGAGGGGGAAATAATACCTGTTTTAGGAAAGAAGGAGCATCACAGAGCACAATAAGTGAAAAAAAAATGGGGGGGATCAAAATTCTTGCTTCTTCCTTTGACCAGTTATGACAGAGTACAAGTTACTTAATCATTCTAAGCTTTGGTTTCCTGTTATTACTGACATCAAGAAGTTGCTATGAGAGCTACAGAGGGTACACATGCAACTACTATGCCTGAAAACACTAAGAAGAGGTTGACTGTAACTCTGAATTAGCTACATTTCATTCAAATGCCCTTCTCCTTCAAATTGATAAATGTTCTGTCAGTCAACAGCATCTCTCTACCACTGGGTCCCTGAAAATGTGTCATCCCGATAAGCTTTCCTTAAAAGAATGAGCAAACAAGGTCCCGCCTTCCCGGATTCCACTGATTTCCAGGTTTACTTTTTCTACTGAATACAACTGCAAGAAGTTTGGAAGTATTACCACTGATAACGCAGTGAAAGCATGAATGGTCATCAGCTCCCAGCACTTCCAATCACGCCTGGCTAGTCTTCACAACACACTGGAATGAGAGGGGGACAGACAGTAGCTAAGTGACTGCAGAGAAGGTGCCGACGGCAAGATTCAGATGGACACTCAGGGACACCCAGTCTATCCCTGGGACTATCACCCTCCCAGCACATAGGATACATTCCTCTCTAGCCTTCCTTCTGCCTTTCCTGGTGAAATATTTAACACTGCAGCGGCTTTGATTAACCTCCAATTATGTCACTTCAAATTTGTCTTGCTCAGAGAAATTGTGACATCTGAAATTCTGCTTGCATTCTGAAGTCTCCCCTTAAAGATTCCAAAGGCTAAAGAACAACAACAACAAAAAAGCTCTCAACAGGCAATTGAGGGAGTTGAACAGATAACTGGCAAAAAAATGTGCTTTTACATCTTAGATGGCTCATGGCTATTAAAATGTAAAATTGGCATCACACCTTTTGATCCAGCAAGTTCCCTAATAAGAATTTACATATATGAGGTTACTGCACAAGTACAAAACAGTGTTCATACAAACATGCTTAGAGCAGCAATGATTTTTATGTAGAGAAACTGGACACAACTTAAATGTGTATCAGTGAACCGAGAATAAAATCTAACAGACTTATTTGCTGCCTCCTCAGCAAGCTGTTTCCCTTCCTTGTTTCTAGCAGAACTCAGATTCCTATTCATGACATTTGGATGGGATTAGAACAAGCTTCCACTCACACTGGAGGCAACCAGATAGTGGCATTGACCTGGTCACATTACCTAAGATGGTCTCAGTAGAAGCAGTGTGCTTTCTTTGAGTGAGTTAATAGGCTCCAAGAGCTGCAGCAACTTTGCTACCATGAGAAGCATGAAGAACAGTAAGCAGGAGAAAACTGTAAAACAAATAAACAAACAAACACTTAATACTGACTAAATTATGCCTAAAGCACTTATCCACTGGATTTTCCAATACATTCTTCTTGTTTAAGCCCTAGGATTTGTCTTACTTTCATTGAAAAGCATCCAATAAGAGTATTCTGTCATTAAAAAGATAATATTACACACAGTAAAGTTCCATTTAATTAGAATTTTCTTTGTATGTAGTGTGCATATGTATATATATATATATACATTAAACATGCACACATACACACAAAATAGATACATACATATTCATATGCATATACATATTCATATACATATACATAAGCTGGGTGAGATGAGGGTGGTGGATAAAGATAGATAAGTCTGAATTTTACTAAAATTTCTACAATGGCTATATCTAGTATTTCTGAAGAATCCTACCCTCTTTTCATATCCTTCTATATTTTTGATCTTATACAATGGCATGCATATTTTTAGGATAGAAAATTTAAGTTTTTTTAAAAGCTAGCAATATACTGATTGTTTTTTTACTTAGTGTAAAATAAATGAACAGCTTTGCCACTTATCCATTTCCAAACTTTAATGTTCCAGGGTGTGGGGAGTCAAAGAGGCTAGCCAGGCACTAAAAATATTATTTTATTACAAAATTCCATGATGAATCAATGAAAGATCTGAATATGTGTATGCTGTCGGGGCGGGGGGAAGGCAGCCAGAACTGCCTAAGTGTCTTTTTAGAAGAGTGGAAAAATATTAATCAAAATGAAACACCTTACAGGCTGAGCACTTCAGATTCCAAAAGGGAGCATCATAGAGGGGAGGGCAGACAGTATGGGGAGAGCAAGACACAACTGCTTCTAGAAAGAGCAGATGCCACTGGAGCCATTCTAAACTGCAAAGAGGTGTCTGGTTTGGGTGCTCTTATGCTGAGCAGAGGAGAGGATTTAGTCTTTGGCTGCTGTACAGTTATACTCTTTTCTCATGGAGATAAATTCCCTAAGATCTAGCCCTACACGCTGGTAGTAAAGCCTTATTCCGTTGTTCAATTTAAACTCTGCATAGGTAATAGTTTCAAGCAAACTAAAAAAACAAATGTTCTCTGTGACCCCTTTTTGGCTCTAAAATTACAATTTAATTACTAATATTACATAAATTGTGGGAGGGAGATGGATTACATGAAAGATTCAAACACCATCAGCTTAGAAATATCTGAGTGTTGCAGAGCCAGGCTCGAAGTGATGGATGAAATGGGTTAGAAAACCTAGTAAGAGAAAATGGAAAACAGAAGTCAAAGACAAATCTTGATTTGTTTATTGGTGGTTTTTACTACACTCTAAGATTTTTTGCAAACAAACATTCTCCAAAACTCTGGCTTCTGAATCAGTTAAATAGAGTGAACATCTCTTCAAAGCAACAGCAATCATATAAATACAGGGTAACTGCAAATACCCATTTGTTCTGCAAATTAATTTCCAGTAGTTACTTGTTTCTATAATAATAAATTACTACTTTGAACCTATATTGTGTTTCGTGATAATGCCATTGTCCATAATCAGCCACCACTTAGTGCCTCAAGAGTCACAATACTCCAAGAAACAAAAGAATTGAAAGTAACACGCCCATTAAAAAAATTCTTTGCATTATATATTTGTCTTTGGAATCAAGTCAAAGATACATTCCCAGAAAGTATCCTTGTAACTCAAAATTATAAGCATGCACTAGGTTATCCATTTGTCTATTCTCTCATTCTAATTCACTACCACTTTGTTGGACTGTTGGCAGCCTTCAATCTTAAAAGGCATCAGGATGAAAAAGAAGGCAACAATGAGACGTTCTCAAATCACAGTACCCATCAGAATCCCTAGGGATCCCTCTTCAGTCCTCATCAGTGTCTAGAGGTGTACTCAAGTAGCTATACTTTTCATAAGCATCCTAGATACCTTTCATTAGGGTATGGATCACCCTGTGGGAAACAGTGATACAGATAATTGCAAGGTGGTTTAGTCACTTAGAAATATACAAATTTAATTATACCAGTCTATCTTGGATCATTCTGTTTTTCTCCATAACTATGGTCACTATTTTTGTTGCCTATTTTTGTTCCTTGTCCAAGAAACCACTACAACCATCTCTCCCTGACTTGACCATCATTTCCAAGTGGGTAATCTTGATTCCATTTTTGCACTCTCCAATCCCTTCTCTGGAAACTATCAGAAAGAACACCTTTACTACCCATGCTTATATACTTATATCCTGTAAATCACGCCACACAACTCCCCTTAAAACCTTTTAAGGGTTGTTTAAAGGGTATGAGTTTCCTTTGGGGTGGTGAAATGTTTTAAAATAGATATAAATGGTGGTTGCACAATATTGTGAATGTACAAAATGACATCAAATTATTCACTCTTGATTGGGTCGTTGTTATCTGAATTTCACTTCAATCTTCAAAAAAATAAAAACAAAACAAAACCTTCAATGGTTCGCCACTGCCCTTAGGACAAAACCCAAAGTCCTCAGCATGATCTGGTTGGTGTGACAAATCAGGTCCTCCCTACACCTCAGCAACCTCATCCCCAGTCACTGTCCTCTCTTTCTCCACTGGCTATCTTTCAGTGACTCCAAAAGTCTGGCTCTTCCTCATGTCCGGACTTTATATATTCAACTCCCCACCTGGAGTATCCTAATCACCCTCCAAATTTTAATTTATAAATGACTCTCCCATATGAGCCTTCCCTGATCACTTCACCACATGATACCTTGGCTGAGAAATGTGGTTAAGAAACAAGTACTTAACATGAGTTCCAATTATATATTTCAACTTTACTTAATATTCTTCCTGGTAAATAAATGACATACTCACATGAGGACAGGAACTGTGATGACATTTGTTCACTTGGCACAGGGACTATGTAGTATGTGTTCCTCCCAAAACATTCAATCTCTACTACAAAATGATTATCAAGCTAGATCAAATATTAGGTGAGATTTCAAATGCATGATTCCAGATGGTTCAACATTTTAATAACTAGATGAGAAAAATGAGAAACAACTTAGGACCAACCCAACACAATTATAGAGCATATACCAACGAATGCACAGAAAACAGCCACTCGACTTCTGCAGGAACTGCATGTGTTACTTGGAAGAATTGAGTACCTAACGCCCAATAAAATCCCATTTAAAACCTCTCTTTTCATGCTACTACACTTTATTGAGTAATAAGGAAAGAAACAGAGACTATACCTTTGCAAAGAGATGTAATGAAATGGGTAAAAGACCAGGCTTCAGAAGGATGTCAGGGAAACTGCTGGCTACTCTCACATAGGGACCACTTTTTTCAAAGAAAGTACACAGAGCGCCATTATGGATAAAAGGAGACTAACTCAGTTTCCAGAGATAAAGGAAAAAGAAAAACAGAGAAGAAAGTCACATAAGAGCAGGCATAATTGGTATTTTCTTACTAAACAAACTGTTCTTTACTGATTATAGGCATACAAGTGATTTATTTTTTCCAATCTTGCGCTTGTATTAAATAGAACGCTCATTTGTTCATGAGGCTGAAGTGTGTCTTAAGTACTTGCCTGTAAAGCCTATTCCCATTTAAAATAAGCTTCTTTCTTTTCCAGTGTCAGCTCACCTGTAGCCTAATCCACAGTTCCCCTGTCTGCACTCACCACTTCTGATCACAATGGGGATCAGCAGTCAACAAGCCAACTAACAGGCAGGTCCCAAAGAGATCTTTGTGTTCACTATCGCATGTGCCCACCCATAAAACTTCCCTATCCCTGCTCCTGCTGCAAGAACCGAGGACAGCAGGACCTGAACATGTGAACTCCACATGCCACAGGCTGTTTTTCAATACTTAAATTCTTCTTCAGCCAAAGCTTGCATTTTTTCAGGACCAAATTCATAGACCTGGGGGTAATGTGCATGGCCATTAATTTTAGGACTATCCCCAAGTGGGCTTCTATGTCTGAAGATACTGTCCTAGGCATCTGAAGAGATGGCCCCTACAACTGGGTGGTTTGTGTGACCTTTTGGACATCTCAGTGGGAGGTAGCACTAAAACTTTTTCCTTGCACCAATTCCCAACTCTCTGTGCTCAGAGAGCTCCTGGAGAAGGGCTGAAGCTGCCTAATGTAGCTAACTGTGGGTACAGTATGGCAGCAACCAACAAGACAGCTCTCCACAGCAGAAGTCTCAGCAGTCGCTGCACTGCCCTAACACTATCCCTAAGCACACTGTCCCCTTTGTGCCCCCATTTCTCCTCTGATGTAGATTCTAAAATGACTTTGTACATGAAGATGCTACTTGAGTTCTGTTCCCTTCTTCCAAAAGCATTCTTACTAATGTTCTTGCCATCGTTCCAGTTATGCACCTCATGTACAGCAGATGAGGAAGAGGAGCTTGACCATACAAACAAAAAAAGCCTATTATGCAGGAAAGTGAAGTGCCAGTCACATGTAAACCAAAGTGCATTCAGGAGTGAGTCATGAGACAGTATGTCAATATAGGCATAGGGTATTACATGTGGAGATGACATCAGTGAGGAGTGCTGGCAGAAAATAAGATAGAAAAGTAAAGAGGGTCTCAAGGGCAGAATAACAAAGACAACAGGGGATACTGTCAAGACGACAACTATATTTGACAAATGAAATCAGTGTTTGGAAAACCAGATACAGGAGGGGAGGAATGATCAGTAGAGGGAACAGAGATTTCTAGTGAAAAGGCGAAGATAATATATGCAGGTATATTCTACTCTGACTGAGGTCAGCAAGATTTTTGCAGTGAAAGGAGCCAGAATATCATAAGAAAAAAACTTCATCAGATTTATGCCATTTTCATGCTTTGAAGAAATGGGGAATATCTGCTAGGAAAACAGACATCTTTTCAAGTATTTTGAGGGAGGAAATTTAATACAGAGAATTGGTTTCTCAGGTGACAGAGGAGCAGAGCCTAATACCTGACAGTGGGTAACTCAGAGATCAGCAAGAGCAGGGAGTGACTACCTGCCCCAGGTGGAAGAGACAATAGCAAGAGGTGGTGTCCCTGGAGTCCCTGGGCCAATGTCACTGGTGAGCATGTGAAACCAGAGAAGGTTACAGAAGAGAGATTCCTACTGCCAGTCATGATGCAGAAAGCTATAAGGAAGAAAAGAAAAACCAAAACTCCTGGCTTTGCTGTCTCCCACCAGTCTCCGATGGGCTGAGCGTAGCAAGCATGCTGCCTAAGAATGTGGGGGAGCAATCTACAGGGGTGAGACCCGGCCATATAGAGAGGAAGAGGGGAGGGCAAGGAAAGTCAGAAGGAAGGGTTAGAAATGCTACTATAAGGAAGAGGATTTATAAGGAGCATTACTAAGGAATTTCTTTTATAAAAATACTTCTAAAATGTTTGTTTCTTGCTACATAATGGTTCTATTGGAAGAAATAAAGTGAAGCTATACTTTGCAGAATAGCCTGCTGACTTCCTGTCACATTCAGGAGGCCCCTGATTACAGACTGCAGAATCCTAGAGCTGGAAGGGTTTATTCTTTATCACTCTTTCTTTAATTACAATGAAGCCAGGACTTGTCTAAAGGATTTTTTTTTCAAAATTCTAGAATAATAAAGTCTCTTTATTTTACAAAATATAAGTATTGAATAGAAAAGAATACATATATGCCTGTAAGTACATGCACACCTACACACACAAGTGAGTGAGTACAAGTCAAACTGTGCAAAGCTGAGCAAGATTGATGGATTGGATCAACTGACATCCAGGTTGTGATATTCTACTACAGGTTTACAAGACATCATCACTTTGGGGAAGTGGATAGAGTACACTGACTCATTTCTTACAACTGCATATGAATCAACAATAATCTCTAAATAAAGAGTTTTAAAATACACACATGTGCATAATGTTTTACTTTAATAAGGTCCCATCCTCTGCACTGCATTTTACCCACAGTGTCTCAGGAATTACAGGCACATGCTCAGTACTTTCACTCTGACTCCCTTCTGCCTGGTAAAGTAAGACCAAGGAAGCTCTCTGCTGACCCTTCTGCAGCTTCTCGTAACAGTCTTTTTCATTTGACTCAGTGCTACCTTGGCAGAAATATGATGGTGTTAGGTTGCTCTTCTTTGATGACTCAGTCTTTGCACTTATGAGCACAGTCAAAGCCAGACTATTAGTATTCATATCTGCAACAATCAGAAGGTCGACAGATCTTATTTCATATCATCTAACATGCTTGAACTTGCTCATTTCATAATTAAATATTTCATTCAAAATGGCTCTCTTTATGGATTTCCGCTTTCCTTCTTCCACTCTCTGGGCCCCTTGATCTCTTTGGGAGCTAGTGGCCTAAGAATCGGCAGGAGAAACTGCAGTTAAAAGCCTGGCATTTTGACAAAACAAGAGAAAAGAAACAGCCCTACCCCCAACTACCATTCATCCACTTAGCTAAAACATAGGCTATCAGAGAAGCAGGGGAAACAATAGATATAAGTGCATAAAGAGTCACGCTAGGTCTTACAGAAACTGATGGTAAAAGAAAATCACCTCTTAGCCAAGAGCATAGGCGGAAATCACTGTTCATCATCAATGGATATGTGTCACAGTCTTCTCTCTGACTCTCCTCTGCAACTCTACAAATCCTTCCCGCAAAATATAACTTTCTTCCTTTAATGACCTGGTAGTGAATTATTTATATTCTTCCATTTATCTTTCTGTCTTCTTTTATTTATACCCAGAATTGTATTACTTGACTCCAGGAAGTCTGCCCAAGATTACAGGTGAGGCAGAGAATTCTCAGCCCCAACAGACAAAGCAGGGCAACGGTGGAGGGTGGAGGGTGGAAATCTCATTGTTTTTAATGGAACTGAGTTAAATGACTACATATCACAGTCTGTGCTGACTTTTCTAGACAGCATTTCGTCAAAATCCATCTTGTATCTTTGCCCCATCTCCATCCCCACAGCTGTTACCTGAGTGTAGGTGCTCATCAATGCTTGTCGGGGCAAATCACCACCTAGCTGGTCTCTGTGCCCCCAAATCTTCCTCCATTGATTCATTCTTCACACACTTGCCAGCGTGATCTTTCTACCCTGCACATAGATTGTGCAAATGCCCTCATCTTAACCCTTCAGTTGTAGTTCCCAGCAGCTGAGTCAGGGTCTCCCAAATTTGCCTCATTATAAAATAAGAGTAGGAATATTAATAAAAAAATGAAATAAAACAGCCCCTTCAATATGTTATATTCCCTGATCTACCCACAACCTCCCTTGCAAAAAAACCTAAGGCCATAAAGCAGGTAATTTATTTAGGAGGAAATCCTAAGAAGTACTGGTAGAGGAAAGAGAGACAGCCCAAAGCACGGACTGTCCAGCAGACTGCATTGCAGGCAGCTGAGGCTGCGTCACTGGGGAACTCTGGGGGACAGTGCAGAACGAGCGTCAGTTACCACACCTAGGGGCCAATATGCCTGTATATCACTGTCCAGCTCTCTTCTGTCACTGGCTGAGGACATGAATGTCTGTGTTCCATCTAATTGGCCCTCTAGGGAACACTGGTATTTTAAGAACTCTGAGGCAGTGAGCATCTGGACAGGAGTTCAAGACTGACCGTATGTGCTCCATCAAGACCTGTCCTGGAAGACTCTCATTCAGTGGGTCTGAGATTGAAAGCCACGATCGGTTCTGTGGCAAGCACTCAACAGGATTCCACTGAATGGGCAGATTGTGAAACACCATTGGTATCAATAAGTTCAAGCTATTTAGAGAGTCTTACTAGGTCCTCCGCAGCCTTCTCTTGCCCTGTTCTCCAGACCTACAGCTCCTACTCCCAGCAGTTACTTCTAAAGCACACTGACTTTGTACACTTACTGGGAAGTCTTCTCTGCAAACAGCATGTTCTCTTCCATGAGTAGGAACTATGCTTTAGGAAGTTTTATGGTTTCCCGGAGCCAAATATTGTACTCTTCATAGAGTAAATGCTCAATAAATGCTTGTTAGAGAAATAATCCTAAAAGAAAATAGTATGCCATTATTTAAGTAGTTTCCCTGGACAAAATTATCTTTTCTATCAAAATAGTAAAATTAAGCAAACATATACCAACCACAACATATATGTTATATAATATATATAATATACATGTTATATATACATATACATATATATTCACACTCAGAAATCCCTCCAGAAAAGTACTGTAAGTACTATAACTGTTTAGTTGCATACTCCTTGACAAAGATTCACTGACAGAAAACTGTGGCTTAAACCCTCCAGATAAACACCTAGGTAGTGACAGAAAGGTGAAGGATGATTTAAGATGAATGGAATTCTATGCAGCTACTAAAAAGAACAAAATTGCACCTTTTGCAACAAACTAAATGGAACCAGAGGGGATCATGTTAAATGAAATAAGCCAGAAAGAAAAGAGACTACAGGATGGTTTCACTCATGCATAGAATATAAGGAAACAAAACAAACAAGCAGACCACCCCCAACAAGATTCCCAGGATGAATGACCGTGGCTACCAGGCAAGTGGGAGAGGGGAGGGGCCGAAAGGAGAGAGGGAGCAAGAGAGTGGTAAAGGACACTGAACTCTAGCAGTGGGTGTGGTGTGAAATACAGACTGAGGTGTGATTTCAGTATCCTAAAATGAATATAACAATGTAAAAAATAACAAAATTATTGACAAAAATATTTAAGGAGGAATTGGAAGCATATCATTCATGTGGTTATGCAGAGACATTATCTCCACCTGCTTCACAAAGCTTGAAGCAGGGTAAAGGAGAAAGTTTTAGCTCGGTGACACTGAGCACTAGAGATTAAGACTTCTTCCAATGACCAGAAATGGGGGACCTGGCATCAAATGGTAGCCTTGGGCTCTGTCCATGAAATGCACAACAGCTTCTGTGGTTTTGGAGGTACTCAAGGTGCTCTTCTGCAAATGAGGGGTTGAGACCAAAGCAGAGGTCTAGCCACTCGTGGTCACTGAAGACCTCATCCACGACTTTCCTCCCTCTGTGAGGATGTTAACCACAGCACCTTGGCCACATTCCAGCCTGGATAATTACATTGGGGCAAACTTTGCCCTCCAGCTCCAACTAAATAAAGTATTCCTTCGGACTTGCTGCCATAACTTTTGTTATGCTGCTGTGAGCTATTAAAGAGCTATTCTGTATTTAGGATGGCTGTATTTGTGAAAAATCAATACCCCTGGTATAACTTTGCTGCACTGATAAGAAGTATATTCCAAATATCACTGGCCAAGTTAGCTATTTTGATTTTTATTATACAGTGCCAGAAACTATTTTAAAACTAGAGTAATTTCTTCTCCATTTTCTCAACTTTTGCTATTCATACAGACAAAGATGCATCAGTACAGAAAGGAGGCATATTCCACAAATGATACACTGAGTGTCCACCATGTGCCAAGCTATGCCGTAGGTACTGGACACTGTTGGAAGGACCTGGGGTTATGTGTCAGAATCAATCTCAAAGTTTTCCAAGTGGAATAATTCCATTTAAGTCTTCCTGTGCTACTGCATTTTGAAAACTCTGAATATAAAATCTAAAAAGCTACCATGCACAGGTCTCCTACTCCCATACTATTTCTGTACTCTTAAGATTAAAAAAAAAACAAGAGTCTACAGGACCTTAACTTAATGTGTATGTATGTGTGAAAGTTTGCGTCTAAGAATGAGAAAATATGTGTTCTTCACTAGTAAGGGGGGTAGTAGATGGGATGCTGCTTAGATATATATTTATTTGTTTGCTTGTTTTTAGTAATCATCATATTTGTATAGGGGAGAGCTGACAGGTGATAATAGCAAAAGCTAACAGAAGAAAATTGAAAACATAAATATCTCTTGCTTAATGTTTCTCTTTATTCTATAAAAACCTCAAATCAAGTCTTTAATATTTTATAATAAGGATGGAAAACAACAAAAGGAAAGGAAACATAAGTATTATGTATGTGTTTGCAAATATATACATATACATTATCTTATAATCAAAAATACATTAATTACATTTTAAGTTTCCCCTGGATTAAATGTATACATGCAGAATACTTAACATAACATTATGCAAAAGAAGTAGTTCAGAAAATGAAAAATAATAACATCTTAAAGTTCTGATTAATCCTAGAGGATCCAAAACAAGTGCTTTCCCTGGACAAAGTACAAGCAGTCTGTGGAAAATAGTTTAAAAAAATCAGTCAAGTTCACTTGATATCTGCCAAATTCTTCATCTTCTTAAAAATCCTTCTAGCAAAAACAAGTTAATAGCAGGTTTATAAAACTAGGTTAAACATACTATAAATCAATTTAGTCTCCCCTACAAATCTGCTAAAGTACATGCTTGTCTGGTGAAAATGGCTCTTTGATGGTACTGAATACTGTCCCTACATTGTTTCAATAACCAGCTCACTCCATATTTTTCTACTTAAGTTGAATTCCTACCTTTATCATAAATAACAAACAATACAGATGCTTTAACATAGCACAAGAAACCTCAAAATGTATCACACATGCAATACATTTCCTAATTTTTTAAATGCTTAATAATGTATATGTGATGCATACTTTGGCACCATTAGTTATCATTTATGAGTTCAGAAATAATCTGCATTACTTCTGTCCTCACAGACAGATGACTTGTCCTCCCAAAATAGACTTCGAGTACGACAATACCTTTGACAAGTCATCTTTGGTAAAAGCTGATGCTAATGTGCTACAGTAACACAGTCTGACCCCACGTACTTTTAAAATCCCAGATCACTACATCAACAGTATGTCTATCTTGCTGAAGACAGAAGACTGGAATGAGTGATCTGTCAGTGGCAATGTTTAAGCTGCAGGTATACGAGCTGACCAACACAATCTTCCTTCTCACCTCTATTAAAAATTCACATACAGAAAAATAGAGTGTTAAGATATAGTTCCAAAAATATAAGTAATTATCAAAGGAAGGAACTAGGCTTCCCCATTTGGGGGAAAGAGGTGTGGATCACAGGACTTTAAGAGACTGAAATCAGAATATATGGCATAAAATGCATCTAAACCTACATTCAATCCTAGTGTCAATACTGAATTGTATTGTACTTTCCAAGTATCCTTATAAGGATAAAAATCCTGGTATAAATTTTATTTAAATAAGGAACAAAGAAAGAATAATTCAGTGGGAGGCATGGGGGTAAATTTCTGAAGTGTGACAAGAGGAAAACATCCTGGAGATGGTTCTGTCACCAAGGTCAAGCCACATCACCTCATGGCGCTTTAGGATCCCTTACAATGAAAGGGTTAGGTCATAGCACTAATTGCTAATTCCCTTTCAGCAGGAAAAATCTAGCCATTTATCTAGGTATCATAGAGGACACGAGTTTTTGTAAAATCCTAGAGCACCTGATGGCAGCAGAAAATGAGCTCATGGTATTTAATGACTATAAAGCGAACAATGAGGAGGGTCTAGACAATTCTCCCAATCATGCACTTTTCAGTGTACACTAGGCGTAAGAGGGCAATTGAAATTAGATGCTTCATTTCATCCCACAGCAACAACATAATTCTTATTATAATAATTTTAAATGTCCTTCTAAAAAAATCCAAAATTGCAAAAAGCTTCACCTTACTCAAATGAAACTTAGTAGATCTGTTTCATTTGGAAGGTTGCAATGCTTGAGCTACAGTATGAGTATCAGGATGTGGAAGCAGCTGTCACTGCTTTGTTGTTCATTCACAGTAGGTGGTTGCCAGGCAACAAAATACTATTGTCTGTTTCCATGATCTATTGGACAATTCTACTGGTGATAATCTTTCTACAGTTTAAAACAAGGCCACCTTTAGGACAAGAAGAAATGAGAAAAAATTCTAAAGATGACAATAACTTACACACACACACACACACACATATATATATATATATCCACTGAATGTCCAACATTATGTGTATAAATGTGCAACTGTGTGCTAATATACATACATATATTTTGCATAGGTGTATGTGAGATATATTCTTCTCCTATCTATCTCCAAATCATTTAAATTGATAGGCTCAAAACTAGAACCTAAATCCCTGAGGACAAGCAAGGAATGACCTGAAAACATGAAAAAATAGTAAGAATTACTTTGTCCACAATAGCAATAATTTCAATTTGTCAGATGTATCCAATTCTGTCCCTTGAATACAAAGCCCTCCAGTCAGAAAAGCAATTTTGTCTATTTTTATGAAAATAACAATAAATGGAAAGACTTAACTATCTACTTTGGAATCATCTAACAGATTCAGTATGTTGTCTTACTTAACATCATGTGCTACCCCAGTGTACAAAGCTAATCATTCAAATGGGAAATTTCTGTTGCTGCTTACATTCGAAAATCTTAAAATATATTCATTTTAAAAATAATTGAATTGTTCTCCCTGGAATAGTCTCATGTGATTCCTAACTTTGTTTAGAGATGGGTCCCTGAGGAATAACAGTCATGCTGTTACTCTTGCGTATTTCACTAGCTAACAAATAAAATAACATACAGTGTACTCAATATAAAGTTGTCAACATTAGCATCAATTGTTCTTTGTTTTGCACTGACAAGGCTTCAAAAGATAAGAATTACAATATTCTCCAATAATCTTGGATGTACAGACACAACATCAAAACCGCCTGAAGGAATTAAAGCTTGAAGATGCTAGAGGCAATCATGCTTTGATATGAAGAGAAATCAGTATCATTTATGCATACATATATGTTTCTGCAAAAGCCCTAAATAATGCCAGAACAATCTTTGTATTTTATGCAATGCTCATCCGTCTTCCTTCACAATATTTCAAAAGCACTTTAACTTAACTATTTAGTGCATCCCTCTAGAGGAGCATTTGAGATTCACTTTTTTTGAAATTCATCACCATTTGTAAAATGTCTATATTAGGAGAAACTGGAGTAAGCAAAATTCGTTATATGGATTGACATTATGACTATGAAGTCTCCTATCAAAAGGGCAATGCTTGCAAAACAGAAGTGTGTCAATAATTAACTAAATACTAGCCAAAATTACCACTTTCCCGACAGAGCTGTCTTCAGCAGAAAGCACCTACCTCTCCGGAGTGCTCACAGGGATTTCTCCTTCACATCTCACCCCACAAATAGCCTTCCTTCTCCTTCAGCTTCCCAAGTTCACTCACCTCTCTCTCTCACCCCTAAAGAAATAATTTCCTTCCCCCTTTCTCCACCCTCTTCATCTCCCTTAGGCACCACTTACTTTCTCTAAAGTAGTGGGACTTTGCAGCCCAGTTTGCCACAATTCTTGCTTCCCTAGTTATCCTAGATTTGCTTTCAAACATTGCTACCACCGAATACATGCAATATTAATAAAATTAGGGTCACGAGTCTGTTTTTCTGAATATTATATCAGTAAAATATTATAAAGGTGAAGAAAAGGGGAAAATCAGGTGTGTATTTGGAGGAAGGAGAAAGGATGAGTAACACTCCACTGAGGGCCTCGGGATTCTACCCAGCAGGACTTCCCCACCTGTCAACCCCAGTTCCCCCATGTGCTGCAAGATGACAACCACAACACTCCAAAATCATCCCCCTCCAGAAAGGAGGCGGGGTTACGTCTTCAGCCAATCAGTACCCGCGAACTCCGGGTGTCCAACCTATGGGGTGGCCCTGGCCGTGCAGGGGGAGGATGTGGGGTGGTCGGGGAGGGGCCGCGTCCGCGGGAGGCGCGCACGTGTCGCGTCCAGAGAAGCGGGGAGGTAGACTGGCGGCCAGCGGCCAGCAACCTAGGCGCCAACCCTGCACCTTGGCAGCCTCCAAGTCCAGCTGCCTAGACCCTTTTTGCCCCTTAGCCTTTGGCTGGACCAAGTAGGAAAAGCTACCGCCCAGCAAGACCAGTCTAAGGTGTCTGAGTTCTCTGTGTAAGGGGACAGTCACAAATAACAACAATAGTACCTAGCGAAGACAAAGCGGGGAGGAAAGTTTCCGACCAGCACTAGAGCAGAGTCCGCCAAGGAAGGAAGGTGAAGGGATGCAGAAGCTGGAGGGTGACAACCTGGAAAGAAGAGGGCAGCGGGAGGGCTGTGGGTGCTGGACGTGGTCCTGGGGGCTGTGTCGGGGTGCGGGGGACGGGGTGAGCGGCGGGGTGCGCTGTCCAAGGTGCAGGGGAGCTGGGAGCTGGGAGGCGCGCGGGGTTCGCGGAGCCCAGAGCCCAAACTGGCTGGCGGCGGCAGTAAGAGCTAAGAACAGCTGTCTGGGGCTCTGGGCACCCCCGGGCTCCTAAAAGTGACCAGGCTGGAGCTGTAGTAGGGTGAAGGAGGGTTCAGGGGGCTGTGCTGGAGCCCGCGCTTCCAGGCACCTCTCCCTACCACCCTCACCTCCATTCCCCTCCTCCCCCCCCCCCCCCAGCCCACTCCCCTCGGAATCTCAGTCCGGGTCCTCTGGCCGGGGCTGGACCAGCGAATCCCGGCTCCGAGTCCGCTGCCCGCGGGATGCTACGGGCCTCGAAGCTGCTTACCTGGGGCTGCGGTACCGGGAGCGGAGGCAGCCTGCCGCGTGAAGCCCGGCGCCGGGCGCGGCGCTGCTCCTCCCAGCCTTGTCGTCCTCCTTCTCCGCTTCTCCCGGACTCTGTCCCGGGCACTGAGCTGTAAGAACGGATTGGGCTGCAGCTGTCTTTCCCTCGCCGCCTCCGCCGCCGCTGCAGCAGACAGAGGACGCCCCGTGGCGGCTGGAAGCCTGTGTGAGTAGCGGCGCCGGGGAGAGTGGGATCTGCTGGAGACTCCGCGGCTCGGGGAGCGCGGGCTGCGCAGGCGCGCCTGCGAGTGTAACTGTGGTGTGTCTGAGTGTGAGCGCGCGCGCGCCCACGGGATGGGGAGTCGGAGGGGAGGAGGAAAGAGGCCAAGAGATGCTCGTAGGGACCGAGGCAAAATTCTTCGCCTCTGATAATCCGTAAACCGGGGGGGCTGGGGGGGGAGGTGGACCGAACGCGCGTCTCGCCTCGGGGAGCTGCAACCGGGCGCAGCCGGGTAGGAGAAGGCGGCGTGGCGCGCGCGGGCTCCGGATCCAAGTGAGGCTGAGCCTAGCGGAGCGCGCAGCCACTGATGCAGCAGAGGCAGCGTCCGCAGCCAGCGGTCGCGCTGACCCCTCTAGGGAGGGGCCTAGTCGCTCGCTCCGGTCCCCGCCACCCGGGTCTGGACTTCTCGGCTAGGCGCGGGTAGGGGACAGAGATCAGGACCCCACGGTTACCACTGCGACCTTGGAAGCGCCGGGCCTGCTGAGGGGCGGAGCAGGGGACCCGACGCACGTGGCCAACTACCGGCTGGAGCCGGCGTGTGCTGGCCTGGCGGGCGTGGAGTGAGAGGGGGAACCTAATCGAGAGCAGCCCCCCGACTCACCCGGTAAAGGATACGGGGCGGGGGTGGAGGGTGCCTCATTCGAGGGTGCGATCCGAACTCTAGCTGGGCCTGGGAGAGAGGGATAGTCTCACTTTAGGTGGAATGTTACCCTTTTACCTGCTCGGAGGCCACTTTTCCTCAAAGTTATCCACTTCCCAGGTACAAGTGCAGGCCGCCTCTTTGTTCGGATCCAGCTAACTGTGCAGCTAACAGTGCCTGCCTGAAGCCAGGCTCTTGGAGAAGCTGCCGCCAAGGCCTGTCAGACGCCTTTCTTGCCTGGTTAGACCCCACCACGTGCCTCTTTCTTCTAAGCCACATTGTATGCCTTAGAAATAATTTTTAAAGCACATGTATAAGCTCCCTCTTCTAAAAGACCTTTTTTTTTTTTTTTCCCTGACAGTATTCTTTTCCATGGTTATTTTAAATTCTGAAAGCAATTTTACTCACCAGAGAATTTTCTGAAGGGTCATAAGGTCTGGGTGAAATTTCAAATGCTGTTCCTGGCAGGAATCTTCTAGGCAGCGATTGTATTTGCATACTTTTGCATGTCCTCTGGTACTTAGCACAGTACTGCTGTACAGTACGTGGTGTATACTCTGTTAATGTTGAATGAATACATTGTTTTCTAGCTTCACATATCCTGAAGGTAAAGACTTGGATGCTGGGAAAGTCATTAGCACCCCACCAGGCTTACTTGATTTTAACTTATGCCATTTTCCTATGTATGTCTATTTTCCCCTCTGGCAGCCAGAACCCTAGTGCTAAATAAGAAAGAGAAAGGGGAGTACTGACCCATTGTGCGACCTTACCAAATTGTGCAAGCAAAGAGCATTCCACCAATGGACACCTTGTGTATAAGTAACCTAAAGCTTGCCTTACTTCAGTCCTGGGGGAATCAAACCTCTCATAATGTAAAAGCCACCATTCATCAGTAGTTTAAAATGTCCCTTCTAGAGCCGAAGAGCAGGGAAAGTGTTTTTAAGAGAATTGCACGTTTCTTAGAGATTATCAGGTACAAGCTTTTCTCTTATAAAGATCATTACTTCATGGACACTTGCCAATATATGTTGGGTCACCCCAGACTACTAATTCTGCTGTAGCATCACCAAGTCCACTTCCTTCAGCCTTAGCATTTCTACAATTATCCTCTTAAAGCAAAAGTCCTCAGTTTTACGTTCCATGTTAAATTTCAATTCCTTTGAACTCAAGTTCTTCTGTGAGCTGCTTTTCTCTCCACGGCTTTGAAATATAACTGAAATAAAGTGAAAATTGAAATAGATTTATTTGGGTGCTGCTGTGTGTTTTCTAGTGGGGGGTCGCTTTAAATAACTTCTCTTCTGTCACTCAATTTACAGTCTTCTTAAAAGTTATTTGTTGTGATATGGAATTCATGTGCTTATTTTGCTGAGAACTTAGATATTTAAATATTTTACTTGGAAGAAAGATCTAGAACTTGCAGGAAGAGCAGGAAAACTCTGTTACCCAAAATGGACTCTTGATAGCCAACCTCTAAAGTGAGAAAGAGTAAAAATCTTGAAAAATAATTTTAAAGCTTTGTGTTCCTTAGAAAGATACCTATAGGGTTTGGACAGCTTCCCAAGCACTTGTCTTGCTTCATGAAATAGAAGAATGTAACAAGACTGTAACTTCTTTGATGACCACTAAGGAAGGCAATCTTGACTTTGTAAAAATAAATATATGAATGAAAAGTCAATATATAAAAATAATAATGTAGGCTTATAGCAATCTTAATTTATGCTCATTTAAAATACAAACATCAAGAAAGAACATAAGATATATAGTATTCCTGATCCACTTTAAAAATGAAAGTTTGGATGAGCAGCTAGGATTAACATGCTCTAAACTATAACTTCTCATGTTACATAAATACTAAATAATAGTAAAATGGACTACTGAGAGATCCATCTTTATGTGTTATTATTATTAGTTGGACCGAGAATCAACAGCAGAATTATAAAGGTCCTATTTTTCTTCCTAAAAAGGGAATGCTCCCTAACATGCTTTTTTCAATTTGCAGTGGTGCAACAAACTAGTCAAATATTAACTTCCTTAAAAACACAGGATTGGGCAAGGGTAGGGTGTGTAGAGAAAGACTGAACTGATTCAGCCACAAGTAACCTGTTCTTTCAGTCTAAATAAAACATAAAAGCACCCTACCTCTGAAGACATAAATTTAAGCTAGGAAATGTAACATGAACTCCAAAGTCAACTCCTCATGCTGGGAGCAGATTGCCCCAAATTCTTTGAAGTGAGGAGGCAGAGACCGTTAGCTGAAATGCTGCTGTTGATTTTAGTGGTTGTGAGTACACATAAGGATACAGGTAATTTCCCCCATAATTAGGTCCCAGATCACTTAGTCCATTAGAGTTTTAAATGAAAAAACACATTGACCTGCACTGGACACTGAATGCAAACTCAGTAGAAAGTTAGCACAGGAGCAAGAAGTCTCAAAGTATCTGTTTGTGTTTGTATGCATTGCTTTATTCTAGATATTATTTAGAGCAATTTCTGACTGAAAATAAGACATTTTTAGGAAAGCAAAATTAAGACAAAAATGTTATAATTTGTTCCAAGCAAAAGTAGACATATCTTCTTAATTATCAGTGCTGACATTTGACAGGCAGGTGGACATACTAGATTTCAGTGATTCTTAATAAGTTATGGAGGCATGGATTTCCTGGAAACTGAAGAAAGTTTTGGATCATCTCAGGAAAGTGAAAATGTAAACAATTTTTGAATAAAATTTAAGGGATTTAAGGGAACCACCTCTCAAGTTCAAGTTAAGAATCCTTTTCTAACATAGATCCTTTGCACATTGACATTTATGACTCAAGGAAATGAACTGGTAGATTTACTAATATCATTTTTACTCATCTAATAATTTTTATTAGTATCAATAACAAGAAGGTACATAAGCAAGTTAGTATGTTCCTCATGTATGGTTATTACCAATATAGTATAAAAACCAATCTATCTCTGCCTTAAAGGAGCCATTAGTTCAATTTCAATTACCAACATTACTTAATTAAATGTTTTAAATAAATAAGCCAGTCAGTTGATAATTGTTTATCAGTGGCTAATGTACCTATGTATATTTTCATATTCATATTTCCTATTAGAATCATTTAGATGATCATTTGATGTACAATGTTAAAAGGTAGTCTATTATTATATTCTGAGTTTTGGTTGGAGAATAAGAAGAAAATTACTGATTAGAATGAACAGACCTTGTTGGCTATTGACAGTTATAACTGGGGATCCTGGGCAGCATGGAATTGACTAGAATATGCTAGAGTTTATATTCAACAGATCAAAGAATTATTAGGGCCACTCATATGTCTTGAAATTTCTACGAAGACCCAGCAGTGTATTCTTGGATAAGTTTATCATATTACTATCCTTAAAATTTCTACTTATATATTACTCTCCTTAAATTTTCATAATTTTTTTTTTCCTTCTTGCTTCTTTTCACTTATTAACACAAAATTATTTTTGGTTAATATAACATTAAAAATGTAACTCTTTTACTCAATTCATGACAAAATTATAAAGAATAGAAAAACAATAATCCAAGGAAACAAGTTTTCAGTGAATTCTTCTCCACTTAGACATTGGCCCGAACAGAAAACCAGAGACTTACTTAAAGCTGTTGAAAGAAAGCTTCACCATTCTAATATTGATCACTTTCCATAGCCCCCTTTCCCAAGGGCACTAGAGATTTCATGTGGGGAAACCAGAACTGTCAGTCAGATCTTTTTACTTTTCCAGAGGCAGTGTTAGTGTGATATAAAGATAGCAGAGGACACCAGGTCGTAGGGTCTGAGTTCAAATCCCAGCCTGGCCAACGACTTGCTGTGAGACCTTGGGCATCTCACATTCTAAATTGCAGTTGGCGCTCCTGCAAAATGTGAGTAGTAATACCTACTTGATTGGTTTGTTAAGAAAATTTCATGAAGTTCCTTGAGACAGGGCCTTCATTCTGTAGGAGCTCAATAAGTGCAATCTTGGCTCTTGGATCTAAATCAAAAGCACGTGGCAAAAAGTTGGAACATACACATAAATGACAAGCTCCTGTAGAAATCTGAAAGTCTTTGTTAGATGATAACTTCAAGAACATTTCATTGGTTTGATGAGTCCTGGGAGTCACTTCCAGGGATATTTTAAGAAAACCACAGACAAACCGAAAGTTGGCAGAAACAGACACATGCAGGAAATTGTGGGTTCCATAATTCTAGAGGTGCTGCCATTCTATAAATTCTGTTGCTGTTGCAAAACCCAAGCTTTTGTCTTCAGTTGTTTTTAATTAGCTCCTGTTTTTCCTGCCACACAGATTCTGCTTCCTCAGTGGTGCTTTGCCATTCTAATTTAGCTATGTGAACATTTATTTTGCAGATTAATGCCAACTGTAAGCTTTCTTTTTAAAAAAAGAATACTTTAATTATTTCTCCACTTTAATTGTAAAAACAGCGTGTGTGAATGTGTGCATGCATGTGCGCGTGCACATTGGGGTGGGGGGAATCAGAAATACACAAATGTGAAAAGGAAAATATCTCTCAGAGAGTACTTCAGCATATACGATTCCGGACATTTTCTTTGCCTATGTTTATTCTTTCAAAATACTATTCAAGTCAAAGTTCAGTCTTTTAAATGGTAGCATTTTAACAAAAATAGTTGAACACTTTTGCAAAAGATTCAAAGTGGTTTTCTTTTCTCCCTTTCATATTCTTAGGCTCTTTTGTCATCAAGACTTTCAAATAGGATTTTAAGTGGATTGATAAGATTTTATATTTCTCCACTTTTCACCACTTACAACAATAAGTACTTTTTAATGGCCCTTTAAAAATTTGGTCTCACCTTGAGCTGACATGTTCTGTAGTCACAAGCCCTGCTCCTTGGCCTCTGGCCATTCTGTGGATGCTTTGCATTACTTAATCTCCACCCCCAAGATGAGGTCCAGCTCTGACCTTGGATTTGGTACTGCATTCCTTGATGGAGCAGCCAAGAGTCTTGGTTTTCAATGAGTAACCAGAGTGTTCATTGGAGTGACCATCTACTGGTTCTCTGGAAGGTTGACCTGAAGGAAAATTATTTGAATTCATGTTTTATGTCAATTGCTGTAAGTAAAAATTGGCAAGTTTGTTTTATTTGGTTTTAATAGTCTATAAATAGTCCACAATGAAAATGCTGGCCATAAATCTCTAATAGTATTCTCTACTGTTTTCAGTTGTGCATGCTCACTATTTTATCCAGGAAGCTGTTATTATTCATGAAACATATAACTGTGTTTATAATTTTGACAATTTATTTGGAGAGATTTACAGATTCTCAAAGCAAAACAACCCAGCTTAGGCTATCTCACTCTGCAAATCTGTAAAAAAGAAGGGTCTCTGGTGCCACTCTTAAAATGAATGCCTAAGAGTTGACAATCAGAAGGGGGAAAAGAAGAAAGCATGACAAAATGAATTATCTATAGGAGTTCTCTGTCGTATATACAAACTACATTAAAAATTAGGAAATTCTACCCTGTGTGTGCAGTTCATGTAAGAAAATAATTAGATAATAAAAACAGCCTATGGAACAAGATATAATCTTGGAAATTGTATACAGGGCATAACAGTATGTATTAAAAAGTTTGGAGTAAATGATAGCCTGTCAGCAAAAGAAAGAACATTCATATTTAGCAAATAAGAAAATTTTAAGAACTAGAAAGGGGTGCTGTCCTTGCACAGAATGACTTACCTGGATTCTTTTCCGTGCTAACAGCTGTAAGTGTGTTTGTGTAGGTCCACCTGGAACAGGAATGCTGCCTGGGTCTTCAGCCAGAGATGCCAGTTTTAAATCTGAATCTGAAAAGTGAAGTGAGGGCAGAAAATCTGAAACTGGGAGATGGAATGAAGCCAATGGCCCAAAACAAGTTTGTGAGAATTGAATAGTCACAAAATGCCACTTACATGTTATATCTGACTTGGTTGACGCTCAAAAGAATGGATGTTCTCCACTTCCATTTCTTTTAACTCAATTCTCAAGCATCAGAATTAATATAATAAAAGCTTATTTGACCAGAATAATTTTAGAAATGAAAATAAATATTTTATTTTTAAATTTAATAATACTGTGGTACTTCTGCTAAAATTTAGCATGCTGTACATCCTTTAACTTCATCTTCACAAATCAGAATCACTAGGAAAAATGTTATTCTATTTGGGTGTGCCCTGGTGGCCTAGTGGTCTGGTATACCCTGGAAGAAGTCCCTCATGCATCCCAAGGCCTTCGGGTTCAAGACCCAGGTGTAGGTGGAACAACCAATGTGAGCAAATAAAAATAAAAAATAAATAAAATGCTTCTTCCCTCTCTCTCTTTTTGCCTGCCTGCCCACTCACCTTCATTCCTGACTGCACCTATACTTAAAAATAAATGTGTATATATGTGTGTGTGTGTATATATATATGTGTGTATATATATTTATATCTATCTATATATATATATATATATAACTAATAGGAAAAGCATAAGCATAGAAATGTAAACATATCATGGGATTTAAGGTCAGATTGAGCTAGATTTGAATTATATAATTTAATGTGTCAACTTGATGGGACCACAGGGCCTGCAGATATTTGGCTAGACATTGTTTCTGAGTGTGTCTGTGAAGGTGTTTCCATGTAAGATTAGCATTTGAATTGTAGACCATGTAAAGCAGGTCTTCTCCAACCTGTGGAAGGCCTAAATAGAACAAAAAGACAGAGAAAGGAATAATTCATTCTCCTCTTGATACCAAAGCTTCTCCTGGTTCAAAGGCCTTTGGAATCCAATTAAAACTACACCACAGGCTTTCCTGGGTCTCCCGTTTGCAGACAATGGATCATGGGACTTCTCAGCCTCTGTAATCATGTGAGCCGTTACTTATAATAAATCTCTTCAAATACATGCTCATTGATTTTGTTTCTCTGGAGAATCCTGACTAATAACCCTCCTCTGTGAAGAGGGGTTTGAATTCACATGCTTGCTTTTTTATATTTCTTCAAGATGTCAGCTATCTCTTCTTATTTGTATCAGTGCAACTCACTATAGATTCCTCTGTACTCAAAAGAGAACACCATTGTATAGATTGGAAGCATCTGACTTTCATTATAAAATTGTCTTTATTTGTCTTACATCCCATAGGTAGGCCATATTCTGAATACAGAAAATGATATTGGAATTGAGTTTTCATATACATTGATATTTGGAAAAGACCAGACCAGCAGAAAAGACACAATCTGCCCTACTTCCTTCCTGCTCAGATCCCTACCCCTGTGTCACACCGCAAGTTCACCACTATAGACTGACTTCCTGTGATTTCAGTGAACATAATCAGTCCCTCTGGGTCGACCACTCCTCAATTTTCTGAAATTGCAAAACTGAACCAAGCCCCTAACCATGAAGGGAGGTGCCTCTTGTGGGGCCCAGCCTGAATCTTTCAGTGAGTTTCATACAAATCACAGCACAAGGTTTGTTTTAAATGAACTTGTGTTCTTTTTCCATATTCGAAATATTCTAGAGTCAAGTTTCACGTATAAAGAGTCAGGTTTTATTTTTTTATTTCTTAGTTTATGTTATATAAGGAATTTAATCAAAGTACGAAGAAGAGTTTTTAACAGCAACAAAAAGGTGATTATATCCAAACTAAGTTAACAAAAAAGATAATAGAATCATCCTCTATGAAGCCCTTTATAAATACTTCTGAATGACAGTATTTATGCAAGTGTTTCCTAAAGCTGGACATTGATGACCAATCAAGTACATTTCTCTGATATTATAGAATAAAAAAATCCAGATTAGGATGTTATTTTGATATAATTTGATAGTTTTATTCCATGACAAATATAGAAGGAAAAATGAAAAGGAGTGGAATTTAGCAGCTGTGTTAGTGAAATATGCTCCATTTTAGATTTCTAGAATAAAGACAAGTATCTAGGAGAGAAGAAACAAGATTTTGTTCTTATCGTGGTGAAAGGTCTTGTTTTATTGTGAGGAGAGAGAAAGAGAACAAATGCTAGACTACTTGCTATTCCCCTATCCAAATTAATATGTTGAAATTCTATCCCCAATCTGATATTTGTGGTAGGAGGTGGGGCCTTGAGGAAGTAATGAGGTGATGAATTTGGAGCCCTCATGAATAGAATTAGTGGCTCTAAGAAAAGAAATGAAGCTTTTTCTCTGCCCTGTGAAGCTATAGCATGAAAATGTCCATCTGTGAGCCAGAAGAGAGCCTTCACCAGATAAATGGATCTGCCAGCACCTCGATCTGGGATTTCCCAGCCCTCAGAACTATGAGAAATAAATGTTTGTTGTTTTAAGCTGCTCCAACTATGGTATTTTGTTATAGTCATCCAAACTAAGACAATACCCCCAAAATGATTTTAGGAATTGTTAATGTCTTTTACCTGAACTTTGGCAAGGGGGCCATGTAGTAATTTGTTCTTGAACTAAAAATTATTCAAATATCCAGGAATTCATTAAAGTCTTTCTAACAATGAAGTATAATTATGTCGATGTGTATGTGTCTTCTTACTTGACTGTGGAACCTGTCTTGAGTCAGATTCCACCTTGTCTCTAGGCTGTTATGTTGACTTCTAGGTAAAAAGAAAGCAGCCTGACTCAACTCCATACAAATGAACACCTATTCACTGATTTCTCCTCAAAGATGACTACAAAAGAACAGCAGCACCTTGTCCATTTCTCTCCTTGCCTAAGATTAGGAAAGACATAAGAAAGTCTTCTCTGCTGATTGTTACAAAAAAAGACTTCACACTGCAAAGTTCTGTTTGAAGACTCCTGTCAACCAATCCAAAATTTCTATATACATGAAGTAAGTTTAGTTGGACCACTCCCTGGCAAAATACTTTAAATCTCTCCTATACTCTGACCCTAATGGACCACACCTTGGGACTGTCCTTTAAATGTGGATCCAAATCATGATTCCTATTCTTGAATAAACACTTTCTTGATTATATCACAGTCTGGTTTCCTTTAAGTCAACACTTTTATAGCCCTGTCATTAATTCTTTTAACTAGAGTCTTGTTTAAGTCTTAAATGGAAATGTCACTTTTGACTGTTTGACTTAAATATATCCAAAGCTATTTTCACTCTCTTTTCAGATTTCATGTTGCACATGATTACTCATAGCTAAATGAAAATAAAATAAGTGCTCCAAACTTTTTAGTGAATTTGCATCAGTCTTTTGGATTATCTTAACAATGCTTTGAAAGAAATGTGTCCTGCTCTATGCAGAACCATCATCCACAATGAAACCTTCATAGTGACATTCCTTGAGAAGTCAGTGTTTGCCTAGAACAACCATTTTGCTAAATCCTTCCAATGGCTGCGTCATTCTGAAAACAAATGGAACTGCTTTGCAAATTCGAAGTTGACCTGTATTTGCAATAAAATGAGGAACATGAGGGTCAATACTCACAAAGTCAACCATACTTTGAATTTGCTTTTTATTTTCCAGGTTTCCTTTTCTAGCCCATTATAACACTGTTCTAATTGCACTCCCTGTAGCTCGGTGGTAAAGTGAAGATCATGTAAAGCCCAAGTACCAGGGTTTGAGAGCTGAAGCCAGGAAAAGAAAAAAAAAATTGTTTTTATTTAAGCAATCAAATTGTTTATATGAAGTAAAGAGGGCATGCCCATCTTTTAGAGTAGAAAACTTGGGTTCAAGCCAGGAGCCTTCCATTTACTGTCTTAATTTGAAAGAGATTGTTTTACCAACTCCTGCCCTAGCTGTTGCATTTCTAAATTAAAGAAAATGATGATGTCCATCCAAAGGAGCATTAAATTAATTATTCACATAGAAATTTTATAGAATCTGAGGTATTGAATGTATGCTAACATATTTGGCGGGTATTACTCAGTTACTATTTTGAACTATTAATGTTTTCAAAGCTAAACATACTTACACAATTAACCATGAGTTGAACTACTTAGCATAGTTTTCAGCAGAAAATTAAGAATCCGTTTGCAAATTGAGTTGCTATTCTTGTGCCAACATCATTGCTTCCCCAACCAGGACTCTGCTTAGTATAAAGCACATTGTGAGGTGTTCAATACATCTTGTTGGACTCAACCACTCCATGCATTGATTATTTCCTTCTTTTTACTCAATTTTATTTTCAATCCTCTGGTACCTTTCTTTTTGTTTTATGTTATATAGGTTATTTTTTCACAATAAACAAATACCTTAAGGACTATAGGGCAATAATGCCCATTGCACTTTCTGTCTAAGATACACACACAGGCCTTTTACTTAACATTCATGATCATCATAGAGTATTGTCTACCTGGAATGTTTTCTCATCTTTTTATCATGTATGTCCGCCTAGTTTAAAATCATAGGGCAGCAACTCTGTCTAATTCTATTTGAAGATCAAGGAGATATCATTGCTGTTCGATAAATGCCAAGAAGCAACAGCATGCATGTAGGTAAATATGTGGAAATTATTATTTCTGTCTATAGCAAGGTGAAAATAAAATGAGTACAATTTTCAAAGCATTCTCATATTGATTATATTGTTTGTCCATCATCCTGACACCGTAAGGAAACTAGAATAGGGTGGTTTTCCTGTTATCTGCCTTATAGGAAGATTGAAAGTGAGGGTGGGAGGTGATAACGCTTGTCAGAGCTCCCTGGGTAAGTAAGTGACAGCAGAGAAGAATTCAGACCTACAACATCTCTGCCCCCTGCTCTTTACTGATGCTGCAGGGAGTTCACAGCAATAATTCTTAAGTCTGAACGTGTCAAGGAGCCTATTTTCTTTCCTTTGTTTCTCAGCACTTAACTCTGACTCTGCCCCACTACAAGACCTTTGTAAATAGTTTCTTAATTAATGAATATTATGGATATTCTATCAGTAGGACTCAAAACTAATTATTGATTCTATGACCTGACACCCTTACTGACTAGGCTGCCTCTCTCAACTCATGAAAACCATTCTATGTTGCTAATTTCTGTTTAATTTAGGGAAACTCATGGTGCTGCTTCTCAGTCATATCATTCTCCCAACAAATTACTAGCTCTCCTCAGTAGCTCAGATACATAGCCACTTTTCTTACAGACTCAACTATAACATGCAAAATGCAATAAATGGAAACATCTAAAAAGAATCAAGCTTAAGCTGTCATTTCATTAAGAAAATATGTAGTGTGTTTATTACAAAAATCTCCTGGAACGTCCAGAAATCCCAGAACCCAGATGTTGATACTAGGACATAGATGACTTGCAACTGATAGTCTGCTATGAGTGTCCGCTGTTCATGCTAATGGCGAATGAGAGTTTTGAGACAGTTGTGTTCCGTATTGAGCTTTGAAAAGTGTTGCACACACAAGCTAGATTGTGTAATAAGACAGTAATGAGAAGAACAGAGTAGAATGGTTATGCATTTCTTAGTGACTAATTTCCTTAGATGTAGCAGGAAGAAGCCAATAATCCTGTTAGACTAGGTTTGAGCTGAAGAAGATGCTCACATGTTAGTTGAATGATGTGTCCTACAACCCTTTATGGTGCCAGAATCAAATGACTATGCATATATTTGATATGTGCACTAATGTAGTGACCAAATAAACATCTGCCACCTCCTTCCTATGTATTTTACCATTTTGCAGATGTATTTTAGTATTTTTGTAGCATTTTGACCAAATAGCTTTTCAAAATAGTTCACCAAGGAAGTCAATGATTGAACTTAGCTAAGACTTTTTTTCTTAGAATCATAATCAATTCAAGATGCTACCAACCCTTTCTCACCCACACAGGCTGCAAGGCACACATATTGTTGAATTACAGCTAACTATTATCCTTAGTTCAGTTTTTCATTTTTCAGAAGAACTGACAAAGCATCAATTTCTGTTGGAAGAAAATCATATTCAAAATGATCTTTATAGTAAAAGCAATTTGAATAATCACAGAATATACAATCCTGGATTCATTAATGCATCTAATATCCACATGTAGTAGTGAAATTTTATCATCCCTTTAATAAAACCATCAGAGATTTTAGTACTTTTCCAAACTTTCATATCAAATGAGAGGTCTAAGGAATTCATACACACGCATGCACTCACGCACATGTGCACACGTGCACGCATAGAGGAAACTATATCCTATGACCCTCAAGGCTTCTTTATGTTTATTATACTTAACCTGCCATTTACATATACAGATTAGGCACAATATTTCTGAACAGGGAAAAATCTATGTGTATATCTGACACTAGCTAAATTAACAAGTCTAAATATATAAATACCAGCTAGTCCTATTTAAAGGAAAATGGAAAAATACTTGTTAGATGTTATTCCAGAAGTGAAGTTTGTTGTTAATGTAAGTGAACAAATAAATGGCCTAGAAGCAATGTAAGGCCTTACCCTTTGGTGTTTTGTTATTTTTACAGTTTATTTCATTTGTACTTAAAGTTTTGTACAGTGTTAATTTTGTTAAATTTTAAATGTACTAATAGATGCTTTTTAAAGTGATTCTGTTATCATTTCTCTTCAAATAATCATCTCTAACTAGTTTCTGTTGTTACCAATCCATATTTTTATATATGAAGTTGTTTAAGAACTTACCTGTGTTCTGAATTAATTTTTAATCACATTTTCAGCATCTCCTACATTTCAGGCTTTGTGATAAAATATATCAATCACTTTCTGGAGGACATGTATTATTATCCTCATTTCTTACAGATGACAAAGCTCTGCTTCAGAAAGGTTAAATAAGTTCTCAAGGTAGGGAAATGAATAAGTGCTATATCTGTCTAGGAATCCATAGCTGTCTTTTCCCAAGGCCTATGCTCTTTTCAGTATATCATGTGGTCTCTCAAATTTTAAAACCATCAAGGTTTGTATAAATGTATGTAGTTTTATACATACATAAGTACAAGAAGAATAGGTTTCTTTCCTTTTTAAAAATAGTCTTAGCATCCAAATAACAACTGCATTCAAAAAACATGAGTATAAGTATGAACTTCTGACATTTTGGTATATTTTTACCTTGACTTTAACCATCACAAAAATCTTACTTAGCATTGGGATAACTTTGATAAATCATCCTTGCTCTTAGTAAAGTAAATATGATTTGTGAAGGAGACAGTTTCCCATTTTCTGCACTTCTAAAGAGTTGTGTCATCAGGTAAAAAACTAACAGTGATTTAATAAGCTATTTATTTTTATAATGAGAGAAAGCCATATTATTCACTAGGAATAGATGGCATTTGGGGATACTAAAATAGATGGCAGAAATAACAACTGAAATTCTGAATACATTAGAACCACAGCATGCTGCAGACCAATTAAAATTGACAACCAAGTGAAGCAAATACACATAGATAAAAATAGAAAATTCAAGTTGTTGAGGTGATTGTCCCCTTTTACTCCTTACTACTTGGCATTTTTCTTCCTTCTGAATATTCCAGTTCATTTTGTTAATCTTCTTCTGCATGGCTTCTGAATTTTAATCAGATTGTTTGCTGACAGATATCAAATTTTAATTCATAGTAGAATGCCTTGGTACTTTGATGTATTTACTGCCCTTATGTTGGGAAACTATCACTAACTAGAAATACTAGCTTTTACAGACAATATATAATTTTCATAATCTTAAAGCAAGATGAGAAAAATAGATGCTGTGCTAAATGTTTCAGCAATGTGTTCACCTCTCTGTATTAAATTAGTATTGGCAGCTCAGTAGGAGATTACAGGGTACAGCTGCTTTAACCTTCAACAGCAAATGATGCTTGTGGAATCACCTCCATGTGCCTCTAAAGCTCAAGATGCTTAAAAATAAAGGTTTGATGCTGATGATGAGAAAATATAGTAAATTAGCATCACTTCGGTTGGGGAGGAGTGAGGACTAAATATATTGCTAATGGAAATTATGGAATTTATTTTCTTGAAGTTCTTAAAGTTTTGTATAGTAATGTATACCTGACTCAAAGAGATAAAATTTAATATAACCGCATAAAAACCACATACTATTACTTGAGTACCTACTGCGGATCCTGCATTGTACTGGTGCTCACAGTATCTAATTTCATCTGCATAATGATCATATGCAGTGAGCATTTTTATCATGATTAAATATACAATAAAAATGATGTCCAGAAAAATTAATTATTGTACCCAGGGTTACAGAATCAGAGCTAAAACTAAAACTCCAAAACTCATATTAGTGACTTACCTATGCCCATTACATATTAGTTATTTTTCATATCAAAAACAAAGGAGAGTGTTCATAAAATAAATTATAATGTTTGAAAAAATTATGTTAGAGGACAGCTAGGCATAATCGCAATGCAAGCATAATTTTACTTTAAACACAAGTGCACTTCTGGTCTGAAATTGATTTTTAATCTACATCTTTTGAAGAGAGAGCATCTGTAATGTGTATGGAGACTGGTCGGGCAGGAGGACCATAGATGTCTTAGCAGCACTGAAAGAAAAGGAGAAAGTTAAATGCTTTCTACTCTCAGAAAGGATTAATAATCCATAAGTGTTTTCTATTTAATACATTGTGACAAAATTACTCAGATAAAGAAAAGGGCATAATGATTGGAATCCATGTAAGAAATACTTTTTAGAAATGGAGGTTAGATTTATATTATTGTAAAAACAAACAGGTTTGGGGATGAGAGAATGTTTTCGCAAGGAATTAAATTGTAAAAAGTAGCAAACAGTGCCATCTACTGGGCTTTAATTTTCTCTTTGTTAGGGGTTTTGTGGATGATCCTATTGAATATATTGAAATATATACTCAAATAAGAATAGATATAAATTTTTAAAAACCTTTGTTAGTTGTAATTAATATTTTTAGATATTTTTAAAGGGCTGTGCTTGCTTCTTTATGAACACATTCTAGTTAATTTTCATCGTAGCATTAAAATATTCAGTAAAAACAAAGTAATTGTCTTCAAAGAAACCTATCTTGATATATTTTTTAAACACTCCAGAAAATTAAATTAGCCTACATGAAAACATCATCAAGCAAAAATTGAAGGGTTCACAATTTGTGAAATAATCCATTTCCTTTTCTCTGAGGATGACTCTCCTTTCCAACCTTAATCGGATCTACCTTAGAGACTAACGTATTTCCTTTTTTACAAAGAAGAGAAGGAAAAGAGGGACACTTTCAATCAAGAGGAAGCCATGGGTATAAACAATGAACATTCCATGCTACCCACATGGCGAAAAAGGGACTGGATATGTTGTCCCTGGCTCTTCCCTGAGAGATCAGCTGGCTTCTCTGCCGGTTGCGATGCTCTCTCACTCGTGAAGAAAACGATTCCTGGTCCACACCCTGGCAGCTCAGACTGTGTTTCTCAAATTGTGATCCTGGAACTGCCTGTATCAGGATCACCGAAGGAACTTGTGAAAGACACCATTTTCTGACCTGAATCTAAGACATGCTGAATCAGAAACCTCTGGTCTGGTGCCCATACATCTTCATTTAACAGGCTATTCTTTTGCACATTGAAGATTGATAATGACTGTTCAAACCTAGGTATTCTTTACTTTGCAGCCTGTGTGGCGTCTTGGGTCAGAGGACAGGCAGGTATGCTCATCTAGGCCTTTCCTGAGAGGACTGTTCTGGAGCAGCTGCACATCAGCACCATCGGTGGTACATTTAAAGGTTGTATAGCACCGAGTCCCATCTCAGTGCTTATAATTCTTGTGATATCCTGGCAAAATGTAGAATTAAGGAAACTCTCCAAAGATAGTCCTCAGGAAAACCACAGAACAGACACCATACCTTTTGAGTGCTCCCCTCCTTCCACTGTGGGCCTCCTCCTTTACTCACCATCTTCAGATTCCTTTTATTTATCCCATTCTTGATGAGACTCATTGATGATGACAACTAACCCCTCCCAGAACATTAGCCTTTAATAAACTTGGAGCCCAAGGGGTGGCCTGTAAAGTCTAGAAACATAAAATATTATTTTGTCATATATTGCAAAATAGTTTCATTAAGGCATTCACTTTATATCTAACTATGTTTTCAAACATGGTACTCCTCACTTGGATAAAATGTCAGTTGTTTTGGCCAGGTAAAGTCTTTCAGGTTGTTAAGGTGATGGCTGTGTGTGGTTCACAGCATGCACTGTGAATGGTGTGTCAATTAGGACAAAGGTTTGGTTATCCAGTCTTCTGTGGAAGTTACCAAATGTGAGGCGTCACCTGGAAATCTTGGTACATCCTGTGAAGGCACTGAGGCCTTCTGAGCACCAGTAAACCAAAACTGTCTCTGATTTCCCCAACAGTAACACCAAGAAATGATATCCTGAAGATCAAGAACATCCTCCTTTCTTTCCTCTACAGTCAGGTCAACCATCAAACTCAGCTCAGAACTAAATTCCTATGAAAGCTTCTCTTAGGTCAGCTCTGCCCATAGTGATTTCTTCTTTCTCTAAAACCACAGCAGTCTGATTTATTACATGACAACTAGTTACAGACTGTTTCTTAAAGAGTTAAGTTGTATTGAAAAAGAAAAGTGTAAAGAAGGATGATCTGAAAGTAAAAGTTTGCAATGATATGTAAGATTGGTATTGTTATTCCACTTATCTTTCCAACTCATTGGAAATATGCTCATTAGAAGTGGGAACCCTGTCTTGTATTATTTTCATGTCTTCATAGTATCTCACACAGCAAGTGCTTAATAAATGTGGTTCATTTGATGTAAACTTCTCTGTCATATCTCCCCCAGTATTAAGACACAAATAACCATTTTTAGAGTGCTCCAAAGGTTTTTAATGTAGGATTTGTTGACTACAGTAGGTCCTTGAATAAGGGCATTTCATTCAACATTGTTGTGTATTTATAACGATGATGAGAAAAAAGATTGATCCCTGGCTAGGGTCAGTGTATGTGTGGAGGTTGCACCTTCTTCCCCTGTGTGTGTGGGTTTTATCTGGGTACTCTGGTTTCTCCTCACATCTCAGAGAAGTGCACATTAGTTCATCATCATATCTCAGTTGCCCCATTCAGTGTGGGGCGGGGCATTCACCCTGCAATGGAAGGGTACCCTGACCAGAACTGGCTCCTACTTTGCACCCTAAGCTGTTGGAATAAGTTCTGTTCGCTTGAGAACTTGAACTGTAGTAAACAAGTTGGAAAATAAACGGAAAAAATTCAAATAATCGTTTGATGCTGTAAGTGTTTTGAGCCTTTATTTAGAAGTTTAGTGATGTTTTTGTGACCAGAAATATGCCATAGGAACTTAACTCTAGTTTCTATCAATTCACCTATGGTAAAATTGGTTTTATTTTATGTCATTTTGACTGAAGTCAGTTTCCTATCACCGATTTACTATCTTCTGCATATTGGCAATGACAAAGTCACAGAGTATGGTCTTAGACGGAGATCCTTTGGACATCATTGTCTTGTCATTCAGATTCAACCCTCACTAAGTCCTGCATTATATAGTAATCTTGGAAGACTACAGCTTTGTTCTATCAAGTTCTCATTGATTCTCTACACTTTTCCATTTATACAGAACTGCTACTGAAGCCACTCTATTATTAAGCACAATTTTTGTCTGGAAAGACACATCCCTTTCTCACTTGTTGGTTGCCTTTTCCAATGAGTTTCAACTTCAGCAGTAAGTCAGAAACAGCTAAATAACTTTGTAAAATGTTGACCTGCCCCCCCCCAAGCCTCATTAGCAAGTTTGATTTCATTGGTTTCAGATAGGGCCAAGGAGTCCGTTTTTGTTTTTTTTAAATCTCTCAGTAATTATAATAAGCTGTCAGAATTGAGAGCACTCTGCTTTTCTTATTTTGCCTTTTTCTCAAATATAGGTCCAAATCCCAGCTTTTGGTTTAACTATTAAAAATTCTTAGATATAGTGATATAGACTACCTAAACCAAATATAATTATACAAATACAAGATAGAAGAGTTTTACAATCTACCCTACTCTGTCGCCTCAAAGAAGTAACTAGATTTTTAGGTAAGCAGATTTTTAAAGGTTTCAAGGCTAGTGATTCCCTAAGTGGTTTTACCTCGTTAATATATGAATTATAAGTTAGTATGAAGTAGAAATCTCTAATACAGCAAGACGTTGAGAATCTTCACTAATGTTCTACCTTCCCAAATATTGCTGTCAGTCTTTAAAAGCTGGATAAATAATGGAGCCAAGAGGTGTAATTTGTTTTGTAGAGGATTGTTTGCATGGAATTTAGAGCCATGACTCCCACTCAGATACACTGCCCAGTAGATGACATTGCCAATCATGATAGCTAACCCGGGTTACTGTTTCCAAGAGTTTAGATGCTAATTACCATTGAGTATAATAGCCTGTGATATTTCTCAGCCCATCACTATGTTTTACATAGCACATAAGTGTATAGGGTATATGTAAACAGCTAATAAATATATGTGTGTAATAGGTTTCACTAAAATAAAGTGATTCACATTAGGATGAAATGCCCTCCTTCATCCATTTAAAATTGTCTTATTTAATTGTATAGTACACTATTGGATCTCTATTTCTGACAGTAATCAATGGAAATGATGATGGCATAAAATCTGCATGTCTAACATCTATTTTCTAAGGAAAAATTATCTAAATTGAAATACATACTTAGTTTGTGAAATGCATTTTTGAATACATTTAATGAACGAGCTGTTATCTGCCAATTTCACTGAGTATGCATTTATGGGTACATAGGGAACTTTGAGGATGATTGTAAAAGAACTCATAACCAATTGAGGGATGTGCCTTAGAAGAGTAGTATGAGCTATTGACCCAAAATTGCAATGATATCATGTCATCCTCCCCCAAATTATTCTGTGCTGTGAACTGAGAACAGCCATTTCAACTTCTGTTCCTTCTTCTTTAATTTTGTTTCATTTTTGCTAAGTTTAGATTTTGTTAACTTTGTAAGGACTCAAAGATGTGTAATTGAAAAATCAAAAAGATTTGACAAGTCAGAATGCCAGAGTGAGAGGCAGAATACATAGAGGTGTGATTCTTGAAAGACCCCCAACCATGCTGCCTTCTTTTTAATTTGCAGTCCATTGTGTGGGTGTGTTTCTTTTGTTCTCTTTATCTATTAACTAAGATTGTCAAAGTTGATGCAACATCATTTATTTGCTTTTTAGAGATAAAGTAGAATCCATTGACACAGTAGCATCTTACACTTTTAAGTATGAAATTTTTGTTCTTTTAGAACTGTTATTAATATGGATTAAATGCCAATGGAACAGATTTATTTTCCCCACATACAGTATAAACAGCTTCCTCTGGAAAATCAACAGAGAAGATCAATCTAATGAAACACTGTGAAAACAGGAGAGTACCCTGTGCCATAACAAGAACAGGATAAAAACCTAGACAGTAGATGGTTACCAGAAACCAACTGGTAACAATTTATGATTAGTCATAACCTGAGGATTTTGAGCCATTACTGCTGAATTGACAAAAGAAAAATGGGGGGGGGGGCATAAAGGAGAGGTATTATGGGGGAAAATCTTTTTCTCCATATTGATCTATTGAAGAAATATAACATTTTTAAAACCCTTGAAGAAAATGAAAGAGAAGGTACTCCTCATTGGACACCCTGATTTCCATGGTGGCAAATTAGAAAATAAATTGTTCCTTCAACCTCCTATAGGATAATGAAAATTGCCTTAATTTTCCCCACAACTTTTCCAACGAGATCTATAGACATTTATTTGATGGGTAAAAACTTACAAAATTTATAAAACTTATAACCTTACAGATATAACAGGTGACTCTCAAATCACAGCTATAGAAATATAATAAATATTCATTTATTTTTTATAACCCAGCTTAATTTCTGAACCTAGGCTTCCTGTAATTCCTTCTTGGAGAAAAATGTAAACTTTGTCTGTCTTGGGAACACCCCGTGCTTCCAAGCACAGTCTCATTGCTGTGGGATTGTTCACATCAAATGGCCTCCAGAAGATCAGATTTGAGCCAGCTCAAGAAACTGTCTGTTGAAGTGAAAGAATTCCAGCAGAAAGTGATTGTGGTCACTCCACCAGTGGGAGGAGGAGGGCAGTGGTTAGAGGTCATCTGAAAGGCATCCCTCTAGAGAAAGGTGCAAAGTTGAGTTGCCTGACTTTGAGATATTTAAATAATCTGCAAATACAACCCGAGAGAATTAACATCTGACAGGACTAAAAACAGCAATAGCTAAGTGAATAGGTCTTTGTTCTTTCCTCTTAGCTCTCCTCTTCCACATTGGGTTGGGGAGGAGAGGGTGTGGTATTGGGAGTTGGACTTCAGAAGACAGCTGGGGAGACAACCTGCATTTCCAACTCTGGGTACCCAAGAAAAGCCTGGAGTCAGATCTCAATTGAGAGAAGAAGAGGGAAAAAAAGAATTTAAACAGGAAATTAAAGTTCTGCTTACTTAAGACTTATACTTTCATAAGTTAAGAATTATGCTTAAGCCTAAAGATGAGATTTTATATTACATACCTACAGATGAGACTGTAGTTACGGATGTCGAGATATTGTCAAATGGTAGGGAGGATACTCCCTCCAAAACACGGATGAAGAGAGCGGTTTCCTGATTGTATTCCACTGAATTCACACACATCCTCTCTTCCCACATGCTTTGTCTCTTCCTGCGTGACAACCCTGTAATTTTCACGTGTCCTCCTTCCTCACCAGGGCTCACCGGTACTTGAAGCACGAGGCTCTTCTGCCTCCTCTTCTGCTGTTTCCTGAAGTCTGCAGCGGGCTCCAATCCAGGTACTCCCTCACTGGGAAACTCACTTTTCTTCCTTCTACTTTTTCAAACTCTGCTTATTCTTCCTGTAAATATTTTCTTCTCTATGTATTCTCTACGAACAGTGGGAGTTCTTTTGTGGGATTTTTAGATAGAAAAACTTGAATCGATGAGTTACTTTTTTTTTTAAGGAAAGGTGCAGGCAGAAATGAAGATGAGTAGGCAAGCAGACAGGGAGAGAAGGGGAAAGAAACACTATTTTTTATTTAGTTGTTCATCTTGGCTGTTTCCCAGGCACCAGGTCTTGAACCAGGGACTTTGGGATGTATGTGGACTATGCCCAGTGGACAAAACCACTAGGCCACCAGGGTACACCGAATTATTTTTACTTTCTACCCTAGTGGAGCATAGAGCTGGATATTGGCATGAATATGGAAAAGGGTAAATTTAAGGAGAATGATTTGATGAGAAAAATATAAATTATATATTAACATACTATGCAACTCTACCTTGAGTTCTAGTGGAATTTAGTTTTTCTTGATCTGATTGAATTACTCTACTGGATGCAGAAAAATGTATTTCAACTAATCACGGTGTATTTTATACCTTGATATACTAGCTTTTTCCCTATGCTTTATATGGACTGTGTAAGGGAAGCAATAGAGAAGAGTGGTTGAGACCACCTGGGTCCAAATTCTGGTTAAGCCTCATGTCACTATGTGACCATGCACAAGTCACTTCTCCACTTCAGCTTCAGTTTCCCTATATGTGTAAATAGCAATGATGTTAATAACAGAATTCACCTCACAGGGAATTTCTGAGGATAATTAATGTTTATAAAATGCACAGTAGAGTGCATGTGACATAATAAACACAAGACAAGTGTTTATTATGATAATGAAATTATCGTAATTTCCATGGGGCAATAAAATTAGCTAGACAAAGATGTCCTTGAACCCCCTGACTAGGCCATTCTCTTAGGAGTTGCCTGTATTACTTGCCATCTTTACTGTTCAATAATTAGCCTCATAGTTACTTAATCTCAGTCTTGCCTGCTCAGTTATAAGCTTCACAACTTTACAAAACACATCTGTCTTTTTATACTGTATCCTGCCAGCTTGCACAGAATGATGTTCCACAGGTACTTTTGTTAAACGAATGAATCTCTTAGAGTGTTAGGTATGATGGAAGTGTGGGTCAGAAGATGTGGAAACATGGATCAGACTACTCATGTAGCTATGGTATGTGAAGAGATCTATGAGGAGTGAGTAGATCTAAGCTAGGTAATCTCCTGAGAGCCCTTAAAACTCATGCGACCATCTATGACTTTCTGATTCAAAGTCACCTTGGTGTTTCAGCTGAACTGCTTTAGGTTCGGAGGTTATAGGATATATTCTAACAGAGTTTTGTGTAAGCATTTGTAAAAATACAATTTACCAGGATATTTCTTTTTCACTTTCAAGAGGCATGATAAAAATAGCATCAATTATTAGCTTCTTTTAGAACATAAAACAATAAAAACATCTGAACTCAGTTTTTGGCTTTAAGAGAACAAAATTTAACTGCTACCTTTTCATATACATTTAGTGTTTTTTAAGACTTAAAAAGGAAAATTGTATAGGTTGCTTAAGGGTCTTATGTCTTGCTCCAAAGTTAAGTTTCTAGTTTTACTTAGAATGAGTTCATCTCTGAGGGTGGCTTGGAGGAAAGATAAAATCATTATTTTAATGATTACAGAGAACACTAATTCTTGCAGACTTCCTATTTGAAAATAATAATATTGGGATTATTGTAAGTAATAATATGAATAGTTACCTATATAGAGAAGCTTGATATAGTTATGATTTCACGTCCAAACAACCTAGAAGAGCTAGAACCAGCAGATGAACTAATAGTATCGATGCCCAAAGATACATTTCCCTTTTCTCCCATCACCAAGCAATGCCCTTTATCCCATTCAACCCTGTATATTGTTTTTGTGTTTTGTGCCTTTCATTTACAACCTCGTTTCTCAAAATTGCAGTCAACATGTGCTATCTCCATTTGTCTGCCTTTAGGTTGGATTTGAGGCATGCTTCCAGTTCTCAGACTTCAGACCACAAATTTCAGCCCTAAGAGGAGAGCTTCTGCTTACGATTCTAGGATATATCTAGTCACAAGGAAACAACTATCACACCTAGATTCATTTTGAATCTCTGTGTCAAGCATTCCAACCTGGAACTAGATTCTACCTTCTCTGCTACTAGAATTTACTAAAACCAGTTACCTATCTGCTTCAACTTCTGCTTATTGCTGACATCTGTTGCACTTCTTTCTTCTCCTTTCATGTCTGAAAATCAAAATATTAACTTTTTTATTGACAACATTGATTGGGAAATGTGTCTTTCAGCATTTCGCTAAATAGCTTTATTACATTGAATTTTCTCCCATAAAAATAGCCAAAGCGTACTTCTCTGTCCTTGGTTTGCAGGCTAGGAAAGATAGTCAGGGACTAAGCCTTCTTTGACATTAACAAAAGTTGATTTATAAATCTTTTGGGAAAAGAAGATCAGAGATACAGTGAAAAATGTCCCTGCCATAATTTCTCATTACTGAGGAGTAGAGTGAACATTATTTTTCCTTCATGGAAATGTAAGTCATGAGGAATAATTATGTTCTTCATTTCCCATTCTTTTCCTCCCTTGGAGAACTTCTCTTAACTCCTACTCTGCCCTAAAATGTCTAACTAATCTTGGCCACTATGCCACCCCTACTCCTTATCCCTACACACTATAGTTTCTGCCTCAAAACTCAATCATAAGATCTTAATCACTCCATCTAGTGACACCTCAGTTCTCATTTTCTCTGATTTCTCAGCTCAAATTTTGATTACTTTCCATTTGACTATAGAGAAGAAGCAAAGAAACGATTGTGGAATTATGTGCTATGCTTTTTTTACATTATGTGTATTACATAATTACTGATGGTTCTAATCAAAAGAGAAATCCCTTAACAACTAAGTCCCTCCACTTTAGGTTTTTCGAAAATTAGCATTCACATAAAAATAACTTTCTGCTTTTGTAGTCAAGGGATAAGAACTACAGAGTAAAAACATATCAGAGGTTGGTTTGAATCCCAATTATTATACATACTAGTTATATAACTATTTAATTTATCACCACTTCAGTAATTTTATTCATCAGTTGAGAATTTAATGAATTAATACTATTTTATTAGCAGCCTATAATGTGTATTGAATACTTAATTATAATCATAAAGACTTGCAGACATTATCTTATTTAACTATACAATAGCTCAATGAGTAAATCCTCATTCTATAGATTTAAAAATTGAGAATTAATGAAAGTAAGAAATTTGCTTAAATTCATACCACCAAGTGATAATTTGGAACTAATCAAGCAAAACATGCATTATTCTCAGATAACTATAAATCTGAAGTTAAAGATCTTAACTGTGTTTTTCTTCTTTCCCTATACTTAGTAGATAGAAAGACTTCCTTCAGTGTCTTATACAGAATATGAAGGCATTAGCTAGCTATCATTGTCATCGTTATGGTTGTCATCAGTGTTATCAATGAAATATTGCATTCTGGCTTGGCCAGCAGCTTTTTCCAAGTTAATTATTATTTATTTGCAAAAAATGAGTTGTACTCTGTTTTTCTGTGCACACTTTACAGATCTTCCTCAACTTGCAATGGGGTTATATCAGATAAACCCATCATAAGGTAAAAATATAAAGTCAAAATGTATTTAATACACACATAACCTAGCTCACCTTGAACGTGTTCAGAGCACTTAGATTAACCTTCTGTTAAACAAAATCATTTAACACAAAGTTTATTTTAGAACAAAGCATTGACTCTCTTATGTAACTTATTGAATACTGTTCTGAAGGTGGAAAAGAATCTGTAGAATATTGGTTGTTCAATCTCATGATCATGTGACTGACACACACTGTGGCTTGCTGCCACTGGTCAACAGCACCAGAAAGTATTCACCATATGTGACTAACCCAGAAAAAGAAGAAATTCAAAATCTGAAGTCTGGTTTCTACTGAATGCAAATCACTTTTACATCATTGTAAAGTCAAAAAATCAATAGTTGAATCATCATAAGTTGAGGACCATTTGTATAGTGTTATTGATGTACTAGAAGAAAACATGGGCATGTTCCTTCATATGGGAAAACTTTTATACAAATCAAAATAGAGAAGTAACAAAAAATGATAAATTTAGGTATAGAAAAATGAAACAACATTTTATGGCAAAAATAAGTACTACACACCGAGTTAAAAAAACAAATGACAAACAGGGAAAATACTTGCTACTTGTGTCAAAGAAGAAAAACTTATTCTGGCATCAACACAGACACCTTAACCAGAGAAATCGAATACAGAGCCCAGTAATAAAACCTCATATGTGTGGTTGGACTATTTTAAACAAATATGCTAAAACCATGCAATTGGGGAGAGAACAGTATTTTCAACAAATAGGTCTGGCAAACAACTATCCACAAGAAAAAAAATAAACTTGAACCCTGACCTTCAACCATATGTAAAGATTAACTCAAAGTAGTGGAGAGACTTAAGTGAGAGTCACCGTAACAAAACTTTTAGATGGTAATATGAGGAAAAGTTTCATGACACTAGATTAGTGATTTCTTAGAAATGATATCAAAAGCATAGACAACAAAAAAGAGATAATTGTATTTAATCAAAAACTTAAATCTACACGTGTACACTATCAATAGAGTGAAAATGTAACCCACGGAGTGGGAGAAAATAGTTGCAGTTGATACATTTGATAAGGGATTAAATACCTAGACTATATAAGTAACTTCTACAACTCAGTGATAACAAAAGCAACCCAATTAAAAAATGGATAAAGGAGTTAACATTTTTCCAGAGATTACACATGAACATTAAGTACATGCAAAGATACTCTTCATCACTAATCATCAGTAAAATGCAGATCAAGATCAAAATTAGATACCACTATATATACATAAGGATTACTATTACAAAAATTAAATGAAATAAAAATATTGGCAAAGATGTGGAAAAAATTGAATGTTTGTGCACTTCAGATGGGAATGTAAAATGTTGCAGCTACTATGGAAAAAATAGGGTGGTTCCTCAAAAAAGTAAACGGAATCATCATACGATCCATATACTCATAATAATTGAAAGTGGGTCTTAAGCATTACTTGTCTACCAAGATTCATAGTAACATTACTCAAATAGCCAAAATGTGGAAATAAACTAAATGTCTATGGATGGATGAATGAATAAAGAAAATGTGGCATATACATCAATCAATATGTCAGCTTTAAAAGGAAGGAAATTTTGATATATCATACTACAACGTGAATGAACATGACATAATGCTAATTGAAATAAGCCTCACATAAAGGACAAATGTTATATGATTCCATTTATATGTGGTACCTAAGGTAGTTGAATCCTAAGACAGCAAGTAGAATGGTGGTTTCCAAGAACTTGAGGGAGGAAGAATAGATAGTGTTTAATGAGTAGAGTTTCAGTTTAAAAAGGTAAAGTTTTGGAGATGGATAAGGGTGTGAGTTGATGGTGGTAATATAACAATTTGAGTGTAAATGCTATGGAACACTTAAAATGGTTAAAATAGTAAATTTCATTTATGTATCTTTAGCAAGATAAAAATGCAAAAAAATTATTGCTTATATAAAGATTCTCCAAAATTTTTTTTTAAAAAAACAATTTTTTAAATGGGCAAACAAATAAAGAGAATTCACCGAAAAAGAGAAACTTGTGTGATCTTTAAACATGTAAAAGATGATCAACTTCACTTATTAAAATTTATCTTAAAATATATTTATAAAAAATTTCTATTGCCTATTATTTAAGTAAAAATCAAAAAGTTTAACAACGTACTCTACTGACACGGCTTGAAGAAGAAAGCAGTCTCATACATTGTTGATGGGATTGCAAAATGAGACACAATGGAGAGCAATTCGGTAATATGTAGTAGAATTACACATGCATGTATATGTAATTAGCCTAGAAAAGCCACTCCTAGGAAACTATTTTAACAATACACTAGCTGAAACAGAAAATGACATTTTCATAAAGGACCATTTGTTACAATACTATTTATAACAGCAACAGATCAGAAACAACCCAAATTTTCATTGAAAGTGTTAAAAGCTATGAGCATCTATTAGAATGAAATACTAAGAAGCTATAAGAATAACTAGAAAGACTATATAAAATTAAATGTGAAATTGTCTTATTTGGAATATTATTTTAAAATAGTAAATATTCATATTAATGTAATTTAGGAATGAAGGTTTTCAGCCTAAAGGAAAAAATACACCTATAAATTTAAGGATATTAAGTAAAATTCCATGTAAGCTTTAATTTTAATTGAAAATACAGTGCATACTCATCCTTTATATTGTTATCAAAAATATGATCTATCCTTTCTCTTCCTGCTGAAAAACCCTAGGAAACATGACAATCTAGCTTCAATCAATACCCACAGTATTCAACTTGTTTTCTCTAAATAAAATTTCTTAATAAAGACGCAAGGGTTCCATGGTAAAGTAGCATCAGATCTAAGACAGGATAATGTAGAAATGAGAATGTGTCAGTCCTGAAAGTTAACAAACTGAACACCTGGAGTTGTGAAAAAGGATCTAGATGCTAATTTGAAGATGCCTCCACTGATCTAAAATAGTGCTATTTGAATGTAAATAACAAAAAAGTAATAATACTGTCATTAATTAAGACAAAATATATGTACAAATCAATGAGTTCAATATACTTTAAAAAGAAAACAGATTATTACCTTTAGAGGTTGCTAAAATATGAGTTCATTATTCTCAAAATTGAAAATTAAAATTGAGAAGATCTAGCATCTCTCCTGCCTCTCTTTTGTAAAACATAACTCTGCTTAACCACAGAGTTGGTGAAGCAAATTTGTTTTGGAATTTATTTTGCTAATTAATGATGTATTAACAACTACAATAGTTAATATAGAAGTTTGACTTTTGTATATCAGATATTAAAACATAATTTTGGTTGTTTAATTATCAGCTACTTGGTGCTTTCCATTTCATTATGTAAACTATTTCTCAAATATCCCTGATTAAAGCAGCTATAATTGTATTAAGCTGTATATGAAAATAGAGCATCTGAGAAACAACCTAATGAAAGCTCAAAACTCCCTTTGTACAAGAAAATGAGCACTCTCTTAAGGCCTAATAAGCTTAGTTAAGGATACCGCTGATGTCAAAATACTGAAATGTATCCAAGAACCTGTGTATTAACTAAATGCAATATTCTAAGACTAAAGGAAAAAAAATTGAAGAATATATAAAAGGGATGAAAAGTGATATAAAGAATAACATGATAGACACAGAAAACTGGTTTCCTGAAAATGATTTTGTTACAGATATAATTAGGAAAGACAAAGTGTGTCATTGGGAAAAATTATATTAGAATTATAGTTAAATTCCACAACTATGTATAATACATATAGGAACATTAAAAACAATTTAAATTGTTCCCAATTATACTAAATATGGCTTAACTTTATGACTAATGTATAATTTTCTACTCAGAAAAATGTTATGATCTATATTTTTAATAAAGAGCTTCCTTTTTATTCCTTTACAGTCCCTCTTAAGTTGTATTTTCATGACACTTATTATAGCTTTCTTTTTAAAGGATGGAAAATTGTACACATTTTTTTCAATATATAAAGCTCTTTAAAAGTATGGTTCAAAGTATTTATAAATGATGAAGACAAACACATATTTCTTATGACTTATTAAGCATTTTTACCTTCATTAGGGCTAACTACAAGTATTTCATTGTCAAAAAACATTTTGAAATTTCAGTCTTTGTTAATATTTGCAAAAATTTTTGTTTATTTTAAATTTAAAGTTAAAAAATTTTGGTTTAATACCATAAAAGTAGATCTTGAAAGTAGTTGGGAAACAATAAATTTTCATATTCTTGTATAATGATCAATAAATTACCTGTTATTTGGTATCATTCTATATCAAATAATCCCATGACAGTCTGTCCATTTTTTAAAAGCTTTAACTTACTTTAGCCAAGTATCTAGGTTGTAAGCAACACGTATTTTGATTTAGAAGTCATAGTATAAGTTTCTTAGTACTTTGAAGCTGAGGCATTGCAGGGAAGTTGAGCTAGTTTAAAGGTAGTTTGGCTTTATCTAACTTTAACTATTGAACTTTATTCTGAAGGCTGTGTTGGGGTTGAATCCCGAGTAGAGGGAAAGAAACTTTCCAGCATGGTCATGGTATGTGATGGAAGTGGTAGAATTTTGTTTTGACTGGAGTATAGGATTTTGTATTATACAAATCAAAAAAAAAATGATAGACAAGCAGGTTCAGATAGGTTTTTAAGTATTTCCTATATAGTCATGAATTGGATTTTGTGACAATTGAAAGATTTTTTTCTTTCTTTTTAGAGGTCATGTTACATGCTGTTTTTACTCAAAGGAGATAACTCAAGAGGTAATATTAACGGTAAGGTTAATGCTGGGAGAAACTGAAGATAAGAATGTTAAAAAAATACTGATAATAAGAATGGTGGTTCATTATCTTATTTATTATTTCATTAAACATAAATCAGAGCACCTAGTATTCATGTGAGGTGTGTGTTAGCTGATGGAGCTGCAAAGGGGAATTAAATAGAAACTTTCTTCTGATGAACAGAAATATCATGATAACTTGTAATTGTTTTGCAGCACACCTCATATGTCACCTCTTCTTTTAAGCTCCCCTGCCTCTATTTGGCATTAGTCAGGCTTCATTTTGTGTTTCTACAGGACTTGGTTTAAGCTGCTATTACAGGATGTTTACATTATATTTGAGGTTACTGTGTGAAATTATTTTAAATAGTTTTATTATTTTTGTTTACATCGCTATAACATTTTTGGATATTGAAATCTTCCTTCAGTCAATGTGCATTTCACACCACACCCACCACCAGAGTTCTAGTGTCCTTTGCCAATACTTTGTTTCCTCAGTCCTTTTTTCCCCCTCTCACCTCTCCAACAACCATAGTCTTGCATTCTGTGAACTTTTTTGAGATTTGTCTGTCTGTTTGTTTTATATTTACACAAATGAAAACATCCTGTACTTCCTTTTCTCATTCTGACTTATTTTGCTTAGCATGATCACCTCCATCTAGGTTATTGTAAATAATTTCATCTTCAAACAGCTGCATAGAATTCCATTGAATATATCTTCTCTATTCTCTATCCAGTCCTCTGGTGACAACCACTTAGGTTGTTTCCATGTCTTGGCTATTGTAAATTTTGATGATATGAACATAGGAGTTCAGATATTTTTTTTCTGTTTAGTGTTTTTGTATTGTCTGGATATATGCCTAGAAGTGGAGATGCTGGATCAAAAAGCAGATCCTTATTTATTTTTTTGAGGAATTTTTATACTGTTTTCCAAAGAGGTTGCTCTAATTTACACTTTCACCAATACCGTAGTAGGATTTCTTTTTCTCCACATCCTGCCCAACACTTTATTATTTGTAATTAAATTGATCTCTTTGATGGAAAATATCATCATATAATTTGACTCTCTTTACTCATTTTACCGACATCAACTTCCTCTGGTAAATACCAATATGTTCTGTGTATCTGTAAATTCTTAATTTGTTTTTTTATTTATTTTTAAATTAATTAGTTTATTTTAAATTTGTTTTCTTCACAATGCTGTAGTCACTTCAGGACATTAAAATTGCATCTCAGTCTGTATTTCACCTACATCCACCTCCAGAGTACCAGTGTACTTCACCATCACCTTTTCACCTTTCCTTCTCTTCCCACCTCTCTACCTCCCTAGTAAGCAAAGCCCTGTGTCCTGTTTCTTTTGGGGGGATTTGTATGTTCATTTGTTTCATTGTATTCCACATTTGAGTGAAATCATCTGTATTTCTCTTTTTCTTTCTGACTTATTTCACTTAACATAATCCACTCCAGTTTTATCTAGACTGTTGCAGAAGGCACAATTTCATCATTTTTAGAAGCTGCATAGAATTCTATTGAATATATATACCACAGTTTCTCTATCCAGTCATGATGAACATTTAGGTTGTTTCCATGTCTTCGCTAGTGTGAACTGTAATGATATGAGTGTAGGGGTGCAGATATTTTTTCTGATTATGAATTTTGTATTCTCTGGGTATATGCTCAGCAGTGGGATTGCTGGAACAAATAGGTATAAATCTTGTCATCTAAAAATAATGATAGTTTTATTTCTTCTTTTCCAATTTAGATACCTTTAATGTCCATTTTGTGCCTTATTGCTCTGGCCAAGATTTCCAAATCTGTATTAAATAGTAGTGGTGATAGTGAGCAACCTTGTATTGTTCCAGATGACTTTCAGCTTTTCACCATTGATTATGATGTTGACTGTGGGCTTCTGACATATTGGTTCTATTATTTTGAGAAACAAAACTTCTATTCTTATTTTGGAAGGGTTTTATTAGGAATGGATGTTGAATCTTGTCAAATGCTTTTTCTGCATCTATTGAAATGATCACAAGGTTTTTCATTTTCAATTTGTTGATGAGATCTGTTATACTGATTGCTTTATATATGTTGAAATATCCTTGCATCACTGTAATAAATCCCACTTGACTGTGGTATATAATTTTTGATGTGCTGTTGAATTCTATTTGCCAGGATTTTGTTGACTATTTTTGTATCTATATATTCATCAGTGATAGTGGTCTGTAGTTTTCTTTTTCAGAGGTGTGTTTGTCTAATTTTGGAAACAGGCTAAGATTGTCCTCATAGAATGTATATGGGAGTTTTCCCTCCTCTTCAATTTTGTGAAAGAGTTCAGGAAGGATGGGGATTGCACTTCTTTGAATGTTTGGTAAAATTCACTAGTGAAGCCATCTGGACATGGGCTCTTGTTTTGGGGGAGATATTTTATTACTGCTTCAATTCCTGCAATTCTGATTGGTCTGTTTTACTTTTCTGAGTATTTCTGGTTGTTTTGGGAGATTGAAGGTTCATTTCTTCATGACTGACAAATGTGTTAGCATATAGTTTTCATAATAGTATCTCATGATTCTTTGTATTTCTGTAATGTCATGTAATCTCTCTTCTTTCATTTCTAATTTTTGTTATTAGTGTATTTCTTTATTTTTTCTTAGTGAGTCTTGCTAGAGATGTATCTATTTTATTTTTGCAAAGAACCAGTACTTAGATTTATTCATCATTTGGATGGTCTTTTTGTTTTCAACTTCATTTATTTCTGCTCTAACTTTTATTGTTTTCTTTATTCTGCTGATTTTGGTTTTTATTGTTCTTCCCTTTCTAGTTTCTTCAGTGTAGTTAGATATTTAATTTGGCCTTTCTCTTGGCTTTTGATGTGTACTTGTATGGTTATAAACTTTCCTCTCAGAGCTGCTTTTGCCACATCTTCTATGTAGCCTGTATCTGAATTTTCATTTGCTTCCAGATAATATTAATTTCAACTTTAATTTCATCAATGATCCAGGGATTTTTTTTTTCCCACCTGTATGATAATTTGGCAGGCTGTTTGATTCCAGTGGGGCATAGATCTGGTTTTGCTCTCTAAGATGCCCTCTTTTGGTGGGTCACTGATGCTGTTTCAGATGGTACTCACAGGCTTCATAGTTTTCCAGCTGAGGGTGGTACATCAGTAGCCTAGGTGCATTCTGGGAGTATAATTCTCTAGATCAATTATCTGTTTTAGGATCTCTTGGTCTGGATCTGGTTTAAGGCACCATATGTCTGCACGTCCTGAAGTCTAGCAGACACTTGTTCCTGTCAGTGGCTGGGCGGGATGGAGTTTGGTGACTTGAGGGACCTGAAGCCAGGCAAGAATTGTTTCAGAGTTGCTGCAGGGCTGTGCTGGTGTTCCACAGGTCACAGATCCCCAGGAGCAGAGTCCTATTTCATTGAAGCCAGGAGGAATGCTGCAGGGTGTGACCAGTGTTCTACAGGTCACTGGTGCCCAGCTCTGGCTTTTCTGAAGCCCAGTATGCTGCTGCAGAGTGGAGCCTATGTTCTGTGGGTCACCAGGGCAGAGGCGTAGCTGCACTGTAGCTGGATGGGCTGCCCCAGGGTGAGATTGGTGGTCACTGTGACCACCGGTACAGTGACTGCAGGTTGCTTGAGCACAGGCATGTTTTAAAAAAATTCTATATGTGATTAAAATCATATGACAATTGTCTTTCTTTTATCTGACTTACTTGATTTAAAATAAACCCTCAAGGTCCATCTATATAGTCACTTAGGTTGTTATCATATCTTGGTATTTTAAATACTGCTCCAATGAACTTAGGAGTGAAAATATCTTTTCAAATTAGTGTTTTTGATTTCTTCAGATACATAAATGCCCATTAGTAGAATAGCTGGATTATACAATGGTTCAATTTTTAATTTTTCAAGGAATCCTCATACTGCTTTTTTAGTAATTATATTATTTTTACATTCACAACAGTGTTTGAGAGTTTCCTTTTCTTCAAATTCTTGCCAATCCTTCCTTCCTTTCTTTCTTTCATTACAGTCATTCTAATAAGTGTGAGATGATATTTCATAATAGTTTTTGTTTGCATTTCCTTAATATTTAATGATTGTGAATAGCTGTAATTACTGGTCATCCGTATGTCTTCTTTAAAGAAATATCTATTCATATCCTTTTCTCTTTTGAAAATTAGATTATTTTTTATTACTGAGTTGTATGAGTCCTTTATATATATTTTTTGGATACTAACCCCCTATTGGATGTATTACCTGCAAATATAGTATTCCATTAAGTAGGTTGTCTTTTTTGTTTTGGTAATGGCTTCATTTGCCATTGCAAAAGCTTTTTAGTTTGATGTATTTCATTTATTAGTTTTGCTTTTTACTCCTCTCAAATCCACACAAAGGTCTTTATCAAGGAGTTACTACCTATATTTTCTTTTATGTATTTTATGGGTTCAGCTCTTATTTCCAAGTCTTTAATCAACTTGAATTGATATATTGTGTGTGGCATAAGAGAGCGGTTTAGCTTTACTCTTTCGCATTTTTCCGTCCAGTGATTACACATGTTTTAACATCAAGAGCAAAAAGGGCTATATTTACTCTAACTTGGGATAAAATAATGTTCACAGCACCAATAATTGCATTTAATAATTGTCATTAATTTTATATTTTAAAATGTGATAGTTAAAAACATCAAATATATATAAGATACTATTTCTATAAGCAAGTTACTGTAAATATTATGAGACCATGATGATAGATGCTATCTATGACTTTGATATTTTATATTATTTTACAATTCTGTCTTATAGATCCACACTTCTTTGTAATTTTCTTAATTACTCTTAATCTCCAGCATACTACTGTGCTAGTAATGATGAGCTGTGAATGAGATAATAATTAAAAGAGGTAATTGCTAATTTTAAAAAAATGGAAAAATTAGAAAAGTGATTTGAGAAGACCAGGATTGTTATATGAGTCTATAAGATTTGTAGACATACACACGTGATTATTCTTTTCCCTATCTGTCATCTAGTTAGAATGAAACAACCAAAATGTTTTTCCTAAATATCATCCTTTTTGTCTGGTTACATGAGTCTTCTAATAAATCTTTCTAAAATAATGTGACTCAACTTTAAAAAAACATCCTCGACTTTAAAATTGGAATTTCTAATACAAGAGTTATTTAAAATTTATTGTATAAAGAAATATGGTGGTTTCTAAGAATGCCAGCATCAAAATAAAACTACAAAATAGCAATTGGTTTATTACATTTAAGAGCTAATAGTGCACTTTCATGGTTGTGCTAAATACATGAAATAAAGTTAATGCCTTTTGGGTTGTTTTTAAATTTAAACCAAGTATATAATATCAAATTGTATTAGATTGTTATTATAAATTAATTATTAGATTAAAAATTAGTTATTAGATTGAAACTATGCTAAATTTCCTCCTAGTTTTACTCCTGCATCTACTGTGAGAGTAGATGTGAAAGTAGGATTAATCTGGAGTGAGAGACAGGAGTAGAGTAGAAGTCAGCTCTTGAAAATAGAGATTTCAATGTGTGATGATTTTTGCAAGGTGACCTATTTTGAGATTTTGAGAAACAGACTCTGAGCAAGTGATTTATTATTGAAGTCTTCCCCATAGAAACTGGCCAGGGAAGAAAGACTGGTAAGGAGAAAGAAGCCAAGCAAGACCGTGTATCAGGTAAAGTCCTTTTGAGGGTAGTAAACCTTCCCTAAAAGTTCTTAGGTGAGAGCTATTCAGATACAGCAGGCTCCACTGGGAGAGGGGTACTCAAAAGATAAGAATAGATTTGACAGGCAGAGCACTGATTGTTTCCAGTACACATTTGTTTCAGCAAAAGTTCATCTTTGTGAAGCACTTCAAAGTAAAGAAAGGAAGGCTTCTCTTGCATGAGTCATATTAGGGAAGAGATTGTTTTTAATGTTTGGGATCTAAGTTTAGGCCAGTGTATTAAATTGGAGTTATAACAAAAATGAGCTTGACGATGATACAACTGTGACTGTGAAAGGACTAAAAAGAGTAATTTCTGAATAAGGAAGAGGCATTTTTGATGGAAAAATAAAGAGAATTATGCTAAATATAAGGAAATTACATGGGTAAATTAAATTTATAGATAAATTGAGACTGAAAGACTTAGAACTTGAATCTAACTTACTGAAAGATTAGAAAAAACAATGTACATTTCTGAGAATTGAGGCTTTATACAAAACTGTATGAGTCACAAAATAAAATAATGTTAACATTATTTATCTATTTGCCCAGTAAAGAGTCGATATTACATACTACAGACAGAAATGTCTCAAAATGATCTCATTTAAGGAATAACAGACAGTTGAAATAACTATACACAGTCTTTGTGGGAAAGGATAAAGAGAAAATCATGTAATATTTCCAGTCAAGTAGAAGTGGCAGGACCCCTGTGCATTAGTTAGCAAACATTTTTTATTGAATACAAAACAGCTAGTGCAAATTGTGGGCTTCTTTTTTCCCCTGTGCCGTATATACAAAGAAGCACTATGGATTCGAGGAGAAACAGTCTGGAAAGCACCTTGAAAAAGCTTCTCTAATACAATCAGAGAGATTACATATATCTAGTCTACATAAAATAAGTTCCAGGGAAGTGATAAGTAATAGTATATTAGGTGGAAAATATGTCTTAAACATTTATGTTTCTTTTTAGGATTAATTTTATTGAAGGAATACTGTATCATAACATTACATGGGTTTAAGGTGAGCATCATTATAAACCTACAGCTATATTTAACACATTATCACCATAAATCAAGTTCTACCTTTACCAAATGACCGATCACTTTTACTTAATTTGCCTTCCCTTCCCTTATGGTAACCACCAGTTTAATTTTGTAGCTTAAAAGTCTATTTTTTCTTAAGTTAATTCATTTGTTGGTTTAATTTCTCTATATTACCACAAATGAGTTAAATAGTAATGTCTGTCTTTCTCCTTCTGGCTTATCTCACTAAGCATAACTCCCTCTAGGTCTATCCATGCTGTTGCAAATATCAGGATTTTGTCATTTTTATAACTGATCCCATCATCTTTATTCAAATGTCAGTAAGGATATTATGTCATCTGCAAATTTTCACTATGTGTTATGCTGCTACTTACAATAGCTCTTGGCTATTGTAATTCATGCTGCAATAAACATTGGGGTGTATATACCCCTTTAAATTATTGTTGTTGTGATTTTAGGGCAAATACCCAGAAGTAAGATAACTGTATCATGTAGAACTTCCATTTCCATTTTTTAAAAAATTTCCATACAGACTTCCATAAGAGTTGCACCAATTTACAATCCCAGCAGTGTGTAAGTTTCCTTTTTTCCACATCCGCCTCCTCCTCCTTTTTTTCAGTCTTTTGAATAATAGCCATTCTCAAAGGTGTGATGTGAGATCTCATTTCTGTTTTGATTTTGTTTTTATTTGCATTTTCCTAATAACAAGACAGGTAGAATATATATTTTATGTGTCTGTTGGTCATTTGTATATCTTCTTTGGAGTAGTAAGGTCTTCTGCCCTTTGTTAAGTAAATTTTTTGTTTTTCTGTTGTTTAGTGTTGAGTTATATAATTTGGACATTAACCATGTGTCAAATGTATATGTGCAAATATCTTTCCCTTATCATTTAGTAGGATTTATTTTTTAATGTAATGATAGTTTCTTTCACTGTGTAGAAGGTTTTAGTTTGATGTAGTCCCAGTTGTTTCTTTTGGATTTTATTTCCCTTTGACATTGGAGTCAAGTTTCCAAAGACACTTCCTAGGCCAATGTCAAGGAGTCTGTTATCTTCTATGTATATTATGATTTCAGATATTACTTCTGAGTCTATAATCCATTTTAAGTAATTTTTGTGTAAGAAATTTTGTCTAAATCATTGAGTTTCAACCTTTTGTATGTGGCTATACAATTTTTCCAACATTATTTATTGACAAGACTGTCCTTGTCCCCATTGTATGCATTTGAATTTTTGTCATAAATAAGTTGTCTATTTATGTATGAGCTTATTTCTAGGCTCTTAGTTCTGTTCCATTGATTTTTGTGTCTGTTTTTACTCCAATACCATTCTGATTTGATTAGTATTGCTTTGCACTATAGTTTGAAGTCAAGAGCATAAGACCTCCATTTTTGTTCTTTTTCCTCTTGATTGTTTCTGCTGTTTGGGGTCTTTTGTATTTCAAAAAAAATTTCATGTCTTTTTGTTCGATTTCTGTGAAGAATGTCTTTTGGACTTTGATTGGGATTGCATTAAATCTGTATATTGCTTTAGATAATATTGTCATTTTAATAATGTCAATTCTTTAATTCATGAAACATGGAATATCTTTCCATGTTTTGTTGTCTTGTATTTTCTTTTAATAATATCTTGTAGTTTTCAGAAGTCTTTTGCTTCTTGAGTTATTTTACTCCAAGGTATTTCATTTTTTAAAAGCAGTTATAAATATGACTGCAGTTATAAACAGGATTGAGTTCAACTGCTAGTTGATTATTTGCATATAGAAATGCAATAGACTTTTGTATATTAATTTTATAGACTGTCACTATACAGTATTCATTTATTATTTCTATCAGCTTTTTACTGGAGTCTGTGGGTTTCTCTATAATGATATTATGTCATCTGCAAATTTTGACTTCTTTCTAATTTGTATGCATTTTACATACTGTTCTTTTCTAATTGAACTGGCCAAGAGGTCCAACACATGTTAAATAATAGTGGAAAGAGTGGACATCTTTGCCTTGTTTTGATCTTAGAGGAAAAGCTTTTAGATTTCCCCCATTAGGTATAATGCTGGCTGCAGGTTCATAGTATTTATCTATTATTATATTGAGGTGCGTTCTGTCTATATTTGGGGATGGTTTTTAATATCAAAGAGTATTACATTTTATCAGATGCTTTTTCTGTGACTATTGAGAGGATCATATGGCTTTTGTCCCTTCTTTTGTTAAACTGGTCTATTACATTTATTGATTTGCATATATTAAACGATTCTTAGATCTCTGGGATAAATTCCAATTGATCATAGTTTATGAGTCTCTTAATGTTTAGTTTCTATTATTTTATTTTTGCATTAATAGTCTTTAGATATTGGTCTGTAATTTATTTGTGATATCTTCATCTGGTTTTGGAATCAAAGTGATGCTGGCATCATAAAAAGAGCTTTGAAATTTGCCTCTTCATTTTTTATAAAAAACTGAGAATTGATATTAATACTTTTTTGAAAGTTTAGTATAAGTCAGTAAGTAGTGGAATCACCTGGTCCAGGGTTTTGTTTTGAGAGATTTTTTACTACTGTTTTAATTTCTGTGTTTGTTATCACTCTCTTCAGATTTTCTATTTCTTCCTGATTTAATCTCAAAATATTGTGTTTCTAAAAATTTGTCCATTTCTCCTAGGTTTTGAAATTTGTTGCCATATAGTTATGCATAATATTCTCATGATTCTTTGCATTTCTATAGTATCTGTTGTAATTTCTCCTCTTTAATTTCTAACTATTTTTTTTTTTCTCTGCTTTGTAAGTCTGACAAATGACTATCTTTTCAAAGGACTAGAATTTGTTTTCATTAATTATTTGAGGTCTTTTTGATCTCTTATTTATGCTCTAATTTTTATTATTTCATTCTTTCACTGACTTCATTTTTGTTTACTTTTTCTATCTCCTTGAGTACTTTCAGTTGTAATTTTTCATCTTTCTCAAGGAAGGTCCACATTGCTACAAATTTCCCACCAATACTGCTTTACTAAATCACATAGATTCTAATAAGTTGTGTTTTCATTTGGCTCCAGGTATTTTTGAAATTTCACCTCTCCTTTTCTTATTGACCCGATAATTGTTTAGCGATAACATGTTTATTCCTCACTTGTTTGAAGTTTTTCCTTCTTTCTTCTTCTGGTTGGTTTCTAGCCTTACGCCATTATGATCCCAAAAGATACAAGATATGATTTCAATGTTTGTAAATTTATTGAAACTTGTTTTATGTACCAATGTGTGGTCTATCTTTAAAAATGTTCCATGAGCACTTGGAAAGAATCTAGTCTTCTGTTTTGTTGTGAAATATTTTATAAAAATCTATTAAGTCCATCTCCTTTAATTTTTCATTTAAGGTCATTATTTGTTTGTTGATTTCCTGTCTATATGATCTGCCCATTACTGTGAGTGGGGTATTGTGCTGTTGTCAATGTCTGCTTTACGTCTATTAACATTTTCTTGGTATATATGGGTCCTCCTATATCAGATGCATATGTATTAATATTATTTCTTCCTGTTGTGTTGGTACCTTTATCATCATATATGACCATGTTTGTCTTTTTTTACTTTTTTTGATAGGAAGTCTATTTTTTCTGATATGAGTATAGAAAAGTCTCTGCTTTTAAAAATTCTCTACTGGCTTGGAGTACATTTTCATTCTTTCATTTTAAGTCTATGCTTGTCTCCATATGTATAGTCAACATATAGTTGGATGTTGACTTTTAATCCATTCAACCACTTTTTGTATTTTGATTGGTGAATTTGGTCCATTCACATTCAAAGTGATTATTAATACATAAAGTCTTGCTACTGCCATTTTGACTTTTGGGTTTTATTTTGTTTTATTTATTGCTTTTTTAAGTTTTTTTATGAATTTATTTTATAAAATTTACAGAGACAAGTATCAGCATTTCTCACATGGTAGGTTTCATAACTAGCAAAGTCCTTCACCTTTTGTATGTGAGGGAAACCTTTATTTCTCCCTCATATTAGAGAGTTTTTCAAGATATAATATTCTTGACTGGAAGTTTTTATCTCAGAGTATTTTGAATATGTTATTTTATTCTCTCCTGGCTTATAGAGTTTCTTCTAAGAGATATGAGTATAGCCTGATGCGAAATGTCACTTGTTTTATCCCTTTGGCCACATTTTAATGTTCATTCTTTGTCTTGGTCTTTTGAAAGTTTTATAATTATATACCTTCAGTAAGTCATCTTTGAATTTAGCTAACTGGAATATTTTTTGGCTTTGTTTACTTACATATTCATTTCCTTCCCCAGGTTTTGAAAGTTTCCAGTTATTCCAGAAATTATTCTTTGAATAATTCTGTTCAATTTTCTCTCTTGTTTCACCTTCTAGGATACCTATTATTCTTGTCTCCTTTCCCAATAGAATCAGATAGCTCTAAGAGAGCTTATTCACTTTTTAATATTTATATTTCTACATTTAATTTCTCTCTTTTTCTACCTGTTTTTTCCCACATTTCTATTATCCAGGTTACTAATCCATTCCTCCATTTAGCCAATTCTGCTCCACAGCTTTTTATAGTAATCTTGGTCTCATATCACATTCTTCACATCTAGCATCTCTGCTAATTTCTTATTTATAACTTCAATTTCTGCATTTTTTGCTTGTTAATTGTGTTTTTGAGCTTATTGACCTATTTTGTTAACTTCTCTTTTATTTCTTTATTTGTTTTTGAGTCTTCGCATAATTTTTTGAATATTTTTCCTGTTTTCTTTTATCTTTTTGAGTTTCTTTATGACTGTTATTTTGACTTCCCTATCCATTAAGAAGATATAATCTTCCATGTCTTCAGATTTAATTTCTGGCTAGGTATTACTGTAAACTTGTAATGTCATAATATCTTGAGTTTTCAGATTAACTTTTGAGCTCTTCCTTCCTATTAGGACCTTGGAAATGAACTTCTTTTCTTTTGTTTTACCAGCAAATGGCACTATGGTTTTATATTTTTGACCCTTGCAAGATTAAGTAGTAAGGGTAATTTATTCAGTAAAGGGATTAGAGGATGGCTGTTGGGTTGGGGAGGAAATTATTTGGTGGGTTTTAACTGTTGTTTTGGACTAAGAGGAGCTTTTTCATGTGGATAGCACATGAAAAGAGTCAACACTTTTCTATGGGATCACAGACCTGGGTGTCATGCTCTTCTCTGTTCAAAAAAATCAGGTAGGGGAATACAATCCTCTCCTTTGCATACATCACCATACCCCACTCTGTGGTGACTGGGGTCCCACCTCAACTCTGACCCTTTGGGCTTCACTCTAGCCAAGGGTGTGTACTATCACACAATTTTTGATCGCCACTACCAGGGACTTGAGACTGGTTCTGTCTGACCCATTGTTTCTATATCATCTGATGTCTCTCCAACTGCAGAGACCACTGCATTTGTTAGTTTGTCTCCACTCACCTTCAGTCACACAGATGCATGGAGTTCTTCAGGCACCTCTTCAATGTAATCCCTGTTATTTCCCAAGTTGCTGGGGTGTCTTGACCTCACTGCTGTATTGGAAGTTTCCCCACTGCCATTGCTTCAGTGGAGAATGGATACATGCTTCTCTTAGAAGCCAAAAAGGAAATGTTCTCAGTAATATCTTAAACCAGAAAACTTGATTTAAATATTTTGAAAAAAATATTTTAAATGTATCTTAGTCTAGCAGTGAATTATCGTTACCTCTAAATTATCTTGTGCTATGCATGAGCAATATTGGTAAATATCTGTAATTTAAGTATTAAATTTCCATTTTGATATAATAGGGCAGAAATATTTTGGGGTAAGAAGACTTCTGAAACTCACATGAACTCTGGTTTTGTTTTGGAATACAACATCTCATTAATTAAGAAACTGAAGTTTTGATTATTCATGTCTTCCTTCTCTGGATTATGCAAGCAGGAGTTCTGTTTCTACCAAACCATATGGTATTTTTATTTTCCTAAACATCTAGATCATGCAATCATCATTTAAATGGCACATTACATAAGCAAAAAAAGTAATTTGGTGCATGTATTTAATAAATCTATTTTGTTATTGGTATATGTTTCAATTTATTTTTCCTGGTTTGGTCATAGCTCAGTAACACTCAGTGGAAAGAGTTATATGAGAGTTAATGTGATATTGAAGACCCATTCCTTATGTCGCATATTTATAAGAAAAGAAAAATAAATTATTTCCTTAGAAATACATTATGAATTGATATAAACAAATATAGCACAGGCTGTTTTTGACAGGCACATAACTTTTAACTGATCATTAGCTTTAGTGATCATTAACTTAGTCAATGAAAAATACAATATAATAAGGACAATGTGAGCAACTAAAATATCAATAATTGTTCAGTCAGAAAACTACAAATTCATCTGAATCTATATGCTTTTATTTCCAAAAATTGTCTAAAATATCTATAGTATTAATATATGCCTTAATATTTTTATGGATAAAAAGTGGATTCAATGTTCAAAAAAGTTTTAATTGCAATAAACTGTGAATTTTAAAAGATTCCAAAACAATTTTTATAATATTTCACTTTTCCCAGTTAAAACATTTTACGGGCATTGTTCTTTATGTAGTGTTACCTGTATATTTGAATGCTTTTTTGAAAAAGCCACCCAGCCCTACCCTGCCATAGCCCAGAACTAATGCATGCCAGTCCTCAGTTCCCAGAGACTATTGACCCCATACTTCACCCAGTTACTGCCAGGAATAAGGACATGTTAAAACTCAGGACCCATGGACCCCCACACTGCGATGAACCAAACTCAGAGATCTGAAAACATAACTGGGGCACTGGAGAGCTCTGGTCAGTGAATCCCAGTCCCTCAACTTTGCCTACAAGATGCTGCCTGATGTCTCGGCATGCAGAACATCACACAGGGGTTGCCTTTGTGCATTTTCCTGAATGGAACATCTGTAGGGAAGGAGACATCTAACCCCACCATCAACAGAAAGTTCTCTGTGCTCAGCAGACATCACCTTGGCTACCTATGAACATCCCTACACTGGAGAACTGTGAAGCATCTGACACAGAATCAGTGGTCCACCATAAGAGGGCATCTTAGAGAGCAGATCTGGCCTCATCTCCACTGAAATCAAGGGTTTGGCAGATGCCACATTATCAACTGTAAGAAGAAAGCTAAAGTAAAAGATAAGAAGCCATAGTGCTAAATTCAAGGTAGAGAAGAAAGCCATGCCAATATCTAAGTTACCCGAAACACAAATGACTCCAAAAGAGGAAGATGCCAGGACCCCATGAGAAAAGAACTCCTTTGATATTTATTGGGACAACATAACAAAGAATACAAAATAATAGTTACTAAAAAACTGAAATACATGCAGAAAACAAACACAATTACTCAAGGGAAATTGGAAGACCACAGAAAAGAAGTGACAGATCAAAGGAAATACTTCATCAAAGATATTGAGGTCATGAAGAAAGTGCTAGTGAAAATGCTAGCAATGAAAGAGTCAGTCAAGGAATTGAAGATAAACATAGAAAGCTCCATAAACATACTCAATCTAACAGAGGGGAAAATATCAGGTTGAAAACAAGATAACAAAGGCGACCCTCACAGATGATGAGAGAAAAACATGATTGAGGGAAAATTAATAAAACCCATGAGAATTATCTTCTGATAATGATTGAGAACAAACGTAAGGATAATAGATTCCCAGCAGGAGAGGAGAGGGGAAAAGGAGTATAAAATCTATTTAAAGGATAGCAGAGAATTTCCCACATCTATTACCAAAAGTAACCATGGAGGTTCAAGAAGCAGAGAGAATAATGAAATTTCTAAATGTAAAAATACCTACCCCATACACATTATAGTAAAACTAGCAAAAAGCAACAAAGAAAAACTACTCAAGAAGAAACTCTACAGGACAGGAGAGAGTGGAACAATGTATTCAAAATGTTAAAGGACAAAACCTATCAGCCAAGAATACGCTACCTTGCAAAATTATCATCCAAATATGATGGAGAAATAAAAGTTTCCAATAAAAGGCTTTCAACAAAAGTTAATTCATTTTTATATCACCAACCCTACCATTCAAGAAATTTGGAAAGGGAACCTACAACGGGAAAAACAAAAACAAAGATTTACCTAATCTTGAGAATGGTGATAAACAGGAAAGAAAGCAAAAGCAAAAACAAAGGTGGAAACAACAGGAGAGATTAAAAACAAACAAACAAAAAAAAACACTAAAGGGGGAAAGAAAACATGTATCAGCACATAGAAGACTATCACAGAGCAGTAAACTTAGAGACAATCCATATTATGGCCACAAAACCCAGTGCTAAAGAGATACTTACATGAGAAGTGGAAAAAAAATGACAGAGTAGACATGAAAAAAAAATTCAAAGATAAAAGAAAATGTAAACAAAAAGGAAACAAAGCAAAAGGCTTAGATAACAAGACTAAAAGGAAAGCAATAAAGCCATACATTTCAATCATCAACTTAAATGTGAATGACCTGAACTCATCAAACAAAAGACATAGAGTGGTAGAATGGATTTTTTTAAAAAAAGACCAAAACTAGAAGAACCACAAAGATAAGGAGATTGAAAGACATGTTCTGAAATTAAAGAAGAAAATAAGACCTCTCTGGAAACAAATGAAAATAGACAGGCTACCAGGACATATGGGATGTGACAAAAGCAGGCCTGAGAGTAAAGTTTATAGTCATACAAGCACAAATCCAAATAGGTACCATTCTAAAGAAAACACAAAGACCACAGACACCTGAAAAAATGTTCTACATCATTCATCATCACAGAAAGCAAATAAAAACCACAATGAGATACCAATTCATACCAGTAGAATGGCCTGTATTAAAGAGACTGCAAACAAGAAGTGTTGGAGGGGCTGTGGTGATAAAGTAACCTGCCTATACCGTTGGTAGGAATGTAAATTGGTGCATAAGCTGGAAAATGACATGGAAATTCCTCAAAAAAATCATTTATTACCATTTAATCCAGAAATTCCACTCCTGGGCTACCCAGAGGATAAAATAATCTCTAATAAAAACATATCTTCACCCCTATGTTCATAGCAACACAACCCACAAAAGTCAAGATATGGAAACAACTTAATGCTCATTGACAGATGACTGGATAAAGAAGTTGTGGTATATATACTCAATGGAATTCAATGCAGCTACTAATAAAAATCGTGCCCTTTGCAACAATTTGAATGAAACTGGATGAGATCATGTTAAGTGAAAAACGTCAGAAAGAAAAAGGGAAATACAGGATGGTTTCACTCATGTATGGAATATGATGTGATACAACAAATAAACAGATAAACCCCAGCAAAAACTCACAGGACACAAGATGATGGCTTCCAGAGGAGTGGGCATGGGAAGGGGAGGAAAGATTGGAAAAAGTGGTGGTAAAGGGCGATAAAACACTGGTGGTGGGTTTGGTGTGAAATACAGAGATGCAATTTCTATATCCTAAAATAAAGTATTTTGAGCAAAAGTAATAATATTACTATTGAAAAATAAAATATGTGATTTTTAAATGTTAAATTTTTAGAACATTTGTATGTTTAAAACAAATTGAGGGGAAGATATAGAGATTTCTCCTATACTCCCTGGCTCCACACATTCATATAGCCTCTTCCATTATTAACACTCATCAGAATTTTACTTTAAAAAAAAAGAATGAAATTACACTAACACACAGTAATCACCCATAGTCCATAGTTCATCTTAGGACTCATTCTTGGTGATGTGAATTGTGTGGATTTGGACAAATATGTAATGACATATCAATCACTATAATTATAATATTGGCTTTTTGGTGCTTTAAACATCCTCTATTCTCTGCCTACTTCTCTCTTCCCCAACCACAGCTACCCCTTGATAATTTTATCACCTTCGTAATTTTACCCTTTTCAGAATGCTATACTTTTGGAATTATACATTTATGGCCCCTTCAGATTAGCTTATTTCACCTGGTAATATGTATTTAAGGTTAGTAATGCCTTTACACGGTGTGATAGTTTGTTCTGTTTAAGAACTGTCTTATTTCATTGCTGAGATATATGACAGTTTATTTACTCATTGACCTGCTGAAGGACATCTTAGTTGTTTCCAGCTTTTGGCAATTCTGAGAAAAGCTGCTATAAATATATTTTTGGTGGACAAAGGTTTTCAACTCCTTTGAATACACACTAAAGAAATTTCTGCATCAAGTGGCTAGAGTATGTTTAGCTTTGTATGAAACTGCCAATATGTCTTCCAGCATGGCTATAAAATTAGGCATTTGTGCCAGCAATGAGAGTTTATGTTGTGACATATTTACAGCATTTGATATTATCAATGTTCAGATTGTCTCCTTTTTTATAAGTGTGTAATGATATCTTGTTGTTTTAAGATATAACATATGAACCAACTTTTCATAAGCTCTTCTGCCCTCTGTATATCTTCTTTGCTCTAGGGTCTATTCAGGTCCTTGGTCCATTTTTAAATCACATTATTTATTTCCTTATTGTTGTTTTAAGAGTTCTTTGTATATTTTAATAACAGTCTTTTATAAATGTGTCTTTTACAAATGTTTTTCCAGTCTGTGGCTTGTCTTATCACTCTCTTAAAAGTGCCTTTTACAGAGTACACATATTTAATTTTGATGAAATATAGCTTATCAAGTATTTCTTCATGGATCACAATTTTGGTGTTATATCTCAAATGACTATACCTAAGATCACCTAAGATTTTACCTATGTTATTCGTAATTGTTTTATATTGTGTATTTTTTATTTAGGTCTGTGCTCCACATTATGTAAACTTTTGTAATGGGCTTACTATCAGTGTCTAGATTCATATTTTTGCTTATGTAGTCTAGTTGCCCCAGCACCATTTGTTGAAAATATTCTTTGCTCCATTGTATTGCATTTGCTTCTCTGTCAAAGATTGAGGGATTATATTTTTCTGGGATTTTTTCTGTTGTCTTTACTACACAGTTTTGACTGTTATAGTTTTATAATAAGTGTTGAAATTGCATAGTTTTCAAACTTCCAAGTTTCTTCTTCAGTGTTGTGTTGAATATTCTGGGTATTTTGCCTATTCATATTAACTTTATAAAAACTTTATCGGTATCCATAAAATAATTTGCTGGGATTTCAGTGGGGTGGCATTTAGTCTATGAATCAAATCAGGAAGAATTGACATTTTTACAACATTTATTCTTCCTATGCATGAACATTTATTTAATATCTCTCCATATACTGAGTTTCTTGGATTACATTCATCAGAGTAGTAGTTTTTCTTATAAAGAGCCTGCACGTATCTTGTTATATCTATACCTATGTATTTGATTTTTGAGGTGTGTTAATGTAAATGGTATTGTGTTTTAATTTCAAATTTAATTTGCACTATATTGGTATGTAAAGAGACCATTGCTTTGTATATACATATATACATATATATATATACATACATATAAATTTTATCTTTGTATCCTGTAATTTTTTATAATCATGCATTGGTTCCAAGTGTTTGTATTGCATGGTTGAATCTTTAGGATCTTCTACCTTGATAATCATATAATCTACACCATTTTTATGACTTCCTTCAAATACGTATGTTTTATTTTTTATTGCCTTATTGCACAAGCAAGAACTTCCATTATGATGTTAGAAATGAGTGGTGAAAAGAGAAAATCTTGTATTGTGCCTGATCTTAGTGGGAAAGTTATAAGTTTCTAACCATTAAGTATAGTAGCTACAGGTTTTTTGTAGTAATCTATCAAGTTGAAAAAGCTTCTCTCTATTCCTATTTTACTGAGCATTTTTAAACATGACTGCATTTTGATTTTGTCAAATGATTTGCATTCATCATGTATTAACACAATCACATGATTTTACTTTTTAACTTCTTGCTGTTATGGATCACATTCATTGATTTTCACATGCTGAATCAGCAGTGCAAATTAGGGATAAATCCTACTTGGTCATAGTGTATAATTATTTTTATATCTTTTTTAATTTGATCACTAATATTTTGCTGAGGATTTTTATGCTTATGTTCGTGCGGATGTAGTTCTATACCTTTACTTTCTTGTAATATCATCATCTGCTTTTGGTATTAGGGAAATGCCATCCTCATATAATGACTCAGTGATATACCCTTATTCAGTTATTGGTATTAGTAATTTTTGTCCTCTTTTTTATTGTAAGCCTGATTAGAAATTTATTTCACTGATATCTTCAAAATATAGATTTTTATTTAGTTATTTTTTCTCTATTGATTTTCTGTTTTCAATTTTATTGATTTCTGCTCTGATTCTTATTACTTATTTTCTTCTGTATTTTGGATTTATTTGCACATTTTTATATGCACTCAGTTCAATATATTTCCCTCTCAGCAGTATTTTCACTGAATTCTATAATTTTTTATAAATTGTCTTAATTTTTTAAATATTTTAAATTTCTCCTTTGATCTGTGTTATTTAAAAGTGTGTCATTTAATTACACCTATTTGGGGATTTCTCCAGTTATGTTTTGTATTGATTTCTAGTTTAACTAGAAATTGCTATCTGAGGGTAAATATTTTATGATTCTTTTAAATGTATTAAGGTGCATTTTATGCCTTAGAATGACATGTATTCTGATGAGTGTTCCATTTGAACTTCAGAAAAATGTGTATTCTGTTGTTGAAGTAGAATAGATGTCAATTATATCTAATTGATTGATGGTATGGTTAAGTTCAATTACATCCTTGCATATTTTCTGCCTACTGTCTCTGCCCATTTCTGATAGAGGCATGTTGAAATAGCTGTAATTATGCACTATCTATTTTTCCTTGGCAGTTGTATCAGCTTTTGCCTCACATAGTTGCTGCACTGTTATCAGATATACACACTTTAAGGATTTTATTTCTTCTTTCAAAATTGATCACTTTATCCTTATGTATTGTCCTTTATCTCTGATAAATTTCATTACTTACTCTCTCTAAAATTAATATAACTGTTCCTTTTTATTAAAGTAGTATTATTGTGGTGTAGTTTTTCTTTATCCATTTACTTTTTAAAAATAATTTATTGAAGTAACATTGTACTTTAACATAATATATATTTCTGGTATGTAACGTTCTAAATCAACACCTATATATACTTCCTTAAGTTCACCAATAAGTCCTAATCTATCATTCACCATACCATTTACCCTTCTTTTACCTGATTTACCATTCCTTTCCCCTTCTCTTCAGATAATCAGTAATGTGGTCTCATAGTCTAAATGTACATTTCTGTTTTATTTAATTCATTCATTTGATTTCTGTACATACCACACCACAAATAAGTCAAGTCATACTGTTTCTTACTCCATCTGACTTATTTCACTAAACATAATATCCTCTGGGTTCATCAATGTCATTCCACATGACAGGATTCCCCCTCCCTTTTTTTAATACCTGAGTAGATTTCCACTTACACTTTATCCACTCTGTCAATGGAAACAGATAGCTTGTAATTCTCAACTACTTTAAATAATTATGCAATGAATCTGGGGTGACTATATCTCTGAATTAATGAGTTTGTGTTCTTTGGATGAACACCTAGAACTGGGATAACTGGGTTGCATGGGATTTCTCTTTTGAATTTTTGATGTATCTTCATGTTGCTTTCAACAATTATGATACCTATTTACATTTTCTCCAATAGCATATGTTTCCCTTCTCTCCACATCATATCCAATGATTGTTGTTTTCTGCCTTTTGCATAATAGCTGTTCTCACAGGTATGAGACAGTTCATTTTTTTGTTTGAATTTCCCTAATAAAGTGATCACGAGTATATTTTCATGTCCCTTTTGGCTTTTTAATCAGGTTATTCAACTTTTTGTTGTCACTTAGCTTTATTTAATTTTAAGGACATTCTTTATATTAACCCCATGTCATATGTATAATTTACAAATATATTTTCTCTTTCAGTGGGATACTTTTACTGTGTTAGTGACAGTTCATTTACTTTGCATAAGGTTTTTAGTTTGATATAGTCCCATTTGTTTATATTGCTTTCATTTCAATTGCCACTGGAGTTGTTCTCTAAAGATATCTCTAAAGCTGATGTCAAAGAATGTATCATTTTTCTCTTATTTGCTTTATGGTTTCAGGTCTTAGATACAAGTATTTAATCCAAGTAGTCACTTAATTTTTGCAGGCATACCCTGGTGGTCTAGTGGATGGAGTCTCATCTGATGGAGTTCACACACATTCCAAGGACCCAGGTTCAAGACCTGGGGTCAAGGGGAATAACCAAGATGGACAATTAAATATAAAATAAAGGTGTGGTTTTCAATATGATTCAACTGATTGGTATGTCTGTTTTTGTCTAGTACCAAACCGTTTTGATGATGATTGTTCTGTAACAGAGTTTGAGGTAAGGGAGTCTGATTCTTCCATTCTTCTTTTTTTCTTTTAAGATAACTTTGGGTTTTAGGCCTTTAGTGATTCCATACAAACGTTAGTATTATTTGCTTCATTTTCTTGAAGAATGTTCTTGGGATTTTCATGGGAATTGCATTAAACCTGTATATGGCATTGGGTAAAATGGCCATTTTTACTATACTAGTTCTTCCAAGCCATGAAGATGGAATGTTTTTCTGTCTCATTGCATGTCCTATTTCTTTTGTTAAAGTCCTGTAGTTTTCATGATAGAGGTCTTTAACCTCCTTTGTTAAACTTATTCCTAGATATTTGATCTTTTTTTGGTGCTATTGTGAATGAAATTTACTTCCAGTCAAGATGGTGATCTGGTAGGAGTGAGACTCATGTCCTTCCAAAGAGTAGCTAAGAATTCACATATTTTCCAGAAACAAACACTGAGGAAAAGCAGACATAGAGGCTGTAAAGACACAGCAGCAATTGTTACAGCAAGGTATAGGCAAAAAGTCAGAATTCAAAGCTAAACGGTAATTTAGAATTTGGGCTAACGTGGAGGGGGTGGAACTCATGGAAGAACCTGTCCTCCTAGGACTCACAAAAGCAGCAGAGAGCCTGTCAAGCAGGACCAGGACATGGAATCAGGGGAGAGAAACTTGGCAGAGGGTGGGAGGAGACACAGTGATTTGAATGAGAGGCCTGGCAAGAAAATTACAATGGGTGTGCCATAATCAGAAGGCAGATATGGGAATCACCCACTTCTAACCCCTCCCACCATATTGCCTAGGAGGTGTAGGATCCACCTACCAGAAATCCCACCATCAGGCTTAAAGGAAAAAGAGAGTCTTCCAGAAGGAGTAACTGGCAACACTACCTACTATAGTCACGCTGGGGTGAAGGTGAAACTGCAGCCTGATAGCTGGTTGTGGGCCAACAGCGAGGTAGTAATTATGGTTTGGAGCTAGGATGCTGGGGGAAGGTTCTACATCCCTAATTCCAAACCCATAAGCTGAACTCTCAGTTAGCAACAGTGTCCATATAAGAACGTCAACAAATCCAACCTATGGTGATACCACAGAACTAAAATACCAGTGTTCAAACAAAGATCCAGGCTTACCTGGTGCAAGTCAATACCCTACACAAGGCCATCACTGCAAAGAAACCTAATCCAAAGAAACATAAACAGGATGCCAAATCAAGTGAAGACAGAGAAATATGCATGAATTGATTGATCAAATAAAAAACCCAGGGGAAATCTGAATACAACAGACATGTACAAGCTGCCTGAGGATTAATTTAGGGTAACAGTGATCAACATACACATTGAAATCAAGAAAATGATAGAGAATGAAAAAGAGAAGAACAAAACAGAGACAGAAGAAATAACAAGATATCAAAGAAATGAAGACTACAATAGCTGAACTAAAGAACTCAACAGAGTGACTCAAGATTAGGATGGATAAAGCTTCCAACAGAATCAGAGACTAGAAGATAGGGGAGAGTAATGCACTCAAGCAAATCAGCAATGAGATAAAAGAATGCAAAGAAATGAAGAGAGCATTTGAGACTATGGGATAACATCAAAAAGAGCAACATTTGCATCATAGGAGTCCCAAAAGGAGAAGAGAGAGAAAAGGGACAGAACTGTATTTGAAGAAATAATAGCTGAAAATTACCATAACCTGAAGAATGGAGTAAGCCTACAGACTCAGTAAGTTCAAAGAGTTCCTTATAAAAGAAATGCAAAGATACATACAACTAGACACATTGTCATCAAAATTTCAAAAGCACAATATAAAGAATCTTAAAAACATACAGAGAAAAACAGGTCACAGACAAAGGCATCACTACAGGACTGTTAATGGATTTCTCAACTGAAACTCTACAGGCCAGGAGAGAATGGCATGATATAGTCAAGGGCTGAAAGAAAATGATTTTCAACCTAGAATACTATATCCTGCAGGTTTATCATTCAGAACTGAGGAACGAAAAAAGCTTTCTGATAAGCAAAAGTTAAAGGAATTTATTATCACAAAACAAGCTCTACAAAAAATACTAAAGAATGTTCTACAAAGTGTAAAAAAACCCCAAGTAAAAACAGTAAGAAAGCAAATATAATAATGGAGAGGAGAAGAGAATAAAAATATGGATAGTTAGAATGAGTGCAAGACTAATCTGCTTTCAAAAACATAGGAAATAAACATAGAACTCTTAATGCTAAATTCAGGGTAACCTCAAAATACATCTCTAGGGGAAAAAACAAGTAAGAAAACATAAAATCGTAACTACACTGAACTCACCTAAAAGAGAAAGAGAAGAAGAAAGAAACTGAGGCTACATGCAGAAGACAAATTCAAAATGACAATAAACAGCTGCATCTCAACAACCTCCCTAAAAGTTAATGGATTGAACTCACCAGTCAAACTACACAGACTAGCCAAATGGATTAAAAAGCACAACCTAACCTTCAGCTGTATTCACAACACTCACCTTCTTTCAAAAGATGAACAAAGACTTAAAGTCAATGATTGGAAGACATTCCTACAGTCAAATAGCCGCCACAAAAAAGCAGGAACAACTATACTTATATCAGACAAAACAGACTTTTGACTGAAAAAGCGTAACAAAAGACAGATATGGACATTATATAATGATTAAGGGATCAATCCATTAGGAAGATATAATGCTTATTAGCAAGTATGCACCAAATGAAGGAGCATCAAAATATATTTAGTAGCTATTATTACAAATGATAAGAGAAATAGACAGCAACACAATAATAGTAAGATATTTCAACAACCAACTTACAACAATGAACAGATCAACCAGGCATAAAATTAACAGGGAAACAGCAACTTTAAATAACTATTTGAAACAGTTAGGTCTAATAGACATATACTGAACACTTCATCCAGCGACTACAGATTTCACTTTCTTCTCAAGTTACATGGAAAATTCTCAAGGAGAGATCATATATTGGGATACAAAACATGTCTCAACAAATTTATAAAGTTTGAAATCATACCAAGCATCTGTTCTGAACTTAATGGTTTTAAACTAGAAATCAAGCACAAAAAGAAAGCTAGAAGAACCCAAATGAATTGGAAACTAAACAATATACTTCTGAATAACTCTTGAGTACAAAAGGAAATCAAAGAGGAACTTAAAAAATTACTTAGAGACAAATGAGAATGAAGGCACAAGCTACCAAAACCTATAGGATGCATCAAAAGCCATACTAGAAGGGCATTCATTGCAATCCAAACCTACCTCAAGAACCAAGAAAAATTGCAAATAAACAACAAACACTACATTTAAAACAACTAGAGAAAGAAGAACATTAAAGCCAAATTATCAGTAGAAGAAATAAAATAATCAAAATTCAAGCACGAATAAATGAAATAGAAAACAAAAAAGATAACCCAGAAAATCAATGAAATCAAAAATTGCTTCTTTGAAAAAGTAAACAAAATCAACAAATGGTTAGCTAGACTCACAAAGAAAGAGAGAAATCTCATAACTAGAATCAGAAATGAGAGGGGAGAAATCACAACAGATACCAAAGAAATACAAAATATTCTAAGAGATAATATGAGCAGCTCTATGGCAAGAAAATAAACAAACTTGAGGATATGGACAGATTTTTAGAAAATAGAGCCTACAAAGAATAAACCTAGAAGAACTATAAAACCTGAACAGAGCAATCACAAGCAAAGAAATTGAAGAGGTAATCAAAAGTCTCCCTAAAAATAAAAGCCCAGCACCAGATGGCTTTTCTAATGAGTTTCATCAAATCTTCAGATAAGAATTAATATCTGTTTTCTCAAATTCTTCCAAAATACTGAAGAAAGGGAAACACTCCCAAATATTTTCTATTAGGTTAACATCACACCAAATGACCAAAAGCTATCACCAAGAAAGAAAACTACAGATCAATATCTCTAATGAACATCAGTGCAAAAATTCTCAACCAAATATTAGCAAACAGAATCCAACAATGCATCAAAGACATCATCCATCAAGACAGACCAAGTGGGATTTGTCCCAGGGATGTAAGCATAGTTTAACATATGTAAATCTATTAATGTAAAACACCAAATCAACAAGAGCAAGGAGAAAAACCACATGAATGTATTAATAGACTTAGAAAAAGCTTTTAACAAGATTCAACACTCATTTATGATAAAAAGAAAAATGCTGCATAAATTGGAATAGGAGGTATATACCTCCACATAATAAAGGCCGTAAATGACAAACCCACAGCCAACATCATAGCCAATGGTGAAAAAGCAAAAGCATTTCCTATAAGGTCAGGAACAAAGAAAGGCTGTCCACTCTCACCACTACTATTTAACATCATATTGGAGGTCTTAGCCAGAGCAATTAGGCAATGAAAAGAAATTAAAGGAATCCAAACTGGAAAGGAGGAAGTAAAACTCTCAGTAGATGACATGATTATATATGTATAGGTATATGCACACACACACACACACACACACACACACACACACACACATATATAAAACCCTAAAAACTGTCAAAAACTGCTAGAACTAATCAACAATTACAGTAAAGTGTCAGGCTACAAAAATCAATGCACAAAAATCCTTTGCACTTTTATACACAACACTCTAGGAGAAAAATGAAATCAAGAAACCACATTATTTAAAATAGAAATAAAAAGTATCAAATATCTTTGAATATACCTAACAAAGGAGGTTAAAAATCTGTAAAATGAAAGGTACAATTCCTTCTTAAAAGAAATAGAGGAGGATACAAAGAGATGGAAAGATATCTCACTGTTCATGGTTGGGAAGAATAAACATTAAAATGGTCATCTCACTTAAAGAAATATAGATTTAATGCCACCCCCATTAAAATCTCATTGACTTATTTCCCGAAAAAAACAGAACCAAAAAAATTTAAATTTATAAGTAACAACAAGAGACCTCTAATATTCAAAGAAATTATGAGAAAAAAACAATGAATCTGGAGGGGTTACAACCACCTGACATTGAGCTATACTACGAAGTGATATTGATCTAAATAATATGGTACTGGAATAATAACAGAGGCACAGACCATTGGAATAGAACTGAATCACAAGAAACTGACCCATTCACATACAGTCAGTTAATCTGACAGTGGAGCTAAAGCATATGATGGAGAAAGGATATAATGGTGTTGGGATAACTGGACAGCCACATGCAAAATGATGAAGTTAAATTACTCTTTAACACCATTCACAAAAATTAACTCAAATGGACTAGAGACTAGGACATAACATCAGAAACCATAAAATTCTTGGAAGACAACATAGAAAATATATTCCTGGATGTCAGTCTTAGGAAGGCCTTTGGGGACTCAACCCAACAAATGAAAAGACATTCCTAGTCAATGGCTACCAGAAAAATGCAAATTACAATAACAATGAGATATACCTTACACCGGAGAGACTGGCTGTTATACAGAAGTCTGGACACAATAGATGTTGACAAGGATGTGGAGAAAAGGGAACACTTTTACACTGTTGGTGGGGATGCAAATTGGTGAAGCCTTTATGGAAAACAGTATGGAGATTCCTCAGAAAGTTGAAGATGGAAGTCCCATATGATCCCACCATCCCACCTCTGGGTATTTACCCAAACAATAAAAAAAAACAACAACCTCATAAACAGAGATTTATGCACCCCCATGTTTATTCCAGTCCTATTGACAACAGCTAAGAATTGGAAGCTTTCTAAGTGCACAATGTCAAATCAATGGATAAAGAAGAGTGGTACATACACACAATGAAATAATAAACAGTCCTTAAAATGAAATCCTGTCATTTGAATTAACATGGATGGTCTAGAGGAGATTATACTAAGTGAAATAAGCCAAAAGAAGAAAGATAACTACATAATGACCTCACTCATAGGTGGAATGCAAATAGAAAAAACAAAGGAATAAATGAAACAAAACCAATCCTTGGATACTTGCAATAGAACTGAGGTTACCAATAGGGTATGGGATGCAAGGAGCGGTGGCAGATCCCACTGGACAAAGTTTAAGAATTGGTGGCAGGCAGGGTGTGTTAACATATATATGAAGAATAGGGCTCCTGCACATATGGGGAACCGATACATATGAGTCCATTTCAATGTGTAGAATAAAAGTTGCAATAAAAAAAGAATGTGTGTATGGTGTTACATGGTGGTCTAGTATTATTCTTTTGCATGTGGCTGTCCACTTTTCCCAGCACCATTTATTGATAAGACTTCCCATGCTCCATTTTATACTCTTTGCTCCTTTGTTGTAAATTGTCTATTTCTGTGTGCCTGTTTTTATTTCTATACCAAATTGTTTTGATTATGATCACTGTGTAGCGTAGTTTGAAATTGGAGGAGCATAACTCCATTTTTCTCCATTTTCCTAAGGATTGTTTTTGATCTTCATTGTGTTTATTAGTTATAAATAAATTTTATAAGTTTTTGTTTTATTTATGTGAAGAATGTTACTGGAATTTTCATTTAGATTGCAATGAATCTATGTTTTGCTTTAGATAATATAGACATTTTAACCATGTTAATTCTCCCGACCCATGCATATGGAATATCTTTCCATTTTATTGCATCTTCTATGTATTTCAACAATATGTTTTAGCTTTCACTGCACAGGTATTTCACCGATGGTTAAATTTGTTCTGTGGCAATTAATTATTTTTAAAGTGATTGTAAATGATATTAACCTCTTGATTCCCAAAATTAGGCAAATATATAACAAAAAAAATTATAGACAAATATCTCCGATGAATATAAATACAAAAATCCTCAATAAAATTCTAGCAAATAATATTTAACAACACATTGGAAGAGTATACACTGTGACCAAAAGGGACTCATTCCATTTGTAAGTGGTTCACCACATACAAATCTATCAACAAAAGGAGAAAAGTCATGATTATTGCTATAGATCCAGAAAAAGGATATATCAATATACATCATCCACTTGTAATAAAAATATTCAACAAAATGGGTATAGAAGAAATGTATCCCAACATAATAAAGGCCATATATAGTAAACCCACAGATAGCATATTCAAGGTGAAAATTGAAAGCCTTTCCTCAAAAATCAGGAATAAAGCAAGCATGTCCATTCTCACCACTTTTACTTACTATAGTGTTGGAAGTCCTAGCCAGATAAGTAGACAAGAAATGAAAGTAAAACCTAACCAAACTGAAAAAGAAGTAGTAAAACTATCACTACTTTCTTATGAAAAATGACACACATAAAAAAATCCCAGACTCTAGTAAAATCTATTTGAAATAACATGAATAAAGTGGCAGGCTGCAAAATTAATACACAAAATGTACTTTGTTTCTAAATGCAAATTTTCAATCTATGTTTTTATATGTAAGACAGGTTTCCTGTAAATAGCATATAATTGTCATTTTTATCTACTATCAATCTGTCTTTTGATTTCTGCATTCAGATCATTGATATTCAAAGAGATTATAGATTAGTTGCATTAGTGCCTACCACATGATACTATTTTCTATTTGTTGATTTTGTTTTTTGATCATATTTTCGTCTTCTACATTTTCTGCCTTTTTTGATTTTAATTATTTGGTATGGCTCCATTTTCTTTCTTTGATGTATACAAGAATTCTTTAAGAGAATATAAGCTTCTAAAATTTGTTTAGTTCTCCTGGTTTTTAATATACATTTTAGTTAATCTAAATTCACTTTTATATAACACTATACCACTTCGTGTGTAGTGTATCTTTTAATAACAAAATAATTCTAAGTCCTCTTCCCATTCTTTGTATTGTTATTCATTCAATTTATATAAGTTAACATAAGCATATGTACATACATAATACACTGTTGCTATTATAATTTGAACAGTATTATAATTTAATCAATTGAAAATAAGAAAAATAAAAGTATTTTCTTTACTTAATTCTCCTTTGATGTTCTTCCTTTATGTAGATCCAATTTTTTATATATTTTTATGTCTCTCCAAATAACTTCTTTTAACACTTTTGAAACTCAAGTCAACTTGCAAAATATTCTGTTTGAGAAAATCTTTGTCTTCTTCGCTTTTAATAATTGTATGGGGCACAGAACTCTAGGTTGATGGGGTTTTAGTCTCAGCACTTTAAATATTTCTCTTCACTCTTTTCTTGCTTGCATGGATTCCAAGGGTAGAAAGATGAAATTTTTATCAGAAGGTAAATCTCAAAATATTGTCGGGGACCCCTCTGACTGTGTTCCCCTGGAATATGTAACTCTCAGTGTTGTCCACACTGAGCTACTAGATACTCAGCAATTACAGTTCAATTTACCCTATCCTGGCACTGATTTTAAAGATTTCCACTTGCATGTTTCTACTCTTTTCAGTGTCAACTCCTATGTTCTATTTCTCTCTTCACTTGGGGGGCAGCTGTTTTCCCTGCATCCTTACCTCTCTTTGGGATACACAAAGAGTTGGTTTTTCAGCCTGTATTGTTTTTCACTTAATGTTAGAACTTCTAAGTTCCTTACTTGACAAAACTTTTTTAACCATAACATTTCTAATTTAAATTCATTTTGTTTTATAATCTATTTTAAATATTGATTAAATATAGTAGTTATTATTTATAGTAAAATTGAGACTTACCAATGCTATCACTTCTTGTAGTGCCATGTAACTAAAAGAATTGGGCTTTTAATTCAATTCTGCCCTTGAAAATCTGTGATAAGATTTTAGCAAATTACTTAACCTACAAATCTCAGCTTTCCCATCTGTAAATCTTAGATAACAATATATACTTTAAATCATTACGCTGAGAATTAGATGAAATAATATATACAAATTGCCAACTAGGGCACTGCAGTTACTCAGTATATTGCTGTTATTATTTCATCTCTATAGTATTGGAAAATAGTATGACTATTAAGCAACTGGAAGAACATAGCCTAGCAGACACAGATAGATCATTTACATTGACCATGAATGTGTCCATGATAGTTGATTTTACTGCTTTAATGTGTACTATCTGGTGATTCTCATGGTAAGATATGATTTAAAATAAAAGTAGATAGCAATTTCTTTATATTGGTTATAATTTACCCATAGATTTCACATGCACTAATATTTTGATATATTAATTCCGTTTTCCCCCATCACCCCTTCTTCTGCTTCCTTACAAGTTTGATAGTTTCTGATCACTTAGGTAATTGAACCTAGCAGGCTAGGGTCAGGACAGATTGCTGAGATGTTGAAGAAATTTGTCAGCTTAAGCTTCATATCAGGTATATTTATTTATTTGTCATCGGAAAGACTATTTTTTGAAATCATAACTTTCCTAGGCAAAAGACTTAATTTTGAGAGATTAAAGCCTTGAAAGAATTTACAGATATAAAGTGAAAATATGTATTGTAACACTAAAAATGTTATCTAATCACAAAGGAAAAAATGACTGCCACCTTCTGAGTAAAATAGAAAACCAAATAGAATTTCTGAATCATTGAGCATATATAAACATCACTGTAAATATCAATGTTTTTGGACTATAACGTAGATTGGTACTAAAAAAACTAAGTACTAATAAAAAGCTTGAAGTAGAAAAGAATGAAATAGATTAACAACTTAAATCATTGTAAATTCAAGTGATTCTTTCATAAATTTTTATTTCATGTTCTAGCAAAGGCAGCATGTCTGTGAACAGGCAGTCATGAGTTCAACATATCTTAAACACAAAAAATATTCACAGAGTCTTTTACTATTCTTCTGTAAGTATTCCTATTGTCTATCTACCACTCTCAACTACAAGGATGGAGAGTACTTTAACAAACAAATGTATGATTTAAAAAAAGAGAAAATATATCTGTAATTAAGACAGACTTCTTCTGATAGTAATGCTGGTTGTTAAGAATTCAACAGATTTTCTCAATATTCAGTCCCATAATTTTTGTTGGCATAGACTATATCGCCCTGTGGCTGCATTAACCTTCCATTCCAATGACTTTCTTTAGTTGGGCTGCAGTTTTTTCCAGTTGTTGAATGTTCCATTGCCATTGTCTTCTATTTGACTGAAGCTTGTTCACCTGACAATGCAAACGCTTAAGAATTGCAATGTATCTCTTATGTTGTACCTATTAAAAGAAGAGTACACATCAACAGGGCTTGAGAAGGATAAACAGTAAACAGCCGTAAAGGATATTTTGACTGCTCTAAAGAGGAAGGCACGTGATTAAAAATCATTCACTGTAAATAATAATGTTAATAAACAGTAATTATAACTATTCAACACATTACATGTTAGATACTACGCTGGGAGTTTTGTTCATATAATTAAATTCTCATAACGTCTTATGAAGCGGACGTCATTTTCCCTATTTTTGTATAAAGAACCTGAAGATCAAAGAGTCTAAGTAATTCAGTCAAGTTTTCATATCTAGCAAGTGCCAGTGTTTAGGATTTAACCCAAATGAAAGCATCTGTGATGAAGTGCCTTCTATTAACAAAAGTTACCTGTTAAGAAAATGATTTCATTCCCTGCATTCAGTGTGGGTCACTGAAATATAGTCCCATTGATCTAAGTAAAAGATTGGGGAGATCATGTAGTCATATCTCTGCCATTCAGTATATCAGTATTTATGCTGAACCCGGGCAATGATTCACTGACAGGCAATGAAACTCTGGAAAGCACAAGCGTCTTGTCTTAGTGTCAGGCCTCAAAAAGTAAAAAAGTAAAAATTCCTGATGTCAGTGTTGGGCATACATAAAAAAAAAACCTTGAACTATTTTAACAGCTCTCTTGAGACATAATTCATATGCCATACAATCCATTCTTTAAAATGTACAATTCAATGGTTTCAGCATATTCAGAGTTGTGTAACTATCCCCAAAATTTTAGAACATTCTTTTTACCCCCCAAAAGAACTTTACTAGTCATTAACAGTTATTCTCCGGCTCACTCTGTCTTAGCGCTAATCAACCACGAATTTACTATCTCTTTATACAGATTTGCCTATTCTGGACATTTCCTATAAATTAAATCATACTGTGGGTTTTTTTTTTTTTTAAGGAAAGGTGCAGGCAGGAATGAAATGAGGCAGGCAGGCATAAAAAGAGAAAGGGAAAAAGCATTTTTATTCAATTAATTTAACTGTTCATCTTGATTGCTTCTACTGGCCCCAGGATACATCACAGGAACTTGGGATGTGTATGGACTGCAGCACAACTGCTACTCAGTCAGAGCATGCTGATAATGTGGTCTTTTGTAACTAGATTTTTCACTTAGCATATTGTTTTTGAAGGTCATCCTGCTTTAGCATATATCATAATTCCTTTTCATTAACAGATAATATTCCATTTCATTGAATATCACCTTATTTATTCATCAGTTGATGGACATTTGAATTGTATCTGCTTTTTGGATATTACAGATAATGCTGCCATAGACATTCATGTACACATTTGTGTGGATGTATGTTCTCACCGCTTGGGGTACATATCTAGTAACAGAATTTTGGTATCTCTACATTTAATCACTTGAGGAACTGCAGATGGTCTTCTAAAGTGACTTTATCACTTGTGCATTCCCATGATGAATATACGAAAGTTTTAACATCAAACTCTCAAAGTATTTTCACCTTTTAAAATACTTATTATCTGTCTTTTTGATCATAACCATTCTAGTGGGTATAAAACAATACCTCATTATGGTTAAACACCTAGTTTTAAATAAATTTATAAAACAGGATAACAAAACTGCAAAGGTTTTTTTATTCATGTTTTTAAGTTTTCTTTTAAAATTTATTTTTAGTTTTCAAAATGCTTTTGTATAAAAGACACATAACAAAATATACACTATTAGGCATTTTCAAACCTAGATTTCAGTAGTTGTTGTACAACCATCACCACCATCTGTCTCCAGAATTCTTTTAACTCCCTAAGCTGAAGTTAAACCATGAAATAATAACTCCCTTCTTCTTACACATCCCAGTCATTGGCAACCACTATTCTACTTTCTGTTTTTACACCTTGTCTATTTTAGGTGCTTTGTATAAATGGAACCATCAGTATTTATTTTTCTTTGACAATATATATTCTCAAAGCCCATCCATGTTGTAGCATGTGTAAGAATGCCCTTCTCTTTTAAGGCTGAATAATAGTCTACTATGTGTATATATCACATTTTGTTTATCCATTAATGGACGCTTAGGTTGCTTACACTTTTTGGCTATTGTGATTAATGCTACTATTAACAAGGGTATACAAATCTCTTTTAGATTCTGCTTTCAGTTCTTCTAGGTATATAGTCAAACATAGAACTGCTGTTTCACATGGTAATTCTATTTTCATTTTTTTAGGAACTACCATACTGTTTTCCTTATAATTGCAGTAATTTATATTCCAACTAGCAATGTATAAAGACTCTAATTTCTTTACATACTGGTGAGTACCTGTTATTTTCTGTCTTTTTATCATAGGCACCTTAGTAGGCATAAAGTGATATATCATTGTAGTAAAACATTTTGAATGGACTGATAAAATAATAGCACTGGGTAATTTATCTATTCATTCTTATATCTATTTAAGGACATACTATATAGCAAGTCAGGAAGGTGTTTCTAGGTCGATTCAAAGAAGTATCAATTTATCAAAACACCAGTTCACCAAACTTATCAAAATAACTCATTTACCAAAAATAAGTTTATAAAATAAGGGACTGCAGGGAGATAAAATTCTGGGATGCCAGGGCTTTAAAACTCTTCTATTGACCTGTTTATCTTTATTTCTCATGTTTCCTTACTGGGACCCAGTTTTTCCTATATCCTGATTCTCATTTCTGCTTGTCACCCGCAAGTATTCTCATTTTTTCCAATTTCCTTTCTTATTCAGGGTTTCCTTATCTTTATTATGCTATGGATTCTTCTGACAGTATGGTGAAGACTATGGAATCTTAGAATAATATTTTTGTGAGAAATCATATGCCAAAAATTTCTGAATCATGAAGAAATATACATATTTCTAGAAACTTACAACCTCCCAAAACTGAACCAGGAAGACATGGATCTCTTGAATAGACCAATCACAAGCACAGAAATTTAAGCAGTAATTAAAAGTATTCCAAAAATTAAGAGTCCAGGTACACATGGCTTCATAGTGAATTTTACCAAACATTCAAAGAATAATCACCATTTTCCTTAAACTCTTCCACAAAATTGAAAAAGGAGGGAAAACTCTCAGATACATTTTATGAGGCCAGTATTATCATGATTTTCAAATCAGACAAATATAGCACCATAAAAGAAAACTATAGACCAATATATCTGAAGAATAAAAACGCAAAAATTGTCAACAAAATCCTAGTATAACAAAATCCTAGCACAACAAATTCAGCAACACATTAAAATAATACACCATAATCAAGTGGGATTCATTCCAGGGATGCAAGGATGGGTGACCATATGCAAATCAATCAATATAATATACCACATCAACAAAAATAAAAACAAAAATCATATGATCAAATTACTAGATGAAGAAAAAGCATTTGGCAAGATTCAACACCAATTCATGATAAAAATCACTGCCAAAATAGGACTAGAAAGAACATAACTCAACATAATAAAAACATACAACAAACCTGTAGCCAACAGTGAAAAACTGAAAGCCTTTCCCCCTAAGAACTAGAACAAAACAAGTTTGCCCACTATCATCACTACTATTCAACATATTCCTGGAAGACTTGGCCAGAGTAATAAGGCAAGTAAAACATATTAAAGGAATCCAAATTGGAAAAGAAGAAATAAAACTATCATTTTCAGATATGATACTATACCTGAAAAAATTTAAATACCACCAAAAAAACTGCTAGAAACAATAAATATAGCAATGTGACAGGATATAAAATCAACAAAAAGTAGTATTCATATACATAAATAATGAATTAGAGGAAAAAGAAATTAAGAAATAAATCCCACTCTTGATAGCACCAAAAATATCAAATACCTAGGAATAAACCTAACAAAGGAGATGAAAGACATCTACACTGAAAACTATAATACTTTAACAAGATAAATAGAAGACACAAAGAAATGCAATAATATTCTGTGCTAGTTAATTGGATGAATTAACTTAATTAAGATGGCAATCCTACCCAAAGCAGTATACAGATATAAAGCAATTCAAAAAACCAGAGACATTTTTAATGAATTTGAGCAACAATACTGAATTTGTTTTGAAATCACAAAATACCTCGAATAGCCAAAGCTATACTGAGGGGAAAAAAAAAATAAGGAAATGGAGAAATCATACTTCCTGACTTCAAGCTATATTACAAAGCAATCATAATTAAAACAGTGTAGTACTGAAACAAAAATATACACAGATCAGTGGAATAAAATTGAGAGCACAGAAATAAAACCACACCTATATAAACAGCTTATTTGACAAAGGAGTCAAGAACATACAATGGAAGAAGGCAAGTCTATTGGGAAAACTTGACAGAGAGCTACAAAAATATGAAACTAGATTATTCATTAGCACCATACACAAAAGCTAACTTAATATTGATCAAATATCTGGGCATGAGACTCAAAACCATAAAATGCTGGAAAGAAAATGTGGGGAAAATCCTCCAGGACCTCAACCTTGAAAGAGATCTTTGGTGAAAGAACAACTACAGCAACAATAACCAAAGTAAAACTCACTGACTGGAACTACATCAAACTAAAACCTTTTTAGCTTTGACTCATGAAATAGATTATCACTAAAACAAAAAGACAACACACCAAATTTAAGAAAATATTCACGCAACATACTTCAGATAAGAGCTTAATATCCAAACTATAAAAAGAGCTCATACATACATCTCAACAAAACAGTAAATGACCTACTCAAAAAATGGGCAGAAGAACTGAACAGACACCTATCCAAAGAAGACACACAGATGGCCTACAGATACAGGAAAAAATGTTCTAAATCACTCATAATCAGAGAAATGCAAATAAAAACCACAGGAGATACTACCTCACACTATCAAGATAGCCTGTATCTAAAAGTTCATATAACAAATGTTAGAGGGGCTGTGGAGAAAAAAGAACCCTCCTTCACTGTTGGTGGGAATGTAAATTAGTGTAACCTCTCTGAATAGTTGTACAGAGATTCCTCAAAAAAATAATGATGGAACTACCATTTGATCTAGCAAATCCACTCCTAGGCATATACCCAGAGAATACAATCTATCTAATCAGGAAAAATATCTGCACCCCTATGTTCATAGCAGCACAGTTCACAATAGCTAAGACATGGAAACAACCTTGGCGCCCATCAACAGATGACTGGATAAAGAAGTTATGGAATTGTATGCAGCTTCTAAAAACAACAAAACTGTGCCCTTCGCAACAAATCTGGTTTGACCTGGAGGGGATTGTGTTAAGTGAAACAAGCCAGAAAGGAAAAGAAAAATACAGGACGGTTTCACTCATATGTAGATACAGTGAAATGAAACAAATTAACAGCAAAAACCCAATGGAAGTAGAAGCAATGAGGGAAGGAGAGGGAACAAGATGGTGGGAAGAGACACTAGAACTCTGGTGGGTGTGTGCAATATTGATAGACTGAGAAACAAATTCATTATCTTAAAATGAGTATGGTTCTTTACACAAAATAAATAATAATAAATTATTACATTATTTAAAAAGAACAATATTTTGAATGAATAAAACAAAACATACTGGAAAACAAAGTAAGTGATTATTTAAAACAATTCTTGAACAGCAGCAATGAAATTGGGACAGAGACACACTCTAATCAAAATATTCAAATATATTCAAACTCTAAAATACTGCTATAAAAAGAAAATAAAAACTTATCAACTAACGCTTCACTTAAATTGTTATAAACTATACATTTTTTTTAGTTTTGGTTAATTCTACAAGTTTAGATAATATATTCAAATTGGTGAACTCGGACTATACTGATATGTTGACACATTAAAAAATGACTTTAAAAGTATTAGAAATAAGTTAGTATAAACCAAAACATTATCATACGGATGACAAAACTATATTCAAAAGAAGACATTCTATAATTGAACATATTCAAGGTAATTTGTATACAATGATATATATTAACATATATATATATCCATTGCTAAAATATATCTATAAAGATAATATAATCAATGAACATGATTATACTTATGTTCATAGAATAACATAAAAATTATAATAAATTTTTGTTAATTGGGTCAATTACATATTAGTATGCTTCTAAAATTATCCTTCAATAACGAATCAATGAAACTAATAAAGTATCATATATGAGGTATAAAGTCCCTTAATAAAATTTAACTCAAAAGCCACAGAAAGATGTCATAGAAGTTATTAATAGAACTAAAGAAAGAGTATATCATCAGAAAGTGTTTTGTGAAGACGGCAGCACAAAAATAGGCAGGTGAAGGAGGCATGTGGTAGTCTCATCCAGAAACTAACTGTCCATTTGACAAGTACAACCCTTCTATGCATACTGGCACCTGAAAGACCAAAGTCAGAGGTAAAGAATGCTTAAATTCAGAGAACTGCCCTCATTTCACTAACCAAACTTCCGAAAACTTGACTTCCTATGTAGCTTCCACACAGAGAAAAATCACTGATGACTGACATAAGTTGTCTGGTTCCCGTGAGAGTTTTTTGCATTATTGTGATTAGTAAACTGTCATTTTAATTTTAAGTATCAGTCTGTTGTGTACTCTGCTAGCATCTCTCCATGTCTAGCCAATTCTGAGATACTAACATTAAGTTTCTAAATGCACAGACTTCAAAGAAGTTTTGTCCAAGAAGTAACTTCATAAAGGCAAAAGTTACATTGTGTGTTCCCTTGAAGTTTAGCCATTTGTTCAATATCTACAGGTAACATTCTGATTTCTATTTTTTACCTTAATAGTCTAATGTGAATACCATTAAGCAGCTAGGGATGTATTTGTCCTGTAATGATTTTAACATTTTTGCTATAGGAAAAAAGATGAGTCACTATTTTTAATTATTTTTCATAGCTAGGCAGAATCAAGAACAATAATGAAGCAGAGGTGGTATCCACAAACAGAGTGGCAAAAGAGAACAAGCTCCTATGTAATGTTATAAACCACCTATACTATATTTTACCTCTATGTTACTTATGACTAGATATGTTTTATAATTACCTAAATATTTAGTAGAGTAACATACTGCATAGGTTTGTAGCCTAGGATCAATAGTCTATACCATATATCCTAGGTATGTGGTAGACTATACCATCTAGGTTTATGTAATTACACTCTTAGATAATTATAAAATGATGGAATTTCCTGATGACACATTTCTCATAATGTATACATGTTGTTAAATGATGTGTGAGTATTATATTTTGTAGAAAACAAAAACTTCACTAAGAAGGACTCTGCTGACAAAATCATGAAAGCAGTACAGGAGTGAGGTTTACGTATTTGAGTTTTCCAGGAAAAAGAAACATCAAATGTAAAAGTTTTAAAATAAGAATATACTTGGGCTCAGAGGACAGAAATACAGTGTGCCAAGAGTGAAGGGAGTAAAGAAAAAGTGGTATATGCCAGTAAGAAAATTACTACGAAGGGAGATTACAGGACTGAATGGAAGTCACTGTGTCAGTGAGTGGATGGAAGCCCTAGGGCATTGTTGTACGCCATGGTAGAACTAATAAAAATCTACACTTAGGCTACAATAATTTCATTTAAAAATCATTTTTCCTTCTTTAATAATAAATTCACCTTACCTTATCAGAGCATTTCTATATTATAAACATTTAAATTATTTTTAACTTTTTAAATCTTTTATAATAACATTCAGCTTAAAACATTGTGCAGCTCTGCAAAAATAGTTTTTCTATTCCTGTTCTATAAAGTTTACTATTTAATTTTTTATGTTTATTTTTTAAAGTATTTTGTTAAAAACTAAGTCATGAAGTTGGCAATACAGGAAGAAATTGCACTCGCCTCCTTCTAGTGACACAACAAATCTACAATTAAATATAGATTAATCTACCCAAAAGTAAACCTGAAATCCAGATGAATAGAGTTTCCTTAGGAAAGGATAAAAATGCAGTATCCAGTTAAGAGTGATAAAGAAATGCTCTTGACAAGGAAGAAACTCCACCTGAGAGCAATCAGGATGAGCTCTCTAAGTTGCTTAACTTTTCCCTGGGTACATAGGAGGTGCAGGCTCTGTCCAATCTGCAATTCAGTACAGTAGAAATGAGCCCCAGGAAACCCTGCACAGAGATAAACACAGAATAAAGAAGCACCAGCAGAAATATTTGAGGAAATAATCACTCAAAACTTCCCTAACCTGGGGAAAAAAAGTATCTAGGTACACAGAGCTCAGTCTCCAATAAGAGGAAATCAAGAGAGTCATACCAAAATACATTATAATTAAAAAGGTAAAAATTAAAGATAAAGAGACGATCTTTAAAAAAAAAACAAGAGAAAAGCAGTGAGTCATATACAAGGGAAATCCCATAAGGTTATCAGCATAGTTTTCAAAGGAAACCCTGCAAACCAGAAGAGTGGCACGGGATATTCAAAGCATGCTCATGAGGGACATATGATTTCTTTTCTGATAATGCTCCTGTTTTGTTCATTTGTTTGTTCAGTTGATTTTGCTTTGTTTTTGTATCAGGGGTATGACGACCTAAAATTAGTTGAGAAGAATTCCCTCTTTTGTTTTTTTCTGAGTTTATATTAGACTGGGTATTATTAATAGTATTAGTGAAGTCAGCAATCTGAAGCTTTCATTTTGAGGAAAGTTCTAACTATGAATTCAATTTCATTGATTCCTACATCCCACCATTTATAAAAGTTAATTTGAAATGGATTATAGGCATAACCATAAAAGTTATATTCTTATGTTCACAATGGTATGCTAGTTTTTCAAGGAATTAGTCCTTTTCATCGAAGTTGTCAAACTTATTGACATAAAATTTGTCCATAACAGTACTTTATCTATATTAGTCTATTAAGTCTTATTAATTCTATAGAATGAAGTAATGTCCTTACTACCTTCTTCCTTATTTTTAAATCAGTATTGCTAACGTTTATTATTTTTTTAGTCTTTAAACTTTGGGCTTTGTTGAATTTATCTTGTTTTACTGTATTTTATTTCATTAATTTCTACTCCTATTATTTCATTTTTTCCATTTGATTTTGGCTAAAATTATTATTATTATTATTATTATTATTATTATTATTATTATTATTATTCTCATGGTGGAAGCTTAATTGCTTTTAAACCTTTTTCTTTCCTAACAGGCCTTTAAATGTATAGATTTTATTCCAAACACTGCTCTAGATACACCCCCACAATTTTTCATGTTATGTTTTCATTATTATTCAATGTCAAATATTTTCTAATAATTCTTAACACTTTTTGACTCATGGTTTATTTAGTATTGTAATGCCCAGTCTCAAAATGTTTAAGTACTTATAACTATCCAATAAGGTAGAATTTCAAATTGAATTCTACTAGGATCAAAGAATATCAAATTATTTTAAATTTACCATTCAGTATATTATCTGTCTTGCTGGTGTGCTTCATTAAAAATAGAAGGTAATCAATTTCAATTGTTATTAGGTGGAATATTTTATAAATGTTCATTTACATCAGCAGATAAGTTGTTATTTTATATATGCTATTATATGTATGCTGATTTTCTGTATTGTTCTATCAATTACTCAAAAAAGTTAAGATCTCCAATATAATTGTTGATTAGTCTTTGTTTCATTGTTGGTTTTGATTATGTATTTTACAGCTCTGTGATTAAGTCAATGCATAGCTAGTATTATTACTACTGGTTTTTTAATGGACTGACCCTCTTAAACTTTGTTAATAGTTTGTTCATGAAATCTACACCATATGAATACAGCCATGACATGTTTGCTAAAAGATTGGCATAGTTTTTCTTTTCACATCTTTTTAGTTTCAATACATCTTTGTATTTATATTCAAAATGTATCTGTTGGGAAAGGGTTATGTTTACAACATTTTTATCCAATCTGATCATTCCTCCCTTTTAACTGTTTAGTCCATTTATACTTAATGTTAACTATTGAGATGTTTTGGTTTAAGTCAACCACTTAAATATCTGTCTTCTCATGAGTCAATTTTACCTTTTTCCTTTCTTCTTCTTTTTCTGTCTTCTTTTGATTGGTATTTTATTATTATATTTTATTTCTGCATTTGTCTTTTTAGCTATACTTATATATTTTCTAAAATTTGTTCAAGTAATTTCAATTCATGTCCTTAACTTGTCATATTCTATCTACAATTAATATTATGATACTTCACCTAAATGTAACACTTATAATAAAAGAATTACCTTTTATTATATTGATAACAGTTTTAATTCTATATATGTTATATACTTTCAGCTTGATGTAGTCCTATTTGTTTATTACGATTTTTGTTTCCCTTGACATTGGACTTGAGTTCTTAAAGACAACTCTTATGTCAACATCAAGGAGTATACAGCATATGTTTGCTTTTATGTATTTTATGATTTCAGATCTTAATCCAAGTTTTCCAAGTTTATAATCAATTTTGCAGAAAATGGTATACAGTGTTTGCGGACCACTTTCACTCTTTTTCATGTGGATTAATTATTCTGTTATTACGGGCAATACTTTTCTATTTCCTCACATGTCTAAGAATGTTTTATTATTAAATGTTGTACATATATTTCAAACACTGAAGTTTTTTTTGAAAAATTTGAAAAATGTTGAGTATTGTTTTAATAGTCAATTAAGTTATTGTTGGATTATCTTGAACCTGTGAGACCTTAAATTTTTTGTGTCTAGTTCAGTTTCATCCTTAAATCTAGAACTTGTTCTTAGTCAAATTTCTTCTTTGTTCTTGATTGTGAGTGTGATCTTCTAAGTTGTGATGATAGTGGGCAGTGGAAAGATGCTCTAGAGGAAAGATGCTGAATTTTTAGGCCACCTCTTTAGCATTCTAGTTATTATTTCCCCACTATGTTCCTTGGAACGTTAGCCCCCTTCCATGTGCAGTTTAAGTTAAAGTCAAAGATTTGAAGGGAGGTAACAAGGATAATTGAGGCTTCCAATAAAGTAAGACTTAAAGGATGGCTGCCATTAGTGATAGGTGAATGTGAATAAAAGAGAGCACTGAATGGAAGTTGATGATCAAAGGTACTCTAGCTTTCTCTTTAATATTTTCATGTTTTCAAAGAGAATGTATTCCATGAACATGAAGACTATTATGTAAAAAAAACCAACAATAACACATATTGGGAGGAGTAGAGTGCATCAGATTTGAGAATTTAAATATGATAGGCTATGTAAAGTGCTTAAAATTATCAGGCATTCAATAATAACAAAGATTTAATAATACTATTTCTTCTTGTATCTTTTATAAAATAAGAGTACTGTTATCAAACTATCTGAATAATTTTCATGTTTCCTTTAGGTTACCTTTACACCTTTACTTCTCTGGATTTTTCTGTATGTGCTTTCTAATGGTAAAAATAATTTTTGTGATTGACTTCTAGAAATTAATGCATTAGCTAATTTTGTAAACTGCATGATATATTGTACCAAATTAAATATATTTTGTTCATGACTCCTAGTAGTTCTAAAAGCACTCAAAATGTTTCCCGAGTTTTTAAATTTGTAGTTCAGATGTACAAAATTTAGGTAAGAGTAACCATCAATGAATCTCAAAATGCTTTACATAATGTCTGTTATCATAAAACATTGCTTACAGCACTCATCATTTGCTAACATATTTAACTGCATTAGACTTCTTTCTCTGAAAACTCTTTAATATGACAAATCATGTTTTTTTAAACCTTGAGCTGAAAATCAGATTTTGCTTCATGCTTTATCTTTGAACCTTTAGTGTTTGTATGCTTTGTATTTTGCTTCCTCGATTTTTACACTAATGACTTATATATAGCTAATCTTTTTCTCGCATCTCATGTCTTTAGTTCCCTTCTTTCAAAGAAATATATAAAGACATACTATATAGGGGGGTTGGGGCAGGAAAGACACTGTGGGTTAAATATTTGGTAATACTTCCCTCATTTACATATTACTTTAAAATGGAAAAAAATTTACTTGGCAAGAACATGAAATTCAGAATCATTCTAATTTTTTTCTGAACCAAAAACATGCAAAAAGCTACATTAATATTAAGATTACAACATGCAAAACACAAAATGATTGAAAACACTGAAGTTGAGATCAGAAGAATGTTGTAATTCTAAGGATGATCATGAATTGTACTAGGTCATGACTAAACACATTTTGAAGTGATAGGATTTAAAAAAAGACAAAGAACTAAGTAACAAAAGTATTTGGACATTTTGATGTATCCTCTTTTAAAAAACTGGTTGTTTTGATAAAGAGATCATTCATACCTATGATCAATTCTCATCAAGTAGTAAAAGAAATGTAATATTCTCAAAGACAATAGTATGGCTGCACTTGTCCTGTAATTTTATATTATAATCTTTAATTTCTTAAGAGTTTCATTTTCTCAACCATAATATTGTCATAAAAATGAGGACTGCTTTTAAATGTCTTAGAACTGATAAACAAATTTAAAAGCCCCAAAAAATCTTTTCAGAAGTATACCTGTTGTGAAAACTTAAAAAGAGTTTATTAAATTCAAGGCAAGAAGTTTAATAATTAAAACATTAAAAAATAAAGTCCTAAGTTCAGTGACGGTCCATCTAAATCTAACAATAGTGGCCACTTATATAACTTTTAACCACTAAAATTTTTTTTTTCAAGATCAAGTAAATATAGTTCATATAACTATTTCTCCTGCTAAGTACAATTAGAAGCCTTTGACCTTTTTATATATATGTAATATTATATATGTATAAACACAAGAAGCTTCAGAAAGGTGGAGAGAAAATAAACTGACTTGGAACCTCAGGACCCAAGGAAAGACATGGTGTTGAGTTCCTTGGGTTTTTATTTTGCCTCATATATCCCACAGTGAATACTGAAGAAGACAGTAATGTGAAAATACCAATAGGTGAAGACAAAAAAAGGGCCTAATAAATCTGCCTTCTCTAGTCAATGATTCAGGTGAAGGACGGCAAAGCAAGATATTAAATTTAGATAGTAATTACTGCACTATACTACTACTCTACCAACACCCCAGATAAAACTATCACTACTGTAACCACCCACCGCAGCAAAAGCAGAATGGAAAACCTATGTTTCCTTTATATTGCTACCCAAATCCTCTTGCTAGCGTGGTATAAGAAAAGGGTAACTGAGGAGCCAGGACTTTTCATCCCCACTTGGTGTTAATAAACCATACACAACGGTGCCAATAGACACAATTTGGGATGCCTGGACTTCTACCCCCACCTAGTGGTAACAAGGCATCAATCTCCTTCTCACTGGGAAAATGTCAGATGAGATCTAGTAGAGAGCCAAGACTTTTACCACAACTCAGCCGTGACAAGATAGTATTTACATTGTGTTAGTGGAGGCTATATAAGGATCAGTACTGAGGTGGTACTCCCACTACCTGCCAAGGGATTATCAATAGATACAACGTCAGCTATAGCAAGAAGTCTTTCCCTCCTCTATGGGTGTTAAGAGACTTATTGGAGAATATGAACTCCCTCTAACATCTGAAAGCAATACAGATTCTTAAAACATAATGTCTATCATGCAAGATTCAAATAGAAAGTTACTCATAAAACCTAGAACAAGGATGATCTCAAGCTGAATAAGAAACATAATCAACATGTTGCAATACCAAGAAACATAGACATTGGAATTATTTTACAAACATTGAAAACTTCCATGAAATCATAAATATGTTTCAGTGAGCAATGTGAAACATGCCTGAAACAAATGAAAAACAAAGGAATAAAAGATATAAAGAATCAAAGAAAAAGACAACATAACTGAAATGAAAATGTTTATGGATGGATTCAGCAGAATGGAAGAGACAAAGTAAATAATGAGCGAAAGTGAGAACACTAGAAATTATATAATGGAAAATAAACTTAAAAAAGAAATTAAGAGATCTTCAGGGACTTGTGGGGCTGTAACAAAAAAGAGCAATTATTTATATCAACAAAGTTCTGGAAAGAAAGTAGAAAGAAGGCAAAGTTGAAAAAGTATTCAAATAAATAAAAGATAAAATGTCCCCAAATTTGACAAAAGACATATATCTACAGACTCAAGGGATGAGAATATTCCAAAGATGATAAATACAAAGAAATTCATTACCAAAAGACATCACAGTAAAACTTTAAAAAATTAAACAGTGAAATATTGAAAACAGCAAAAAAACAAAAATTAACTTTATTCCACAGCAAGAAAAGCAAATGACAGTTGTTTTTTCATCAGAAATCATAGAGAACAGAAAGGAGTAGCACAGTATCTGTCAACTATGGAAATAACCATTAACCTAGAATTCTATGTCTTGACAAACTATCCTTTGGGGATGAAGGAGAAATAGACATTCTCAGATGAAAAAAGCTAAAACACTTTGTCACCAGCAAACATATCCTAAAATAACACATTTATAAATTTTCTAAAAAGAAAGGAAATGATAAAACAATCTTAGAATATCAGAAGAATATTGTAGAACAAAAAATATGATGAAATATAAAGAAAGAGGTTATAGCTAAAAGAGATGAGGTTTATTTTTAAAGTGATGAAAAATTCTAAAATTAACTGTGGTGATGGTTATGAATTATATGTGCATATACTAAAAATACTGAATTATATAGACTTTAAATGAATGGACTGTATGGTATGTGAGTAAGGCCTCAATAAAATTGCTTTCTAATATCAGAATAGTGCTACCCTGAGGAACAGGACACAAGAGAACTTCCTAGGAATGATGCAAATGGTAAGTTATATATTTTAATCTAGGTGATGGTAACACAGATATAAATACATGCTTCAGTGAACAATTATGAACGTGCCTGAAACAAATGAAAAATAAAAGTCTCAACAAAGCAATAAAAGATACAAAGAACCAAATAGAAAAAGACATGATAACTGAAATAAAACATTTGTACCTATGGTACCCCTAAGTTTAGTCTCACTTTAAATTTTGTATATGTATATCATCTATGTATTTATCTATTTATCTATCATTTCTCTATCACCTATCCATATATTTCAAACTTAATCAAGCCAAGTACTTAAAATTTGTGTACTTACTCTTAATTATACCTGAAGTTTATTAGCAAAAAAATTACTAGAAATCTCAAAATCCTTTCCAAAATTTACCAATTTACCCATAACAATAGCATATTAATATTCAGATATCCCACATCTTACCAACTTCAATACCGATAATTTGATGGGCTAGATATGCAACCTCGTTGTGATTTTATTTATTATTTATTTTTAATTATAATCATCATTTCCACTGGTTTTTATTCTTTTTATATTTATATTTCAAAAAATAAGTCTTTTTATACCATTTGCCCAATATCCTACTGGTTCGTTTGACATTGTCTTATCTTTCAGTCACTTCTGTATGTTCTACATACCTTCCCTCAAAATGAATCTTACCTTCTCTATTACTATACTGAATTTCAGTAATCTATATATTTATAATAAAAGTAATATTTTCTTGTGTAGTTTGCATGAGCATATTTTTTAAATAAATATTTAAAATACAAATAAGTTAAGTTTGCCTCCTATATTGTTTTCAATTCTCAGGTGTGTGTTTGTGTGTCTTACAAGGTAGAAATTCAATTTTATTTTAAAATTTTCTTTATATTTCCCTAAGGCTAGCTTATTTTGTCTGTAACATTTTCATAGATTATTTATGGATTAATTGTTTCTATTTCATTACTCATTTTTATTGCTACCTCTGTACTACTTATACCCTATCTATTTATAGTTTTATAATAAATCTTGATATCTAAAAGGGCCCCAAAATACTAATTAGATTACTAGTAAAATATAAGATAAATCATGGTGTTTTAAAAAGAAAATATTTTGTGAAAGTAAAGGTATTATCTTCAAATATTTCAGATGCTTTTTTAATGTTTTAAATTAGTCATAAGAAAGTTGGAAACATGTGTCCTTTCATTTTCCAAATTAGTATCTTAAGGGTGAAAATTAATTTGCCCTCAACTACATATATTCTTTTCTACTTTTGTTCTCCATACATCTAAATGATGACTAGAGAAGGTTACTAGCTATATCCCCAAATTTAGTCTCGCTTTCAATTTTGTGTATCAGTTTTCTTTTAAATTTGATTCTTCATTATAGAAGATAGGAAATCAAAAAAGTTTAGAATACTGAAAACTTCTATTGTCTTTTCCTCAATTTTGAGGAGTCTCTGATATCTATCTAGATATGGTTATCTTTTGAGTTGATAATCTCTGCTTTCTAGCCACTAATTGAGTACCAGTTTGTGTTGGAATAAGACATGAAAGAATACTATGCCAGATTTAAATAGGAATAAGCACTCTCTCTGTCTGAATATATAGAATTACCTATTACTTTTTAATAGTTATTTCTGTTCTCTAGTTGTTTTGGACTTGAGAGTAAACTATGGAATGAACATACATATTAAAATATACACACATATATATACCCATTATTAAGTGATCCCATAAAACACTGAAATATAGATAAGACTTACCTCTATTTCTTTTCTTAAGTTTTCATGTGTCTTGGTTTCTTCCTCAAGAAAACAAGTTTTTTCAATGATAGACTCCTTTACAGTCATAATTTTATCCTTTAACTTTGTAATGTCTTCCTGTACGTTTATAAAAATTTAAATGTACAATGGTAAATATAGATCTAAGATTATTATTTTATTATTTTAGAAAAAAATCATCACATTTATATTTGATAAATTGAATATTATTTCAATTAGTATAAAGAATAAAGAACTGCCATTCAAATAAACCTTAGGTGTGAAAATTTAGAACTAAAAACCATGTGAAAATAAGACATAAAGGAATATAGTAATATAACATCAATAGTTCAGCAACAGTGAAAAGGATACTTTTTAACTCTCCAGTAAGAAATGACAGACTTTTCAAATTTATATCTTCTACTGTCTTCAAAGAATAATAAAAGAAGTAGAAAGATGTTTAAGGTACAATAATTAATTCATATTGTTTGTATAATAGCATTAGGCATACTAAATTGATTTGAACTGGCCTCAGTTCATTACTCTAAAAGTTAGAGCTTCAACATTTTTATACATCTAACTTCCTGCAACAAAGGGGTAAATTGTTCACTGTGATTATGTCAGATTTTATATTTTTATTAATCTACAGGAGACTTGGGGATATTTCCTTTATGCATCTGCACACTTGGCATAGTTGTTACATAACTCACATACTTATGCAGGTCTTTAAAATTTGTGAAAATAGCTTCTGAATCTAGTTAGAGAAGCTATGGATTTTATAAAATTAATGATAAATTTACCACTTATTAATGTATTTATAAGAAAGAAGTAATAGAAAAATATTGATAAGTGATATTTCAAACCTTTTCTTGTTTTATCCGCTTTCCTTCTGGACTGTGGAGATCTTGCCTAAGTTCCTCTTTCATGAGCTTTAGTTTTTTAACAAGATCTTGTTTTTCATGAAGTTCAGTTATGAATGGCCATTTGCTTTCTATCTCCCCCAAACTATCTTTATGCACTTTTATTTTTGCGTAATATTCATTATATCTTAACATATGCTCATCAAAATCTTCATGGGCTGCTTCTATGTCAAATTTAAGCTTTACATTTTCTGTATGTAAGGATCTTATTTTTGTTTCCAGGTTTCCACACTGAAGTTTGGTATTCTGTATGGCTGCATCTTGCTGGTAAATTTGCCTTTCTGTTTCTTTTGTTTCTGCAGAGACAGCTTCTATTTGTTTTTCAAGCTCATGAAGTTCATTCTGCAATACATTTCAACATTATTATCATTAATTCATTATATTAAGCATTAGAAGAAAGTCATTGCCTTGATCCACAGCACGTATAGGAAAATCACTTAAAGTAAAAAATACATATTTACCTTACAGAGAAAAATTGGTGATAGAAGGAAACATAATAAAGTAATAATTATTTTATAATCTCTGAGGGCATTCAGAGCTACGTATTTATTATTTTTTAATGTTCACCTAATTAGCAATATTAAAATTTATCATTTGTCAACATTTTGTGTAAAAGAGATGTTACAATCATTTTAATAATAGTCTGTCAACATCAATGAAGATCTAAGATTATTATCATACATAAATACATAAAAATACATAAAAAATAACAAAGCCCTGGGTTAAAAATAAAAATATCTAGGTTCTAGTACCATTATGGCTACTTAATAGCTGGTATTATCTTACACAGCAAACTTAGTTATCCAAACAGACCCTCATTTTCCTCATTCGTAAAATAAAGATATCTATGTTAACTGCCTTGTGAACTTCACACTTTCAACCTATACCTTTTTGTTAATATTTTTCATTTTAAAGAAGGAACATTGCCCCTAACATTACATACTTCAGGGTGTCTGTCATCATAAATCAGCCTCTGTATGTAACACATTAAATTTACAAGCAGTCCAATTCTATCCTTCACCATATAATTGTCTCGTTTTATCCAATTTGTCCATCCTGCTGTCTCTTTCCTTTTGGTAATCACTAATTTGATTCTATAGACTAAAAATCTATTTTTCTTTGATTTGGTGCATTTGTTTTATTTCTATACATAACATTATCAGTAAAATCATAGGATGTTTGTCTTTGTCCTTCTAACTTGTCTCAGTAAACATAATTCCCTCTAGGTTCATCCATGGTTATGCAACTAGCAGGATTTCAACTTTTTTACTGTCCAATGTCAGCACCTCCTTTTAAAATTTAGTTTTCACACCACCACTTTTCCCTCATTTGCCTTCTATCATTTGAGAATTCCTTCTCAATCTCAATTTCTTCAAATATAGGTCTTCCTTGGAGTGCAGTCATCATAGTTTCCTCCTCTCATTCTACATGTATTCCTTGAGTAATCCTATCCATAGTTACCACTTGACTTACATACATATACTAATAACTCACAGGGTCTGATGAGTCCTATACTCAGCTGTCACTGGTCATCTCAACTTCATCATATCCAAAAATCAGACTAATCTCCTCACTGCCCATCCCATCCTAATATCCCTTGGATTGGTTTTCTATTTTTGAAACTATAAAACCTCAGTAACACAGTGTTTCCTGGTCATGTGACTGGGACAGCTGGTGTCAGCTAGATAGTTCTGTTGACTTTGCTTGGATTTGCTGAAATTTCTGGGGATTAGCTAACTGTATGATGACTTAGTTTGGTTGACTAGGTCAATTAGGCTGTCATGGCTTTGCTTCACAAGATTCTTATCTCCAGTGAGCCAGGGAAGGCCTATCTTTCTCATGATGGTATCTGATGCAGAACAGAAATCCAATTATGTAAGAATTCTTTCAAACTTCTGTTTGAACAACATCTGCTAACATCTAAGATGGTCACATGATGTAACTTATTGTCAAAGGGTAAAAGTATGCCCACATACTATGGCCTCCCATTATAATGATAAACATCAATGATAAATAGCAAAAGGGTATAGATATACAGAAAGATGAAGAACTGGAACCAAAAATGCAAATTACCTAACTCCTATATTCTCAAAGTAACTAATTAATAATAGTGCTTTTGGGAATCTTCTTAATTTCTTCCTTCTTTTTAATCTATAACTTTTCACCAAATTCTGCAGATCCTCCTACCAAAACAACTCTGCAGCATAATGATCTTCTAATAATGATCTTCTTTAAATAAAATTTTACTTTTAAATGGGAGGCACTGCACTAAAAAGACAGATCTGGTCTATACTTTTCCTGTCAGAGACAAGAGAGGGAAGTACTCTGAAAAATATAACAGGCTAATAAACTTTGGTCTCTATCTTCAGTTGTGATATTTCAAATGCCCATTTGAAATTTCCATTTGAGTATCTAATAAATATCTCAATTATACATGTTTAGAAAAGAAAATTTAACATACATCTAACATGTTTCTCCCATCTTACTGATTTCAATAAACCATACTACATTAATCTGACAACTAAAAAAACTAGAATTCGTTCTTGAGTATTCCATTTACCTTCATCCCCACCACCTATTTACCAGCAAATCCTGATAATCAGGCTTACAAAATAAAATTTAAAACTCACTTCTGATCAATCTTTGTAGTATGGCCTAGCTTCTAACTGGTTTCCCTGTGTCTATTTCTCCCTTTCTGCTCAAATTAAGTTCCATATAGCAGGCAGAAGAGTCTTTTTAAAACAAATCACGTTACTTCCCTATTCAATATCTTCTAATGTTTTCCCATTATAATTCAAATTTCTTACACTGTTACAAGGACATATATGCTCTAATCCCTGTCTAATCCCTATGTGCCATCCTTATCATCTACTACTCTCTTCCAGCTTCATCTGTTTATTAAATATGCCTAGTTCCTTTCCATCTAGGGGCAACTATAATTGTTCTCTCTACCTATGAATTCTCTGCTCCTAGTTATTACCTGTTAGGTCTTTATTTCATACAATTCTACTTTATTATTACTCCTCAGAATAGTCTTTACTTCATTCATGAACAAAAGTGTAAAGCCATCTTCCTTCCCAAGTTACTTTATATACCATATCATACTGTATTTCCTTTTTAATACATCAACCACCCAAATCTTCTTTTTGTTTACTTCTTTATTTCTTTCCTCCCTTGACTAGAAAGGAACCTTAATGGGTGCAATAATTTTGTCTATCTTTTTTTACTACCTTCTTCTCAGTGCTTACAATAGTGCCTTTTACAAAGTAGGCACTCAATAAGTAAGCTTTATATGAGTGAATAACCAATACATATGGACTTACACCCTATGAGCTATATCAGGCTGTGACCTTATTAAGAGGCATGGAGAAAGATGACAACTCCCCATCTCCCTCCTTTTCCTTCTTCCTTGTTCTTCCTTATTATTCCTTCTCCTCTTACTCTTCCCCTCTCCCTCTTTGTCCCTTTTTTGATTTATATCATTGAGACATAATTGACATGAATTAATTGCACAAATTTAAGATTTACAATTTGATGACTTTTGACTAACTTTTATGCTAATAAAACCATCACAATTAGGATAATAAACATATCCACCACTCCCAGAAGTTGTCTCCATCTCCTATAAACGCCATCCTTTCTTTCCTGTCTATTTCTCCAAGCAACCATTCATCTGCTTTTCATCATGAATGATGTTTTCGTTCCACAAAAGCAATGTTAAGGGACTCTATTACAACTAAACCAGCCTCTCATGAAACACCAAAATTTTTTTTATAAAATTAATAAAACCCACTTAAAATCAGCAAGCCACCAAAATATAAAATGTGGGAAGAAAGTAAAATTGTGAACTATTAGAGTGAGATTAATTTGTTTTCAATTTTAAATAGGTTATAAGTTAAATAATGAGATATTATCTCATATCTTTGAGAATGGTTATTGAAATAACAAGCGCTTCTGATGTGGACTTTTATATACTGTTGGTGGGAGAGTAAAATGGTGGAAAAATTATAGAGAGTAGTATGGGGATTCTTCGAAAATATTTAAAATAAAATTTCATATAATTCTGTTATCTCACTTCTGGATTTTTACCCCAGATATATGCATCTTTATGTTTATTGCTGCATTATCTATAACAGTCAAGAGCTAGAAATACCCTGACTGCCCATTAACAGATGAGAGGATAAAGAAAAAGTGATATATAATGGAATATCACAGAGTTATTTAAAAAATAAAGTATTTCCATTTGAAACAAGATTGGTAGACCTAGAAGGATATTGCTCAGCGGAATAGATCAAAAGTATAAGTCAAATAAAATTTGATTTCACTCACGTATGGTATAGAAATAAACCAAACAAACAAATTAACCAAATAAAACAAAAATAGACTTTCTGTTTATAAGACCAAACTAATAGTTACAAGAAGGGCAGGGGGAGATAGAGCAAGTTGGGTTAAAAGGGTCAATTACAGGGACAGAATTGGATTGTTGTTGGTATACTTAATATATTACATATATGTGTTGACTTGTGATGATGTACACTGTAAATCTATATAATGTTATAGTGGAATGTTCCTTCAATAAAATTTTAATTAAGAAAAGAAATCCATGTAGCCAAGATAGATTAATTAGTAGCATAATATCTTTGCTGATATGTTAGTACTTAAACCCAAAGTCAAGTGGCCAGCAAGGAAACCTTACATATATTTAGAAATATTAATTCATTTAACCCTCAAGAAAATATTATAGGCAAGTCCTATGATTATCTCCATTTTACAAATAAGAAAATACAGAGAAAGTACATCATAAGCTAGACAGAGAGAATCTTGTCTTTCAAAGTAAGCAGTTTGGCTTTGGAGTCTATTCTTTTCATTTCTATGACATATTTACTTAAAAAAATCTTTATAAAGTACATAGTAGGATAATTGTCTTCATTTCTGCTTCTTTTCTATATTAACAGAGTATAGTTATATTTAATTATTTTGCATGTAAAGACCAAGTATGGCTTCTAGATTTGTATTTGTGAAATTATGAATTGTGAAATACAAGGAACACAGATATGTTTCTCATCTACCTCAAATATTCACAAATAACCAACAACTCAAAGGAATGCTTTAAAAACACTGACTTCAAGTGTGCCTTGGTGGTCTAGCAGTCTAGTACACCTGGGAGCAGTTCACACATACATACCAAGGTCCCTGGGTTCAAGATCTGGGGCCCAGGGGAACAAGCCATGTGAACAACTAAATAAAATAAAATAAAGCACTTCTTCCTCCTCTCTCTTCCTGCCTGTCTGCATATTCACCTTCATTCTTGCCTGTACCTTTACTTTAAGAAGAAAAAAATTTGCTTCAAAACTCACCTTCTTTCAATTCAGCATTTTATGAAAAACTATCAAATAAAATTGAATTTAAAATAATTTTACATGGTATGTTGCTTTTTACAGACATATTCATAATGACATTGTAGAATCTTTGTACACTGGGAGCGTAAAATGTCTTATGAAACTGAAATACTCATTAGGCATTACTTAGGGATAAACAAATAAGGCATAAATATTAAGAATATAAAGTTAGAGTCACCTCTGCATGTAAAATATCACTAATATCTTCCCTGCTACTAGTTTAATACAGTTTTGAAGAAAGTAAACACTTATTTAAAAAGCTGTATGAAACGGGTCACCTGCAGATGTAAGAGAACTTTCTGATATTTTCCTACTTCTGATGCTTGTGACTGCTGCTGCCGCGCAACTTGCTCCACAGCGTCAGCTAACGAGGATGTGTCTTGTTTCTCCATAGCTGGACAAAAGGGTCAGGGATACAACAAAATTTAATGCAGACATTCTGAGAAAATTTTGTTACTTTACCCAAATTCATGAAAAAATACATTCTCATAAATAAAATAGATGTAGGATTGATATGCTTCCCTCCATGACCTGCAAACAAAGTTGAAATCAAAGATAACAGACAATTCAAAATCTCCTAGAGAAACGCTATACCTCTTCCTTTTTGGACTAGCACATATATTGTGACTCTACTAGTTCTGTTTTTAATCTGGACCACTTGTGCAAAAGCCATAATTGTAATGCTGCCATAACAACTACATAGCAATTACAGTTGATGAGTTTTCATTATAGGCCTACATGTTCAGATTGTTATTCCCTTTCTAAGTACTGTATATGCTGATGCCTTTTCCTTGTGAATTACGCTTCTCACATTCTAATTTACTATTAATTTAAATAAAACTATCCAATCACACTACTTCTTTGTTGTTTATATTTTAATTATTTATTTAGATTATTTCATTACCTTCTTCAGGAACTCGACTCTTCCTTTCTTGGTTACCTGACATTCTTCTGTGCCTCTTTACTCTACTTCAGTTCACCTGTTTTACTCCAACAAAGTAATTAATACTGATAATCTTTCACTATTTCTGTTTTGTTGTTCTTTCATATATTGGTTATCTTGAAAGCAAATTGATTATCAAATACCTCAAAGGAATGTCAATGGCATTTTATAATTAGTTCCAATAATTATAGTGTTAAGTGAGGGATTTGGAGAGGAAAGTAGAATTGAATCTGAATTCTGGTTCTCTTGATTTTCACCAGTTATAAACTTGAGCAAATTTCTCTATTCTTTGATTACCAGTGTCCTATTTTGTAAAACCTCATAAGGCCATTGTAATAATTAACATAACATGTGTAACATGCTTAGTGCAGTACCTGACATATACAATGAGTAATTTATTATTAAGGATTGATAGATGGTACCTCCAGTACTATGATGAAGGGGATTCTGAAACTATAAGAATCTAGGAAAAACAACGTGAGATGGAATAGAAGTTTCTGCCATGGGCATAGGATGTAGAGAATATAACACCTGTCCAATGCTATTCTGGCCAGTGCAAGTCCCGTATTACAATCTTCTCCCTATCAAGCAGTAACTGATAAGATAAAGGAGTATATACTTTTTCCTTTTATATGAAAAGAAAGAGTTCCTTCCTATAGCAACATAGAAAAGAAATGATGAGTTATCAGAATTAAAGTCATTACCAGTTTTAAGAAGAAAGGTAAATTAACTTGCCTCTCTATTTCTATGCAAAGTAAATGGCACACGTTTGGATGGATAAAAGGAATTCAGTATTGCTAAATACTTTGGAAAGTGGAAATGTTCATCTCTTCTTATCTGTACAGACGAATTTCTTTCTATTTAGATAAATCATCCCTTTAAAAGCAAAACTCAGTTGATTTTTATAGAACTTGTGAATCTTTCCAAATCGTACAAAAGTCATGATAAACTTTACAAGTCAAAAGATGAGAAATACTATAATAAGACTATGGCACATGTAAGGAAACTTCCAGAGGGAAATCTGTAAAATCACTAAATATATTAAAGAGTGATAAAATATAAAGTACTAAAGTACTAGCTTCAAGTGTTTTCCAAAATCAAAACTTTAAAGAATTGAAACCTGACTTGCGAGCAAAAAGAAAAAAACAATAAAGTTAAATAGCTTCCTAAGTCACGAGACTCAAATTCTAAAGAAATCATGAAAGCTTTTTTACTTATCTCTGAGAATTTGATTCTTTCCCATCTCCTCATGTCACTCCCTTCCTTCAAACAACCTCCTTAAAGATGTCTTCCTTGTTATTTAGGCAGTCTTCCACTCATGCCATCACTCTATGTCAGACTGTCCTAGATTAATGCTAATGAATCCAAATCTGACTTTCTCTGTAATTCTACAGTATGGGCTTCATGGTCACAGACTTGATCCTTAATTCTACCTCCCTATCTTGAAAATGTACACCTTCCACATCATACTTTGCACCTTTATACTCTCAGTAATTTCTCTCAATAGATTACAATGATAAACAGTTGTGTTGTGCTTACAATGTATACTGTACTAAGGACATTAGATTAAAAATAAGTAATATACATGATATAGTGATTACTTTGTACCATGCAGTAATCTATGAACTTGACAAATATGAGCTAGACACTATTATAATTTTTATTTTACAGAGAACACAAAAAGACCAAGAAATTTATCCAAAGTCAGATAAGTAGTGTCAGAAATTTTATTTGAACTCAGGTAGCTTGACTCCAAAGTTCTTATTAACTAGTATGCTAAATCGCCAAGACTGTAAATTTTTTAAAGAGTCCTGTCTCTATATACTATTCTGGAACCTGACTTTTATATTCTTGTATTGCTAAAAAACAAAACACTGTAATCAAGCTTCTTCTTTCTATTTCCAATATTATCCATATTTCTTCCAGGGAAAAAATTTCCAGTGAAGTTCATTGACAGAGCTGCTGCAACTCTTATAGACCTGCAGTGACCTCAACTCCATTTTCATGACTGAGGAAACTCAGTGAGCTCATCATACTGCTGGTATCTTCGTTTTAGTTAAGTTCCTTAACTGGTGAATTTCCCCCTTTCATTCCCCCTGCCACCCCCCAATCTCCACAGTGAGCACAAACTAGCTAAGCTACTGTGTGCACTATTCACATTATACCCACATCCCATAAATTGAGTTTCCACAGAAGCCTACGACTTCCAGGTCATTCCTATCAGGAAGACTCATCCTTTTTAGATTTAGTAAGATTCCTAATTTGATATGTCACCTATTTCTCTTTTCTTTATATGCCTACATTATCCTTCTATCATGACCTCTTGTCACGGTTCATCTTCAACAAAAATTTTCCTTATCTTTAACCTCTTCACTGAACTTCCTCTTCACCTTTTGGCTCTAATTGCAATCCTACAAAGATAGTGCTTCTTCACACACATAACACTGTCTGGAGGTGGGGCATTTTTCCTATTTTCTGTTACCACTGCCACACTGTTTCTCTATACTCAGTCCATAAGTGGTAGCATCCAATCCCATAGCTTTAAAATCCATATATAGGATAACTCCCAAATTATATCTCTAACTTGAACATCCTTCTTGAGTACCAGATTTATGCAATTGCCTACCTTTTATTTCCACTCGGATTATTTCATAGGCTTTTCAACATAAACTGTTCCAAACTAAATGCTTGATTTCATTGTCCACTCCATCACCACCAATAAACCTTCTTCATGGTCTTCATCATAGCACATTTATGTTCATTTTTCTCATTCAGGCCCCAAAACCTGAAGATGCTAGTAGGGAGGTTTCTAGAACCAAACTTGCCCAAGATAATTACAAAGGAAAGCTTATTGTTGATGTTTCATATACCTTTGGGGAAATCCTTTAAAATACTCTCCAAGAATTCAGTATAGGATTATTTTATCAAAAGAAGTCTGAATATTGACACTATTGTTTTATATGCTGAACACATTTCTTTTGGGAAAACTCATGGGTTTTACCTTTAGATTCACTCTTTACCACTTTAATATTTTAACACAGAAGGCTTTCTCAATAATCCTCTCTATAACATGAGCTCTCCTCCATGTTGCATTTCTTTATCCAGCCTCATTTTCTTTAAAAAAAAAAAACTATTTTATGAAATAATTTTATTATTTTACCTCGCTATACATATTTTAAGATATTGAAATGGCACCTCAGTCTGTGGGCATTTCACCCACACTCATCACAGAGTGTTGTTTATTGCCACTTTGTTCCTTCTTTCCTTTCCTTCACCTTACCCACTCTTTGGAAGCCAAAGTCTACTGTGTTCTGTGAATTTTGTTGGTATTTGTATGTTCATTTGTTTTGTTTCATTATATTCTACCTATGAATGAAAACATCCTGTGCTTCTCTTTTTTTAACTTAACATGATCCCTTCCAGTTCCATCCAGGTTGCTTCAAAGGAGACAATTTCATCTTTTATAACAATAAACTATATAGAATTACACAGAGTATATATACTATAGCTTCTTTATCCACTCATCTGCTGTTGATTATTTAGGTTGTTTCCATGTCTTATTTATTGTGAATTGTGCTGGTATGAACATATGGTACAGATATTTTTTTCTGATTAGAGATTTTGTATTCTCAGAGTATGTGCCTGGAGGTATGATGACTGGACTGAATGAGACTTCCATCTTTTTTTTTTTTTTAAGAATTTCTATAGTTTTCAAAAAAAGTTGCACTAATTTACATTCTTACCAATAGTATAGGAGGGTTCCTTTTTTCTTTTTGATATAGGCCATTCTCACTAATGTGAGATAATATCTCATTGTGGCTTTTATTTGCATTTCTCTAATGATAAGTATGTAGAGCATTTTTTCATGTGTTTGTAGGCCATCTGTCGTCTTTAAAAAGATGCCTAGTCAGTTCTGCTGCCCATTTTTTTGAGTGGGTCGTTTGCTTGTTTTTGTGGTATATGATGAGTTCCTTATATATTTTGAAGGTTAAGTTTTTGCCTGATGCATGTTGCATGACTATCTTTTCCCTTTCCGTGAGTTCCTTCTTTTAGTGGTGGTTTCTTCCGTGCTAAAGAAAAATTTTAGTTTGATGTAGTCTCAAGTGTTAAGTTTTACTTCTTTTGCCATAGGTGTTTTTTCCCCAAAGACATCTTTGAGATTGATGTCATGAAGCATTTTTCCTACATTTTTCGCCATGTATTTTATGGTTTGGGATCTTATGTCCATGTCTTTGATCCATTTTGAGTTAAAATTTATGTATGGAGATAATGTGTAATCTAATTTCATTTTTTTTACAGGGTCTATTCAGTTTTCCCAACACTATTTGTTGAATAGACTTTCCTTCTTCCATTATATGCTCTTGGCTCCTTTGTCTTATACTGTCCAATAGTGTGGCTTTATTTCTGGGCTCACAATTTTATTCTCTTGGTCTATGTAGATGTTAGCTTTGATGATCACTCTGTAGTATAATTTCAAGTCAGGGAGTGTGATACATCTTCTGTTCCTTTTTATGAGCTATGGCTATCTAAGGCCTTTTGTAGTTCCATACAAGTTTTAGTATTTATTGTTGTTTTCCTAAAAATGTCCCTGGAGTTTTTTATCAGAATTGCATTAAATTTGTATATCGCTCTGGGTAAGATGGCCATGTTTACTAAGATAATTCTTCCAATTAATGGACATGGAATGTTCTTCCATCACTGAGTCTTCTAATTCTTTTATAAAATTCTTGTATTTTACATTGTAGAGGTCTTTCATCTTCTTTGTTAAGTTTACTCCTAAGTATTTTATCCTTTTTGATGCACTTATGAATGGGATTTCTTACTCAATTTCATTTTCCTCAAATGGAGATAAAATTAGAACTGTTTACTACCCCTTAGACAGTTGGTATTCACTTTTTAAGCTTTTTCAGTATTTTATAAGAGTAAAGTTGCTTTACAAATCAAAATAAACTCACGTGTAGGTCCCCCATATGTAGTTTCCCCATTCCTAGGATATATGTCAATACACCGTGTTCTCCACCAAATCACCAAGTGTTCTTCACCACTGCCCAGTGGGTTCCACCACCACTTGCTTTCCCGACCCCTAACCCATTCCCTATTGGTAACCTCAGTTATACTGCAAGTGTTCAAGGGTTGGGTTTCTTTCACCTGTTCCTTTGTTTTGTCTGTTCACATTCCACCTATGAGTAAGATCATCTGGCACATATGTTTCTTTTTTTGGCTAGTTTCACATAGCAAAATACCCTCTAGATCCATCCATGTTGATTCAAATGATAGGATTTCATCTCTTCTAAGGGCTGTGTAGCATTCCATTGTTTATATATACCATAACTTTTTTATCCATTCACCTGACATTGAGCCCTTAGTTTCCAGTTCTTAGCTATTATGACTAGGACTGCAATAAGCATGAGGGATGCATGAATCAGCTGGTATTTATAGGTGGGAGTTATTAATGAATTTCTATTAAGTCATCCAGACTATGGTGCTTTTGTTTTTGCAACCCAGGCAGACTGATGCACTGATCATATGTATATTGTTATTTCCTAAAGACACATATTTTTTTAGATTTAATTTTAAAATAGATTTTATTAGTAGTAAAGCTGTGGTGTGCTTTAAGTTTGCAAAAGGGAGGTCACTTTATAAAATGTTTCTTGGGAGACATCTTCTACTAAGTCAAACAGTTGCTGATTTCAGAGTCTTTTATTGTATTGAAGGGGAAGAGTGCATTTTTTGTAATTATTACCTTTGAGCGTTTTAACTTTACTATTGTTTTTAGCTCTGTACAAAACACAGAATCAAAGTGTCACAATATTATAATTGTTTCTGTCTGCTTGCAAGCTTTGTTTCTGGGAGAAAGTCTATTTACAAACTTACTATAAAACAAAATAGCATTTTTCTTCTTAAGGTTCTGGAATTTTCTCTAATTTTAATTACAAAGACTATAATAATTCTTCCTGTTACCTAAGAGAAAAATAAATTTGATTGTTGATATCAATAATTAATAAATGCTCAAAAATACTAGATAAGTGGATTAGATAATGGAGAAACAAAATGAATGCTGTTTCTACTTTCACATCAAATAACTGAATTACTGAATTTTATACCTGGAAAAAACATAATTCACCTAGTTGCCAAACTTCCTTCTTCTGGATGCCTTTGAAGAAATTATTATCATAAGCAGTTATTAAAAACAGTAATAATAACCAAAAATATTTCATTTTCCTCTACTTCATTGTTTGCATACAGGAATATTACTGATTTTTGTTTGCTGGTTTTAACAAACTACTTTGCCACTTTGCTATATTCACTTATTGTTTGTAATAGCTTTTTTGGTGGATTCTTTGGGATTTTCTGGTATAGTATCATGACATCTGCAAATAATGATAGTTTATTTCATCTTTTCTGATCTGGATTCCTTTAATGTCCTTTTCTTGCCTAATAGCTCTGTCCAAGACTTCCAGAACTATAATGAACAATAGCGCTGAGAGTTGACCTACCTCATTTTTCTTAATAGCATATATCAACACAGATATCTTTGTTTATTTTCTACTTCCTTTTACTAACATAAGTTCCATGAGAACAGAGACTTAGAATAGTGGATGGCACATAATAGGTGTCTGATCATCGTCTTTCTCCACTCTAATTCACCCTTTCTACTGACATAATAGGGTAGCTAAAACACTCTTCTGATTAACATTGCAACCAGTCTTTCAACTCCCTTTTAGATGGCATTTTTAAAAGACATATTTCTTGATCTTTTTGGGTGGATTACTCTCTCCCTCTCTATATTTAGTATAATTGTTTCAATATCTCTGTTATACATAATAGATAAAAGTATAGGTCCCAGAATAAGGTAGGGTTAGTCTTAAATCCAGACTGTACCACCTACTAGTTTATTAGGTAATTTTTATCTAACCTGTGTCTGAGATCCTTATCAGTAAAATGAGCTATAATGAGTAATACCTACCTCTTTAGAATTCTATGAGGATCAAAAATAACTTAGATGAAGCATCTATTAAATACCTATATCAACAAAATTTCATTCTTATTATTTTATACTATAATTTCTCTACTAGACTGTAAGCTCCAGGAAGGAAAATACAATCTCTGCCTTTCATTTTGCAATATCTAAAATATTTGACAAAAACAAAAACTAAAAAAAAAATGAGAAAAATTAGATTTATAAACCAAATATGAAGTAACTGGTACTTTTAAAATTTCTACTTTTAAAGCAACATAAGTTAAAGAACTGTTGGGTAATATTTAAGTGAACTACTCATGAAGGTATATATGCTTCAAAATTGGAAAAGTTTCAGAATCTGCTTTTTCTTCTAGATCTCTATTATAGAATGAACCTAAAATAAATAAAAAGAAAAGGGAAAAAAGAAAACGAACTACTGCCATCTTTTGATAATGTATTATAAATGCATAAATAAATCAAAACAAGATTTAGAGACTAGTATCACTTTCATTCAAACCACATATGTGGGTACATGTTAGATGCAAGGCATTGTGGGGAATACGAAGATCAGTTAAATGACTCAAATTCAAAAGACAACCTTACAATACCTTTAGTATTTGATAGTAATATCCAAACATTATATTCATAAAAAAAATCATTTAGAAAAAATTTCTTTCAACCACAAAAGTAGCTTTAAGGAAATTAGTACTAATGGATATACTATAATAAAACCACCATTCTTCTGTATTAACTGTAGTTAACATTTCTGAGTACTTGGTATGAAACTATTACTGTTTTAAATGCTTTTACATGTATCATCTTCCCCAGTACCCACTCCCTCAGAGCAATCCTATAAACTAGATATTACTTTTAGCTATAGTTTGTAGATGAGGAAGCTGAGATTTGGGGAAATTAGGAAATGTCAAAGGTCACACATCCAACAAGTGAGTAGAATGGAATAAAGCAATTAGAAGCTAAATTACAGTTTATTAAGCAAGTAATATGCACTAAAATACAGTGATGAGCATGATTTGTACAAGATCTCATTTGAATTCAGTAGTCCCTGTACTTGGTCCTTGGGAAGATATTTTTAAAATGGCCACAGTTTCAACTTTTAGAATCTCATCATCTAGTACCTCCCTCCAAGTTAATGAGCAAAATAAAGCAAGGCTGTCAAGTTCTACTAGAGTTTTGAGAACTTTTGGCCTAGAAATATGAAGTGGGGGCAACTGTAAATGTGTACCCATGACAATTTTTCACTGTGAGGAAAAAGCTGCTGTGGAGACCTGCCAGGTAGTTAACTCATCCTATCCCCCTTAGAATATTCTATTAAAAAGAAAGAAAGAAAAATTATGTAGATAATTTTTACATAAGTGTGAAACTTTGTCTTGGTTTTCTAAGTGGGAGGGGAATTTAAATATCTAAAGTTAGTGTGAGAATGGGGAATTTTAAAGTATGGTGAAGATTTGTCAAAAGCCTGATGGAATCATATCTGAGTAATTAAATTCCAACAAATAAAATCAAGAAAAAAGGGACATAATGAATAAGAATCAATAATACATAGAACAATCTTAAAAAATAAAAAAACCAGACTATCTTTTCAAGCACATGTTTTCAAGAGAAGTTATATCAGAGCAACCAAAAGGGATCAAATCATTTAAAAAACCACTGTATACCTTAAAATCTGCACACACTAGGGATTACTGTCTTCCTGGTTAGGTAATGAGATTAAAGCTTCAGGATGCTGAAAAGAGAAACAAAAAACAAAGCATAGGATTTATACTGTTCCTTAACTTCCTATCAAAGACAATTCATTACCAACTTTGATTCTAGCTGTCTATGAATGGCAAGACTTCTCTGAAGTTACAGATAGTACTAGTCTACTGAAATATCTTGCTTTGGGACACAGCCATACAAGGATTGGTCTACAGCTCACCCAAGCTTTGAGGAATGCTCAAGAAAGTGTTTCAAAAAGAAATTACATGTGTTTGGCGAAATTCTCTTGTAAAATGCCTACCTATTCATACTAAAGAGAAAGGGCTTTTTTTTTCTTTAATATAAACAAATATGATTTCTAACCAAGAGGTGATTTTGAGTGAATGATGACCTCCTCCCTGCAAAAAAAAAGTCTATATCCTAATCCCCAGAACCCGTGAATGTGATTTTATTCAGAAAAAGTGTCTTTGCAGATATAATTAAGGTAAGAAACTTGAGATGTGATTAACCTGAATTACAATCACATAATCTTCCTGAAGTCTCTCAATATACCAACAGTCTCTAGTCAATAAGGTATACCTCAAGACTTCCCTTTCCTCCACTATAAAGCCTTCTCACACCTCTGCCTGCCTTGTGTCTCTGCCAAAATACAAGAGTTGGTGGCTGACTCTCCTGCTATATAGTAAATTCTGAATAGTCTTTGTTCTCAGATGTTTTGGTCTTTATTTCCAAACATCTGTTCATGTCCAAAAGGTAGAGGGAAATATGAGACTCAGATATACATTAAGAGGAGGACCACATGAGGGTTGAAGGCACGAAGCCCCTAAGTCATGGAGCCTAAGCCACAAGTCACTTGGAACCATCAGAAGCTGGAAAAGGTAGAGAAATTTTGATGGGAGCAAAGCACTGACAGCACCTAAGATTTTCTGCCTCCATAATTATGGGAAGGAGAACACTTTTTTTTTTATTGTTTTAAGCTATCCAGTTTGTGATAATTTGTTATGCAGTCTGAGGAAATGAAAACAGGCTTTTAACAAGGAAATTTGCATGTCATATGTCATTTTCTGGAAAGACTCACAAAACAACTATTCACAGTCTTTTTAAAATTCCAGTTATGCTCATGAAAAAAAGGAAGTTTTACAGAGTACTATAAGAAAGCCTGGGGATTTCCACAATGGTTCCCTTTAACAGCTAAATACAATCTCTGATCTCAAAATGCTCCTCATCTCTATGGGAAAGAAAGACACAAATAATCAATTAAAATGTAGAGGAAAACACAGTAGACGCTTTATTAGTCTACCTACACTTAACCACTAACCAATTAGTTCACTCTGTATACTTTGTAAATCATAAGTTGCTAATTTCACTTTCATGGTGAATACTAATGTTGAATGTTCATGGTTAGGAAGCTTCTCTCAATAGTGACTCTGCACACTTCTGCTTCTACCAGTTGAACTGTACAATCAGACAACAAGTTAGGTGTGTTTGTTCCCAAAACCTGTCTATGCCAGTTGTACTTATTATTTTCCTTTCATAATTAAATCAAATAACATAAAAACCATGAAATAGTGTGAAAATAAATTCTTATTTCCTTAACATCTATTTAATATTTTGGAAAAGATCAATAAACATGAATTGTGTGACACAACTATAAAAGATTATAAAGAAAAAATGGCACTCAGATAATTTCACAAGTGCCTTTAAGTTACTTCCTCTTAATAAAATCTTGGGAAATTTAAGCTGATGGTTTTGCAGTATATTTATGCAAGTAACGCAATGCAGAACTCTAGTCAGCAGATTATATATAAATAAAAGGCCTTGGACTTTTTCAAACTGGCAAATGAGACAGTTGTTCTAGGTTAAAACAAGCATTTGAGGCTATTTATGTTATACTTTTTCATGACTGGTTTTAGTGACTATTAAAACATAGCTATAATATATATTTCATCAAGTTCATCCTAATAAAGATTAGAATTCAATGTTTATTGACTTTTCAACTTATTGGTTGGTTATGGGTCCAAACTGCACCCTTAAGCAGGCTTCTAAACAAATAAAATGCTATAGGAGAAGCAATTCTGCTTGGTGAGGGTATGGGGATTCAAGAGTGCTTATGTTTGAGCTTGAAGGGCTCTGGATGGAGTAGCAGCTTAATAAGCATACAAAAATAAGTATGTTGTAAGTAGAAGAAATAGCATATGCAAAGGAGGAAATCATATAGGAACAGCCTTTGAGTGGCTTGGGAATAAAGCAGTTGTTTTTCCAAACTTAATTATGCATCTGAATCATCTGTAGAGATTAAAGCAAAACAAAACAACTAAGCAAAACAAGCCCAGACCTGACGCCCAGAGATTCTGATTCAAATATATATTTATAGTGGATTTCCTCAATTTATTGTTTTTAAAAGTTCTCCTTGCAGATTTGATGCACAATCAGGATTGAGAACCACTGGAGTAGGGTGAAAGTGGATGAAGTAAGAGAACATTATGAGATGAAGTTAAATAATGTAAGATCAGACAGTGAAAGGAAATTGTATGCAAATATGACAAATTCTCTCTTCCCTGAGTTCCCCTATTTTGAAATATTTCTTTTTAAAATTTTACTACCAGTAACTACTACTGCAAAAAAATGAATTCCCATACTGTCTCTAAAAAACAAGGATATTTAAAACTGGCTTTGCAACTAAAAGATTTTGCTTCTCTTAGAGCAATATATATACACATATACATACATATATATATAAACATACATATTTTTAAAAAAGAAAGAAAATGTGCAGGACAGAATGAAGGTGAGCAGAGGCAGGTAGGCAGAAAGAGAGAGAAGAAAGAAGCACTTTATTCTACTTAGTTGTTCACCTTGGTTATTCTACATCCACACCCACCCACCTCCACCTCCCAGGAAAGCCTGGTCCTTGGGATTTACACGGACTGTGCTCAGCCAGAGGAAGCTGATCCAACTGCTACTCTACCATTTGTGCCTCTTAACATAATATTAAACATGAAACAGCTGAGAGCAGAGTGCACTTTCTGATCAGGTGTACCACGTACCACTCAGGGTTATTAATAAATGCCCAACAAAAATAATGAAAATACAAATTTGACAAAAATATTTGTTAGGGGTACTGAAGACTAGTTATTGATCTCACTCTCTAGTCAAATGGAACAGAAGTACTTGCTCATCTCCAAGTGTTCTTCTAACTCCCTAGATATCAGAGATTCTTTCTCATTCCAGCAAAGATTCAGTAGCACTTATCACCTAAGCCACAACAATAAAAGGGACCTCTGCTTCCATCATAACTAGTTCCACAGGAAGCCCCCTTTCGCCTATTCTGTTAAAGTTGGATATATTTTCCTTTTACCATAGTATCTGCCTTCCATATAGCAGCTGTTTAATTTTTTTTTTTTTTTTTTTTTTTTTTTGGCAGGGGGAGAAAGTGAGAAGGGAAGGGTAGGAGGGAGGGAGGGAGGGGGAGAAGGAAGGAAGGGGAAGAGACTTATTCACTTGTTTTATTGTTGTTTTCTACCCCATCCTCAGGCATCCCCAGCAAGGCCGGGTTCTGGACCAGGATTCTTGGGCACTAACATGGTGGACACCTCCGCCTTCTCAGCTGGCTGAGTCACATGGGCGCAGCCTGGTCAATATTTTTAAATAAATGTACGTTATACTCTATGAGAACAGATAGAGGACGTTAACTTGCACCTTTATCACAACGTTAATAGTGCCTTCTAATTTTCTTTAAAAGGACAAAAGAGTGGTTTGTCAACACGAATGACTGAAGGGACTGTAAGAGTTGCTCAGACAGCAAAAAAAGGCACAGTCAAAAGGACAAAGGCGGGGTCAACCAACTTGTTTCTAGAAACAAATCAACAAAAAAGGAGAACTAAATAAGTGCTAAATCCCCCCGGGGCCCTTGACTTGCACTTTGGAGGGGACACTCATGGGGCTCTCAAGCCCGGGCTCTGACGACCGAAATTTGTGACAGGAGGCCCCCGAACGCCCGCGGGGGAAAGAGCCGCGTTCGGACGCGATCCAGTCGCCAGGCGCCCGGGCCCGCCTGCCGCCGCCCTGCGCTCTCACCGGCCCCGCCCGCCGCGCACCGCCTGGACAGGCCCGCAGGCCCCTCGCCGCTCGGTTCCAGTTCCTCTTCGCGCCGCAGCAAGCTGCGTGCCGACCGGCGGCCTGACCCGGAACTGCTGCGGCGCGCGGGCCGGGCCGGGCCGGGCTTTCCCCGCGCCCTGCTCATCCGCCCCGCCGCCGCGTCCGTGCCGCGCATGCCCCGCGCGCGCCCGCTCGCCGCCGTCCAGCCCTCCACGCCCTGCCGGGCCCTGGCCGTCGGAGCCCCGCGAGGTGTGGCGGGCGTCGCCACGCTGGCTTCTGACTCCAGGTGACATCCTCGCGGCCTCCCGGTTTCCTCGAGACCCGTGGAGGGGCGACGGGCGGCGTAAGGGCACCGCTCCCACTGACCCAGAGCGGGGCAGAGCGAGGACCTGACCCCGGGGCTGCCACCGGCGTGCGCCCGTCAATCAGAGTCCCGGAGAGCGGGGAGACGCCCTGAGGATCCTGGGTGGACGGCCAGCGGCGCCCCATGTCCTTAGAACAGCTCCGGACTCGAGGTGACACCGTCTGGTGGAATCGCGTATTGCTGAGGAGAGGATAGTGGTCAGCCCCTCCGTGTCCTCCTGTTTTTCAGATCTGGGAGATGAACTTTAGCGGGAGCCCTGTGTGTCTCGATAGGACATTAGCAGTGGCAGCAGGAGAAGGGAAAAGGGGGGTCACTAAAGAGAAGGCAACCCTCCTTGAGGTGGGAGGGCAGAAAGCAGGTAGGAAGCAATGCAAAGTCTGATGAAAATCGCAGTTGCCTTTCTTTTTCTTCTTTTTTTTTTTAATATATAGTAATTTTTTTCTTTATTTTGTTTACATTGCTATATTCAATTCAGGTTATTGAAATTGCACCTCAGTCTGTATTTCACAACACACATAACCAGTAGCGTTCCAGTGCCCCTTACCACACCTCCCTGTTCCCTTCTTCCTACCCTCCCCTTCCCCACCTCCCTGGTAGCCAGTCCTGTGTCCTGTGAATTTTGTTAGGGTTTGTTTGTTCATTTTGTTTCATTTCACTGTATTCCATATATGAGTGAAATAGTCCGTATCTCTCTTTTTCTTTTCTTGGCTTATTTCTCTTCTATGATCCCCTACAGTAGAATCCAGTTTGTTGCAAATGGCATATTTTCATCTTTTTAAATAGCGACGTACAATTCCATTGAGTCTATAGACCACAGCTTCTTTAGCCAGTCATCTGTTGACAGACATCTAAGGTGTTTAAATGTCTTGGCTGTTGTGAACTATGCTGCTGTGAACATAGGAGCACAGATATTTTTTCTGATTAGACATACTGTGTTCTTTGGGTATATACCTGGGAGTGGGATTGCTGGATTGAGTGGTAGATCCGTCTTTATTTCTTTGAGGAATCTGCAAACTGTTTTCCGAAGACGTTGCACCAATTTACATTCCCACCAGCAGTGTTGGAGTGTGTGTGTGCGGTCATTGTCTTATCTAGAGTAGAGTACTGTGCAGTTCCTGGAGGGAAATCTGTCAGTCATCTCTGCTTTTATCTCCTTAAAAATGCTACTTTTAAGTGGAGTTCTGTTCAGTCTATTGAATTGAAGGGCCAGGTATTTCATATGAAGAAATGTGACATAACATGCCAGTCATGTCAGGATTAATGATGTACCACAGAAGTTGACACCCTGTAATTAAAAACAGGACCTTGTCTAAATCAACAAATAATACCATGCTTTTGATTTGCTATATGAAAACAGCAACAAAAACAGGAACTGTCGATCTGCTGGAGAGATGTAAAAATAATTTCATAAATGAATTATAATGTGGCATTGCTGTAATTGTCATGGGAAATAGACTGACTATTCTGAGAGGGGTCTAGATTGATTATTTTGGTTATATTTTTAGGTCAAAGCAGTTCTTATTCAGCCACACATTTCTTTTATATCTATGAGAAAATTGATAAAATTTTGCACTCTTATGAAAATTTTTCATTTCAGGTGATTTTGGGGGGGCACAAAAAGTCTTCTCTGAGGAACTTTAACCATATTGAAGGATGGCAGAAGCAGTATTGATTGATCTCTTTGGTTTAAAATTGAACTCTCTGAAAAACTGTCACCAGACATTACTGAAAACCTTGAATTCTGTCCGGTACCGCTATGCTTCCAAGGCGAAGTTCCTTTGCATAATGTGTTGCAGTAACATCAGCTGTGAAAAGGATGGTGAACATAATTGTGAATTAGAAACAAGCAATGGATTATCAATTCTCTTGAGAGAATTTGAGATAGTTAGCAATACCAACATGACTGCCTCTTTGTATACCATTAAGCAAAGAATTGATGAAAAAAATCTGAGTAGCATTAAGGTCATTGTTCCCATACACCGGAAGACATTATTGAAGGCTTTTATTGATCAACTCTTCACCGATGCTTATAATTTTGAGTTTGAAGATTTACAGGTGACTTTGAGGGGAGGGCTTTCTAATCAGTCTATTGAAATAAACATGATCACAGCTCAAGAACTAGAAGCAATCCAAAATGAAGTAGAAACATATTTGAGAAGTCTGCCATCGCTGAAAGGAGAATTAACCATTATCGCATCTCCTTTGATCTCAGGTAGTTTCAATGCTGTGTTATTTTTTTACTATATACTTGAAAAATCAGTCTTTTTTTAAGAAGTTGTTCACCTCTTTCTTTCTTTCTTTCTTTTGTAGACTTTCTTTCGTTTAGGTGCTCAGTTGTTATCAGTTAAAAACTTAGAGTGTCATGGATAGCCTTGTAGTGTCAGGGATGTCGAGATATAAAGGGATATTCTCTTCAAAATCACCCTAAATAAAATAAATTTGCTTTTGAAAATTAGGATTTAAAATAAGTCCACCAGCCTTCCTTTAAAAATGAGATATATGCCTATAATAATTTTCTATTTAGCAATTCTGAAACTTTAACTCATTGGCATCTTCACAGAAGAGTGAAATTTTAAAATCAATTTTAATTTGGGGTTAAATGATATTTATTGTGATATATCTGCTGTTGAGTGTAGCATAGATAAATGGGACAGAAGATAAACCTTTGAGGGGCTATGGTCCCATAGGGAAGGTAAAATAAACACAAAGCAGATACTAATATTACATGGAGGTATAAAGTGCGATCGAAATTAGAAGCGAGATTACAAATGCAGGTTAAGGTGATCAGGGAAAGACTAAGAACTGAGTTTGTGATGCTTCGTAGTCTTTTGTATAACATTTTTATTTCTTCACTACTTACTTTCAGCAGATATTTTCATACATGGATTTACTACAAGAACGGGTGGAATATCTTACATACCGACTCTTAGCTCGTTCAATCTCTTCAGTAGTTCCAAACGGAGAGATCCCAAGGCTGTTGTTCAGGAAAATCTGCGCAGATTGGGGACTGCTGCAGGATTTAATGCAGAGAAATTTTACCGAATAAAGGTAAAATTCTCTTTCATGTTTTGGAGCATCTAAAGTATTTTATTGACTTTGCTAATGATGGCTTGGCTTGAACTATTTAACTTCTGCATCTGATGTTTCATCTAAAATTTCAGGATAATGTTTGTGGTTAGATCTATATGCCATAGCCTAAAGATCAATTTTATGTTCTATAATACAATATATATACATATATGTGTACATATATCTATCAATATATCTGTTACTGTATACACACATATATATATTTATATATACTTATGTATAGAGATCAGTCACCTGGAACTCATTACATCTAAAAATGTAGTTAATTCTCAGAGAGTATAGTATCACTGTTCTTTTTGATTTAGAGGATGTTTCCTGAATGATGGGAGAGAAAGGCCATTATTTGCTAAGTCAAAACTAGGAGGAAGTAGGGTCACAAATGATGAAATAATTCCTTGTTTCTTATAGAGTCTAGCTTTACTGGAGTCTAGGAAAAGTAGAAATGCCATTGATTTTTTTTTAATTCATTTCAATTGTTTTAATAAAATAGTATCTTATGGAAAGTGCTACAAGTAGAGATTCACCCATCTCTAGGTGTTCATGATAGACTATATTTAACTCTTAAATGTTAGTCTACTCTCCTTGAATAAAATATACAGATATTATAATACCAAAAATTGTTTAAGTAAATTTTGTTTTTCTGTATATAGAAGTGATATATTTAATGAATGCCAGTAACCCTAAAATGATTATATAGTTTTGTATGTAAGTAGTTTCAGAAAAATTTATGGTATGAAAATCCTGCTTTCAAAACACATTTATTGCACATCTTTGGGATCAGACTGATCATGCCAATGATGTCTGGATTATGGGAAAGAAGGAACCTGAATCTTACGATGGAATCACCACAAATCAAAGAGGAGTTACAATAGCGGCTCTTGGTGCTGATTGTATACCAATAGTTTTTGCAGATCCTGTCAAAAAAGCATGTGGTGTTGCTCATGCTGGTAAGTGTACTTAATTATTTAGAATTTTGCCTATTTTGTAGTACAGGAAAAGTTGTCATTTCTTTTTGGTGGACTTGGCAAACAGTGATAACTATAAAAATGAGAGTAGAGCCAACATATTCTTATTATAGGAGCAGATAGAAAGTGTACCTAAAATAAAATGTATGTCTTAATTATATGAATTAGAGTAGAATTACCAAAGGAAGGCTGATTCCTGTAATTATCTGAGGAATTTGTTAGATTTGCTTAAGTGCCAACATTTTTTGCCGGGATGCAATTAGCTTTGTAGACAATATAATCTCACATTGTAGACTAAGTTTTCTTGCCTTTCAAAATTCTTAATGCCAGTAGTACCTCCCTGTCCCAGTTTTGTAATAAGCAAACAAAAAGCTTCCATGCTTTCAAAACATTCCCAGAGAGTGATACTGCCTCTGACTGAGAACTCTTGACAACCTGTAAGAGGAAGGTGAGACAGGTTGTAGAAAGGTGTTCATCAAAATGTAGCAGCATGTATAACAAACAGCATGGATGTGTTGGGAAAACTTCATTTAGTTTAATATGCTGTAGTCTAGTGGCTTTAACTGTTCTTTAAAAATAATAGCAAGGTACAATATTTAGATGCTATGTTGTATTAAATGCATAATATTTAGATTATCCAGTTATTATTCTATGTGAAATGAGAGATGATCTTTTACATTTCATTTTGGTCATAAATCTATAACAATGTTGCTTTTGAGACCACAGGTTAAAAATAAAAGGGCATATTTTTCTTATGGAAATGGAGTTGTATTGCTATAAGCCGGTTATTTGACATTGTCAAAAGTAACTTTATATTTGAGTAATAGTTCCCATAATATTGAGTAATATTGAGTAATAGTAATAATTTAAAAAGGAAATATTTGTTACTTCTAAGGTTGTAAAGCATTGTTATAAAATTTAAAAACAAAAACTATCAAATAATTAAACAATTTCGAGAAAGACCAAAGTTAGAGGTCTCATACTCTCTAGTTTCAAAACTTATTACAGTGCTACACTAATCATAACAGTATGGCACTGGCTTGAAGACATACATATACGATAGAATATTATGGAAAAAAACTCAAAGAAACTCTTGCACATATGGTCCAATATTCTTGACAACGTATGTAGAGCATACAGTGGGAAAAGGACAGTCTCTTCAACAAATAGTGCTTGGAAAAGTTGAATATCTAAGTGCAAAAGAATTATGTTAAGTGCTCTTCTTACATCATATATAAAATTAACTCAAAATTAATCAAAGACCTAAATAAAAGCTAAAAATATGAAATGCATAGAATAACACATAAATGTAAATTGTTGTGATCTTGGATTAGGCATTGGTTTCTAAAATGTGATACAAAAGCCAAAGCAAAAAATGTAAAACAGAGCAGTTGAATTTCACCAAGATTTAACACTTCAGTGCATTACAGGACAGAACAGTAGAGTGAAAGGCAGCCTGAAGAATAGTGAAAATATTTTCAATTTATCTAATAAGAGATTAATATATAAATGATGTGAAAACCCTCTGCAACTCAACAACAACAAAAACCAAAATAATTCAATATAAAAAAGGAGCAAGAGACTCAAATAGACTTTCCTCACAAAGGATTTACGGGGGGTCAGCAAGCATATGAAAGGGGTTCAGTATCACTGATTAGGTCAATTCAAATCAAAACCTCAATGAGATGGTACCTCACACTCATTAGAATAGCTAATATGTATTTTAAAATAAAAATGAAAATAATAAGTGTTGGTGATGATATGGAGAAATTGGAATCTGATGCGCTGTTGGTGGGAATGTAAAATTATATAGCTGCTATTAAAATAATCTCTCAAAAATTTTAAAGTAGAATTATATTATTCATCAAATCCACTTCTGGTTCTACATCCAAAATAGTAAACAAGATCTCTATGAGATATTTGTACACCATACTCAAAGCAGCATTATTCACAGCAGCCAATAAGTGGCATTAACCCACATGTCCATTGATGGGTGACCAGATAAGTAAAATTATTCAGTGTAATATTATTCAGCCTTAAAAATGAAGGAAATCCTGACATATTCTGCAACGTGAATGAGCCTTGATAACATTATACTATGTAAAATAAGCCAGTCACAAAAAAGACAAATACAGTATTACTCCATTTAAGTGAGGTTTCTAGAGTAGTCAGATTCATAGAAACATAGAAATGGTGGTTGCCAGAGTAGAAGACAGAAAGGGAGAATTATTGTTTAATGGATATAGAGTTTCAATTTTTCAGGAAAAAAGCTCTGGAGATTTGTTGCACAATAGAGTAACTATACTTACTACTACTAAAGTGTACATTAAAATTTTTGCGGTAATTTTTATCTTACATGTTTTTCCTCGCAATTTTTTAAAATGTGAAAAAAAATGTGAGGGAGAGAGAAATAAACTAATGAGGTATAATCCCAATGGAAACTACAAATATAGAACATTTTTGAAAGGAAGTATAAGAGACCTCCCATGGACTATCTCTTCTTTGTCAGAACTTTGTTTAATAATCAATATTTAGTTAATTATTTAGCTTAACAATTTTTTGATTCATGCTCTATTTCTGGATTTTGAAATATATGCCAACTGACTTTGCTCACTTTAAACTGAGAAGTAAATTAAAGTGAATTTATTTTTTTAATTTTATCTCCTTTTCTGTTTATCAGGTTGGAAAGGTACTTTGTTAGGTATTGCTATGGCTACAGTGAATGCTATGATAGCAGAATACGGTTGTAGTTTTGAAGACATTATTGTCGTACTGGGACCATCAGTAGGACCTTGCTGCTTTACTCTTCCCAGGGAATCAGCAAAGGAATTTCATAATCTTGATCCTGAATGTGTACGGCTATTTGATTCACCAAATCCCTATGTTGATATCCGTAAAGCCAACAGGTATTTTTTTATTTCATATATGTTTGGTTGTTTATATATGTTTGTCTTCTGCTTCTAAAATAGAAATTATTTTCAAGAACAATTAGTAGCTCCAAGAAAAATTTGGAAGGCAGATATTTAAGTAGCTGACATATACAAGTACCTAAAACCCATTTAGAGTGTGAACCCTATACTCATTTAAGTTTAAATGACAGAATATTCTAGTCTAATATCTCTTATTGATTTAAAAGTGAAAAAAGAAACAGTTGGCACAAGTGTAAGAGATCCACTTAAATTTCATATAGAAAAGTTGGCATATATTTTACTTCACAGCCATTCCTCAGCTAAATTCTAAATAAAATAAACTATCAAAAAAACTGACATTTAAAAATTATTCTCTCATTAACTAGAGGAATATGTTTCTTAGCAAAAATATTAGATATATAAACACATAGTCACTTTCAGGTTTTTATATTCCCTTACATTTTTGAATTACAAAGTTTTGCTATTAATATATATAAAAATTGTCATTGCTACAAAGTAAAATTCATGTTTAATTTGAGTCGTGTTTCTAGTCAGTCAAACCTTGCCCGGATTCTGCCTCATTCAGTGCTTAAGTAGAAGGGATTTCAATTTAATCATAAGTGTGAGTTGTGAATAACTATCCCTAATTTATGGTAATATTTTACATTATAAAGTATTTATGGGAGAAGCAAGTTGTCTCTGAAAAATCTGGTTAATAGAAGGAATAACCATAAAGCACGCTTTGTTTGAGTCAAATGAATATTATCTACAAATATCCTGATAACTCTCTGTGTTTCTTAAGTACTTGATTTTGATGATAAAATTCTGCATCCAGATCATTTTGCAGATGATACAGAAGGTCGCACAGTTCATATATAAATTTAGATGATAAATGGCAATAAAATCTAACATTTCTTGACTAGTCTTTGGTCTGTAACTGAATAACAGTTTGCATTGTTCCAAGCAGAACTTTCCCAGAAATATTTTGTACCAGTAACTATATTTTTTAATATTGCTTTGGCTATTGGTAAAATAATTTTTGATATTTTTTGAAAAATCTTTATTCTAAGGATTCTTTTAGAAAGGGGAGGAATTCATCCACAGAATATTGAGAACCAAAACCAAGATCTCAACCTCTGTACATCCTGCCATCCTGACAAGTTTTTCTCCCACGTCCGAGATGGTCTTAATTTTGGTACACAAATTGGCTTCATATCAATTAAAGAATGAGGTACAGTGTGTTCTCTCGACCTTCTCCCCTTCCCTACCATCTTCCTCTTTTCACTTTTCTTTCCATTCATTTTAAAAACAAATTATACTTAACTTTACTATTGTATTCATATAGGAAGAATTGTTTCTACTTTTGAGTGAAATGGTAGTAGTAGAAAAGTTAATTTACTAGTCTAATTTTATAATACAATGCCATATTCTATTTTAATAAGCAATCACTCCTTTTCCTAGCCAAGGAATACTAATAGGCACAGCATATATAAAAAGTATAAAATAAAATAATTTATTATTTAAAAAAATTGTATGTATATAATTTATTACTCCCATATACTTGATGTCTGTACCATTCTTAAAACATTTTTATTATAATTTTTGCAAAGAAATCTTTGCCCAAAGATTCTAACTTCTAGAGTAAGAAAACCTCAAATATATAAACCGATTTGGTTTTCAACTAGATTTCCAACTAATAATAGTGTGAATTGACCAATTTTCCCTAAGGAGGCAGATGGAAAATATGTTGGGCTTTGTGGGACATAATAGTCTCAATCTCATCTACTCAACTCTGCAATAAAAGGGCAAAGTAGATAGAAAGAAAACAAAAATTATTATGACTGTATTTCAGTAAAACTTTATATACAAAAAACAGGTGAGGGACCATGTTTGATCCACAGGCTGATACACGACTGACAGTTACAGAACAAGATAGAATGTAATTGTATTAAATTAGTATTTATTAGAAATAGTTTTGTTAGGGTTTTGCAAAATTATTTGTGATGGTGATTTAGCACTGATTCCTTAGTATGTATCTAATTTGCCTTATGTTACTTTTAACTGAATTAATGTTGTTTTTAGTCTTCACTTTGTCTTTAACTCTTTGAGACTTAATGATCCTTACCTTGATATTTTAATAGTACTATTAAGGGTCTCGTATTTGATTTCTGTTTTCTCTTTTTACAGATACTTGTGTGAATTTTTGGATAACTGTTTCCTGACTCTTTACTGACTGCAAGACACAAATTTTATTCTTTTATTTACTTAAAATCAAAAGGGTTAGAATACATAATTCACTTAATGGTATATTTTCACTGTTACCCAAAGCCAAATGATTTCCATTTGATTCTAGCAATAACTGACAAAAATCAGTATGATGTAGTTTATATGCCATATATTACATAAATCAGCAGTATATTAGTTTAGTGTTTTTTGGGTAACCTCTCTTCATCAGACACTATATAAAGCACTAATGAAATTAAAATGAATAAGATTTTTCCCCTTGAGTCTACTTCAGTGGAGAAAAATACTTCAACACTAACATTTAATTTTAATAGCCATAAAAGAATACAAAAGGAAGAATTAATTTTATTTGGTAGTCAGGATAGAAAAATTATTATAAAGGAAGTAACATTACACAGGCTCCAAAGAAATACAGGCTTTGACATATGAAGAACCACCATAACAGAGACAGGGAACACCATGAAACAGGATATGAAACTGAAAGTGTATAACATATTGTAGAGAGAGAGAAGGGTGTGGGGAAGTTACTGGAAAAACAGGTTAGAAACAGATTAGTAAGGACCTCAAATGCCTTGTCAAAGAATTTGGTGTTGATTTTCCAGGCAGAGTGGGCATAGAAAGTAAATGAGTGTTTTTATTTCCTTGGCATTATATTTAAGAAGATGGATTTAAATTGTGAGAAACAAAGCAGAGTGCCTAGTTAAGAGTAAGTTAAATTACTTTAAAAAAAGAAATGACACCTAGATGAAGGCAGTGAAAATTGAAATAGAGAAGATAATAGGTGGATAAAGAGACAACATTTTAGAGATAGAATCAATAGATCCTATGAACAAATAATGGAGGCGAGAGGTGAGCAAAAATGGAGAAGCCTGCTTGGCTCACTACCAACAATGGCATTAACAAAAGGAGGAGGAGATATAGGACAAGGGAGAAAGATTAGAAGTTGGACACTCAGACTGAATTACATCCAGGTGGAAATATTTGGTCAACAATTAGAAATATGGACCTGGGAACTAGGGAAAAGACACATATTTAGCAGCTGGCTCTGCAGAGATGATGCACAGTCTGTTCGAGTAGGCTGGATTATCAGGCAGAAATATGGGGTGAAATATAGGAGATCCAAGAGTGAAACCTCACTTCACCTGTATTTGAAGAACTAGAAACTAGACCAATATGAAAGATTAATTATAAAAGTAAGAAAAAATGTATATGGTGTTCTTTAAGAAGGAAGTCAGTGTAAGAGGTACACAAGAAATCTTCAGAGACACAATGAGGACTGAGAGGAAACTAACGAACTGATAACAGAAAGTTGTTCTACCAGCAGTGGTGCTGAGTCAGATTTCAGTGCATTGTGGAAGATGATGTATAGGTGTCAACTCTTCTTTGACAGTATTTACTAGAAAAAGTAAAGCATTGTGGGCTGTGTCTTGAAGGAAGGCATTTTATTTGGGGTGTTTCTTTTGTTTTTTTGCTTTTGATATATTAAGTTATTTGTAGACTGAAGAGAGGAGTTAAGCTGTTTTTCATTTGGGAAAAATGATATATATTGAATATATAATACATGTGATTTGTTACTACATTGTATCTTAAAAAGATTTTTTTCATACATATATTTCCTATATGAATATGCAATAGAATAACACAAGATTTTTTTTTAGTATTTACCTTCAGATGAGAAAATTGCACCTCATTGAAGTAGACATTAAAATCACATAATTTGTACTAAAGTAAGATTTGAACCTACATCTTGTGACTCCAACTTCATTTAAGGTTTTAGTCAAAGCTATCTAAACTAAAATTTTATTTATAAATGATATTAACAAAAGTTACTATCATTAATATATTTAACCAATATTTGTTTGATATAATAGGCTAGAAACATACGTTGTAGCCCTTAGATATTTAATATCCAGTGAAAGGTCAATAAACCAGAAATTTCAATAATATGACATATAATGCTGTTGTTCTAACCTGATACCTTGTTTAGTTTCATTCTATACAACTCATTGTCCAGTGTAAAATTTAAACAAAATACCTCATTTTAACCTATGTATTGAAATATAGCATGGGATAGCAATTTCAAACTCATGTAAAATAATGATAATAATTATTAAGGAATAATGTTTCATATTGAGTAAAGTTGATAATTTTTCTGTTTCACTGTATTTATTTGAAGTTTACAAATTTACAGAGTATTAGGCAGCTATATTTCACTTTATGTACCAAATATATTTTGAAATTAAATAAAAAACTTTGATCACTTATGATTCTGGGATTATCTGTGCTTAAGAATGTATTATGAAAAGTTATCTCCTTGATCTTTACTGGGTAGAAAAGTATTGCTACAGAGTGTGGAGGCAGTTAAATAATTATAACTTATTGTTTCTGTAAGATCTCTGTCACTGTTAAACATTTGTAATAGGTTTCTGGAATTTGGGATATGCAACCACAGTGATGACTTTTAATATTTTGTTTTACTGCTGCTCTCAGCTCTGCTGCTAACTGTATATAGGAAATACTGGTTGCCATTTCATTAGGCAGAATTAAGTGTAGATCAATTAAAAGTTCATGACTTGATGTTTTTGGAGAAACAAATATCAAACTAAAATTTATCAAATTGTAATTTTAAAGAGTGAAGAATAGCATAGTAAGTATGGCACACACTCCAGTACTTTATAAAACAAAATTTAAAATGATATTTCTACTTGGAGGCAGTATTTCCACAAGAAGCTCTGCTTTGTTTCTTGGTAAAAGGTTGAACTTACAATCTGTATTGGAGGAGGAGGAGGAAGAAGAATAAGGATGGGGCGGGGAGAAATAGAGTATTTAAGTTAATGAATGTATTATGACTCTTATTTTAGATGCAACATATTGTAGTTTAGCAAAAAAAGTTATTTAGGAACCCTCACCCACCTGGATCTTACTTTTACAGAATTTTGAATAACTGCTTTTCTGTAAGTAGCTATTTTGGGGAAGAAACTCAGAGAAACCTCTTCTGTATCGCTTAATATAAACAAGTAATATCCATGGATTCAGAAACTGGAAGATAAGATGATAATGACATGAATTACATCATTTTATATCTCAAAGTGGCATTTAATATGTTGTCACAATGTTATCCTAAAGTTATGTTTACAGTGTATCCGTCCTACTCTTTATGTGACTCTTAGAGAATGTCACCAATCTATGGAAGTCTAGCATTGTAAAGGAAGTGCTGCTGAGTTATCTGTTTATGTGTATATGCACAACTCATTGTGCTAAATGTATAGCCAGAAATGTGTGTTATGTATGCCATAGTCTCTTTGCGTGAGCTAATGTCAATCCACATAAGCCAGTAGAATCACAGATTTACTTCTATAATTTTTCAGTTGTGCAGTTAAGAGTGGGAAGCATAGTCCATATACTTTATGTGTTTATGGTGACTGATACAGAGGAAGTATATTTCCAATGTCAGTAGTATTTTAAAATTTTGCTATTGTTTCAAACATGAAGCGGCTAAGTCATACTTTGTGATGCGCTAGGTCATTGCTTAGTGAAAGAAAAATCTGTCAGTGCTGCTTTTCGGGATTAACACATTTACTTTGAACTCACTGTGATGACCTGTCTATTGTGTGGAGACAAACTTTCTTACTTGCCTTAGATGTATTTTCTTTGTAGAGAAGGAAATACCTACATCACATTCCCCGTGACCTAATGCCAAGTGCGGAAGGGAACTGTACTTTCTATATCTGAAATAAACTTTTTTGTCTTATGTAATTCTTGAAGACTGCAAGTCCAGTTACCATATTTTATTAAACCATTGGGATTTCCAGTAGCCTCTGTAGCTCAAACAACAACAAAAAGAGTACTCTCATTTCATGAGAAACAGTTGTAGAAAATGGATTTTTTTCCCATCATGGCAACTAAGTTCTGAGTTTTTAATATTCTCCAGTTTCTTAAATCTTAGTTTTTCTTCACACATTGCTTCAGTTTACATCATACTAGTACTCCTCTATTCCTTTGCTTTCCTTAAGCACATGTTGTAGAGTTGTATTTTCTTTTATCTCTGTCATCATCCTTGTTTTGATAATTGATGTTTCATATCCGTAAGGTAACCATTCTTTGAGTTTTCTGCTTTCAAATACGTTCTCAGATTTGGCTATCAAGTTACTTGTGCCACAGATCCTATAGGCTCTCAAATACTTCTTCCAATTGTAACCCAACATTTTTCCCTGTAAAGCCTACTGCTGGTGTTCTATTTCAGAGTATGATAGCATTAGTCATGTAATTACCTTTCCATAAACCCTAGAGCATTTCTAAATGTCTCCCTTTGCTTCAGTCCTGCCTTTCCCACACTATTGACTTGGTAAATCAGCCATCAATTCCTGTGTCTCTATCTCAGTTACCATAGATACACAGATTTATCTGTTATCTACATCATTAGAGCAGCCTTTTAACTAGCCCTTTCTTATTGAATCCCTTCTTATACTGACATTATCAATTGCCCTAACATGCAAATCTGATCATGTTATATCCCTAAAAATTATTTCATGGCTGTTCTACTCTCTCCGACATAAAAACCAGCTCACTAAAATACTTAAGTGCTGTCATGATTGCACCCCTTCGTACCTCTTCAGTTTTCACCGCTCCTCACCCTGTATATTCATGTCATTCTTTTTGTTATCCTTTTCCTAAAATATTCTATTAAACTAGATCAGACTATAGAAGTTGCTTTATATTCTAAAACAGATTGAATTCAAGGCTATTTTAGTTTAAGTTTTGACTGAATTCACAGTCAGTACCAAGGAAAAACATAAACTGATACAGCACTCCGGTGTCTTCTTATGACTAAAAATCAGTTGTTAATCTAGTACATATATAATGAGTGTAATGCCAGTGCAATGAGTAAACTCAGTAGCTTTTGTTCCACTATAGTGAGGGGCATAATGTTAATGTTTCAAAAGTCTACCCTCTGACATCTAAGTGAAATTTTGCTGTATTTAAAAACATGAGCTAAGTCAGGAGAAAGACAGATGTCATATGATTTCACTTGTGTGCTATATAGGGAAAGCAAACAGAATTAAACCTTTAGTTTGTAGCATCAAATCACCAGAAGGGAAGGGAGTTGGGGGCAGATGAGGTGAAGGGGTGGTGGCAAACAGCATGTTAAACACAGACGTTGACTTCACATGACGCAACCTTGAATCTATATAATGTTGATGCAATGTTCCTTCAATAATTTCAAATGTGCAAAAAATAATGTGATTACAGAATTTTTTAAAAAATGAAAATGAACAATTTTTTTTTGCCCTGAGTCCATAGCAAGTTTTACCATAATCTTCCACAGACATCTTTTCCCTTGCCAACTGTCTTTATTTATTGCGGACTCTATGTAGAATAATTCTCAAACTCACTTCTCTTGAATTTAAATATCAGATCAGAGAGATTTTGCCATGGTGGTTCACATCACCTGCACCCTGTGCATTACTTTTTATAGTCTTTATTAATTTTTAAATGTTGGTCTATTTATCTGTCTACTACTAAATATAAACTTCATCAGAGTAAGGCCCTTGTCTTACTAATCTTTGTATAGATGAGTAAGTAATTAGATGAGTAACTAATAGATGAATAGTTAACACATTTTAATTATCTAACAAAAGTGGAAGGAATCTTGTAATGATCCAATACAAAGTTTAGATGAATAAAGATAGTAAACCATTTTGGGGAGTGTGTGTCTGTTGTCAATTTTTACCAGGTACTGTTTTATCTTTGATATTTAGTGGAACTTATTTAAATAATAATGATATATTAAAGTCATTCTAAGGAAAGAACGTTTATAATGGAGATCTGTTTTAAGACGTTTGGCTGTATTTTTTTAGAAACATCATTAGACTTCCTATTTCCAAATTATGTAACAATATAAACTTTAAACTATTGCTTTAGGATACATACCTCCTGTGGGAATTATGTATGTTTGAGATTGATACTTATTTTGAAAAGCTCTTCTTTCCACTTCTGTAATTATATATTTTTAGTATTTCAGATTTCTGTATCATGTGAACCCATGGTTTTGGTCTCTGTCCTTACAGAACTTAACTCACTTATGTGTCTTTAATGAAACAATGAAGCCATTTAATCAAATGTTACAGTGACCCAGAGAATGAAGAGCAAATATGTCTTTTGCATAAAAATCTCAATATTGAAAAGCATAGGTATTTAATAGTAAATACAGATATTTGATAGTAAAATAGACTCTGTGTATGTGTGTGTAGACTCTTACTAAAGCAGTAGTTCTTGACCCTGACTGCATGAGAGAATCATACAATAAGTTTTGAAAAAACCTGATGCCTGAGTTACACCCTACATCAACTCAATCAGCGTCTGTGTAGCTGTGCACTTGAAACCTTTCCAGGTAAGTCTAACATGTAGTCAATTCTGATCACCACTGCTCAGCAGATACTTTTATATTGTTTAGTTGAATTTATTTAAATACTAATGATACATTAAAGGGTCTATAACAAAAGATTTGTAATAGAGGTCTCTTTTACGGCTTTTAGCTGTTTCTTTACCTATTATTAGACTTTTCTCCTTTGCAAGTGTGGTGCATTTTAGAATATTAACAAGTACAGTCGAATGTAAATGTAAAGCTTCTCTCCCCAGCTAGAACCGGATAATCATAGAGGAATAAGCCTTGATTTTGTTCTCTAATTCCCCTACCTGGCTCATCTCTGTCACCTACTGATGCCAGAGTTGTGATAGCAGGGAAGATTGAGAGATGTTAGGACAGTGATGACTTCAGCTTACCAACACATTCCCACATGCCCACATCCAGACACAGTGCTCTGCAATTGACTGCTGGACTCCTGCTTTGATGACATACCCTACACAGTCACTCTATTCTGGGCAAAGTCTGTTAAAATACACTTCTAGTCCTAGTCATGGTCCTTCGGTTTACAGGAAAGTTGATATTTTTGCCCCTTCCAAATATGGATGTGCAACTACTTCCAGACTATCCCCTCTCTTTTCCTTGCTATCTCAGGCAGCTCCAGGTGGAAAACAGCATCTTTTCTTTAGACATTAACTCAGGGAGTCAGGCACATGTCACAGTGCACACAGCCTTCAAACTTCAGAACCAAGTTTAATAAAACTTCTTAAATGGTCTGCCTTAGTTGCCTGCAGCATTTGGGTCTGCTCTGGAGGTGGGGGTTCTGCTAAGGGAGTAAAGAAAATGCACACAACACTGACAATGCTCTTAAAGAGATCCTCACCTGGCATGCCCTGGTGGAGCAGCCAGTGGTTTTGTTAATCTCCTAAGAATGCAGGCCACATACTGCTGGGTTTCAGTCCCAGGCCCAGCAGGAAGCCACCAGTGTGAACAAATAAATAAAGATTAAAAAAAAAAAAAAAAAACTCTCTCCTGTCTCTCTCTGTCTGCCTGCTCACTGCCATTCCAGCCTGCACCTTTCCTTTAAAAAAAAGTCCTTCCAACTTCCCTTCCTTAATCTCTTCCATAGATGATAATTTAAGGGTTCCAGGAGTTGTTTGGCAAGATAACTCAGCGAATTCTGCTTTTTGTGCCCGGTTCCTCTGTAGGTTATGAGTCACTCATTTTCACATTTGGCCCTTTAAGAAAGACCACAACAGGAAATATTTCTTGTTATATTCTTCTATTATGTCACAGGAAATCACATCTCTAATTTCCAACCTATTCTAGAATAAACTAGATATGTAAAGAGATTCTATATGTGCTTAATCTTAATTCTCCTGTTTTTATTTATATAATTTTATTTAGGTAAATTTTAATTCATGCATCTTTAAAGATTACATCTAAAGTACATGAAGACAATTTGGACTTGATAATACTCAATGATTATTACAGAACTTATATTCTGAGGTGCTAAGTAGGCATCTCCTTCTCCCTGCCATTGTAGTTACCTTAAAAAACATCAGTGAGCTAGTTGATTATCTACTTGGAGGAATATATGCCTCAGATTTCTCTTACAAAAATGTTTATTCTGTCTTTGACTTTTCATGTTGTAAGTTTTGAGCTTCTTAAGCTTGCTGTGTTCTCTCAGTGCTGTGAGACTCCTGTGAATTACCTTGAGGTTATTGACTTTTCAAACAGCTGGTAATGGAAATAAAAGGAAACACATGTTAGGGGATAAAATTCTTTCTTCTACTCTAGTTGCAGGAAAAAGAAAGATACTCTTCTGGGTTATAAAACTATCCTTACAAATCTTTTCTAACCAAGAACTCCTATAGGGGCACCCAAATTTCAGGACTAGTTAGCAGGCATTGTGATAATGATCTTTAATCTCTTTTTAAAATATCTGCAATCTGAACTGGTTATTTTACTAAATAACATGTTGGAAGATCTAGGTGTATAATCATAGTAGCAGTTTTGAATCATTTTAAAACTCCCACTAAAACCAAACAGATTAAAAGACAGCAGAAGAAAGAATAAAACACAGATGTCTTCATCAAAACTTAGTGATATGAACTCCCTCAAAATCTAAGGCTGTGGGCTGACTGTGGCCTAATTGCAAATAGGAGACGGGCATAGGCTAAATGATCAATTATATTGTAAGAGTTAATGAAAGTCAAAGGGGTTAAAAACAGAACTGCAGAATTTCTAGAAAATTATCAAAATGAAAAATACCATCAAAATTCATGGCATGCAGCTGAAGCAGTATTCCAAGAGCATTTACTGTGTCAAGTACTATTTCAATAAAAATGAAAAATAAATTTTTAGTTCAAAATAATACAAAATCAATGTAAACATAAGGAATTGATACAATAAAAATGAACTTCAAAAAAAATGTAAAAATTAATTTAGTTAAGAAAATCAGTAAAAAGCTATTAATAGCCAAACTGGAGAAAGTACATGCTCATAAAATACAAATTCACACAGGGGAAATTATCTTTGAAACAGAGAAAAAGATTTTAGAAAAGAGACTATATAATTCTGTACGCTTTCAAATAAACATAAAAACCCAGAAAAGTTGTCCTGGCACTCTGCCCTAATAATTTCTCCAAGTCTAATTGATTTCACCAAGGATTCTACCAAACTTAAATTTTCCCAGTGTATAGAAAGGGAAATAATACACCTTCCAAATTCTTTTTACAAAGAAATCATGTATCAGTGCTAACACATAATAAAGATAATCAAATAAGAAGAGTCAGGGCATTCTCACTTATAAATATCAATGCAAAAGCAAATCAAATATTAAGAGAAATCCAAGATATATTTAAGAAAATCGTAAGCTAGTGAGATTCATTATGAGAATGACAGAAGAGTTCAATATTAGAAGCCATTAGTATATTTCATAAATTACTTATAGTAATAAATATAAGAAAAAATTACATATCTTTTCAATAGATCCTGATGGTTTGATGAAATTCGACATATATTCTTGATGAGTGAAAGAGACAGAGAGTGAGACAGAGAGGGTAGGGAGGCATAACTGGAAGGAGAGAGACAAGAAAGGTGGGAAGTCCGCTTCACTAAGAGTCAATTCATTGTTAAGCATAAGTCCATAATATGATTTCATCATAGGCAACCAGATATGTTGCCTCCTAGTGTGCTGGAAAAAAAATGTACACAGAAACAACTTCAAATATTCTTTCCACAAATGTTGAGTATGAATATAATCAGCCTAGAGTTATCAATTTATGAGAAATATAGAGGAGAGAGGATTAGATTAAAGAATACCACAAATTCAAACTGGCAAAAACAAGTTATTCACTTTAAAAAAATCATCTAGAATTTCAAAAAAGATGGGAGGAGGACTATTCTAAATTAAAAGAGATTTGTGATACAAAGTAATCCCATTCTTTGAATCTACCTAGTTTGGATTCCAATGAGAGACACCAATGATAAAAAGATGTTTTTGAGAAAGCAGAGGAAATTTGAATATGGGTTAGGTATTAGTTGACACCAGGAGTTATTGTTGATAGATGTTAATTGCATTACAAGTATGTAAAAAAATATTAATCCCTATTGAACCAGAGGTCTCCATGGGCACCTGAAGCTAACTCAAGTGTTTACCATGTTTTCTAATGTTGAATAATGAAGTCTTTTTTCTCTTACTCAGGTATCTCGCCTTCTTTCAACATCCACAAAACACTGATAGACTAATTTATTAGCTTGTGAATAGGGTTAGATCAATAAATTCCAGACTTAATCAAAGAGAAGCACATTAATTAATGGGTTCCCTGTCTAGAGGTGTTCAAAAGTATATAAATAAGCCTCTTTGTGAGGATACTGCATAAACATCGAAATGAATAAAACCCCAGACTAGTTTTCTTCAGATTTTCAATGACATTCCAAGAATATGAATTCTATTATTCTTTATAGAAAAAACAATAAATAGGTTTAGGTTTGTCCATAGACTACCAGAAAATTTTTATGCTGTTACCTTAAGAGAAAAATATTGCTATGCCCCTTCAAGTTCACCCACCAGGAAATCCCTACATGAGTATGATCTCAATAATACTGATGGACCAGCTCCCATTGTCTCTACTTAGCTATACTCCAGTAAAGCTTTATTTGCTTTCAGATAAAGATTATTGTGCCAAAAATATAATTAATTCTATCTTTATGTATAGCTCTTTGCACCCTGAAGAGTCGAGATGAATTTCTAATGTCTAGTTTGACAATCCTCTTTCTGCCCTATTATATCGTTCTCTAACTTGTCTTATTGGAAATTAATGGACATATGTTTCATTAGCATAATGAGATTTTAGTATCTAAAATGGTGGTAAGCACACTCATCATATTCATCACATATTTTCTCCCTGCTGAAAGCCTCTGCTAGATAATATTTATCAGAATAATTTGAAAATATATATTAAAATCTACTCTGGGGTTCTGAATGAGTGTGTGATTCAGATTTGGATCACATCTTATACTGTCCTTCACTGAACATAAGCAAAGCTTTAGCATTAGCATCATGGTCATAACCTCTTACTGTCTTCCTTTGTCTTTTTCTTTGCAAATGCTTTGTGCATCATACACATTTATCCACTGGGTGGCAATATGTACCTATGAATGTCTACCATTCCTTCTTCAGTCTGAATCTAAGATCTCATACTATTTTTTTTTTAATCTGAAAAATAGCCATTGTATCAAATTTTAAGAAATTGTATTGTCTGAATTCTAGTTCCTTCCTATTGGTGACTATAGAGGTTTAATAATGTTAATATTTTCTGCCATCTTTCTCTCAAACACAGTCTCTTCTCCCAATATAAATTCCTCTAAATAATTTTCCAACTCCAATACTCAAAATAGCTTACTCATTTGGGGTGTGTGTGTGTTTGTGTGTGTTGCCTGAAAATGGATTTTCCCCCTTTCCATTTTGCTTCTTAAATATCAAACCTCCTCCACAGTGAAATCAAGAGACATACCATTAAGCTTTTGTCTAATATCATATGCATCCCCTCTGATTCTTTTTCTATATCCTGGATAGATAGAGTAGAAGCTATAGGCTCGGGAAGTTGAATAGTTCTTTTTAATTTAATTAAGCTCAAAATGTAGAATAAAACCAATTAACTAGTTCTGTGTAAGATATATCTTTATGAGCAAGAAAAAATTCCTAGAAAGTAAATTACATATCAACTATGATTACAATATGGAAAAACCCAGAAATATATATATTTTAAAGGAAAGGTGCATGCAAGAATAAATGTGAGCAGAGACAGGCAGGCAGGAAGGGAGAGGTAGAAGAAGCATTTTTATTTATTTTATTTAGCTGTCCATCTTGGTTGATCCCCCCTTCCACCCAGCCAGGGAAATAAACCCAAGTCCTTGGGATGTATGTTTGTGGAGGGAGGCAGCAAACCCTACCACTACTCCAGGGTATTCTCTCTCTCTCTCTCTCTCTCTCTCTCTCTCTCTCTCTCTCTCTCTCTCTCTCTCTCTCTCTCTTTATACATATGTGTGTATGTGTGTGTGCACATGTATATACATATATATGTGTGTTATGCACATATATACATATATATTTCATTGAAAATAAAACAGTAACAATAATAATGATATTAGATGGTAGAATTATGAAAGCTTTTCCCCTTCCTACTTTTTATAGTAGTATTCATCGTTTCTTTTGTTTACAATGCTATATTCATATATTTTTTATCAACTGAAATCGCATCTTAGTCTACATTTCACACCAGACCCACCATCAGAGGTCCAGTGCCCTTTACCAACTTTTCACTCTTTCCTTCCCTCCCCTTCCCAGTCCCCTGACAGCCATTATCCTATGTCTTGTTTGTTTTTGCTGAGGTTTATCTGTTTGTTTCACTTCATTATATTCCATATATGTGTGAAACCATCCTGTATTTCTCTTTTTCTGGCTTATTTCTCTTAACATGATTCCTTCTGGTTCTATCTAGGCTGTTGCAAAGGGAACAATTTTTTGTTTTCAAATAGCGGCAGAGAATTCCATTGCGTGTATATCCCACAGCTTCTTTAACCAGTCATCTGTCGATGGACATTTAGGTTGTCTCCATATCTTGGCTACTGTGAATTGTGCTTTGATCAACATTGAGGTGCAGATATTTTCTTTAATTAGAGATTTTGTATCCTCTTGGTATATGCCCAAGAGTGGGATTGCTGGATCAAATGGTAGATCCATCTTTATCTGTTTGAGGAATCGCCATACTATTTGCCGCAGAAGTTGCACCAATTTACATTCTTCTCACCTTTCTATATTTTCCGTATATTTCCATTAATGAACTATGCTATTTCAAATAATATATATTTATACATGTATGTATATGTAGACACATATATGCACAAATATAAACATATATATAAAACTGTGCTTAAGCCAGCTTTTATCTTTCTCCTTCCTATATTGATAAATTTCTGATTCTTTCATATATCCTTTTGCAATCTAATTTTCCAAAGGTACTTAATATTTTGACATTTCCATATGGCATTGATTGTTGTTTATTGTGGTATTAAGTTTGGCTTATGGTTTAATTCTTCTTAAATTCTTTATTTTATAATATCATATATACATAGAAAATTACAAATACCCAATATATCCTGTACCCGGTTTGCCCTATGACTAATATCGTACATTCATATAGCACATTTGCTATAACTAATGAACCAATATTGATGTTATTTTTAGTAAAGTACATACTTTATACACACACACACACATACACAGAGAAAAGAGGACAGAGAGATGAAACATAATAAATGGGAAATTTAGCTAGAAATACTGCTCAAGCTCTGAGTTCAAATTCACCTCTCAGATTCTACACATGACCTGCGATAAACTTTATCATATCTCAAGGTTTGAATCTTCAAGAGTTTTTAATCTCAGCTAATCATTTTCCAGAAAATCATAGATTATTTGTATTTTAAATATCGTGACAATATAATTTTAAAGGGGTTTAATATATCATCAGGCTTTATTATTATTTCTTTAAACTGGAGCCTCAGTATGATGTCATTAATGTCAGTTCCAGGCATGGCCTTAGAGTGTCTACATGCACAAATAATGAAATTCAGGGATCTGAAGACTTTCTTAGAGTCATCCACTGATAGAAATGTAGAAATTAATGCTTACTCTCTTGACCTTGAGATCAGACTTTCTTTACCACAAAGTTTTGTACATAAATAATTCATACTCATCCATTTAACAAGAAGAAGAAATTTTGAAGAGCTGCTTCCCTCTGACACAGTGTTAGGATCTGAACTGTTTACTCCACCTACAAAATTAAAATTAAAATTGGGCAAACTGCCACCAGGTGGCACAAGCCCTCAGATTGGCGAGAAACATTTTGTAGGTAATTTATAGATAATCATTCAGTTTTTCCTCAGGAATTTTTCAAATTCATGTGATGAGAATTGGTCTGAATGTGCAATCGAGGCTTATTGTCTTCTGATCAGGTGCTACCAATCTTCCAACTTACCTGGCAGAAGATTTGAAACTATTTTTGTCACTTTTCATATTTTCCTTATTGAGTCACTGCTTGTTTAAATTGACTCCTCTCACCTTTGTCCCTTCATGAAAACCTCTAAATTAGCAACATCAGGAAGCAAGCAACTTGCACTGATCTCAGTCTACTGCTAGCCCACTGCGGCTTCTGAGGCTACTCCTGCCGTCCTCCTTCCCTGAAATTCCTTCTCTTTTAAACTCCTTCATCATTATCTCTCCAGGGTTCAGCAAACATGTGAGTGGTTATTATGATGATGGTAATATAAGGAATACCAAATATAATCTGGCCCCATACTGGGATCAGCTATGTCCCTCCTTGCCCCTCTGAGTACAAAGGTCCTAGTTGGCAAAACCAGTGAATGAATAAATGTATTGGAGGTAGTCCTAGGCACAGTAATGGCCAAAATATCAATCTTGCAAAAGCAGTCAAGAAAGAAATTGATCATTTGGGTTAGATCTGAAGGTAACTTGAATAGTTTAAATGGATGCAAGCTCAAAGATGGTTTCACATAGTGAGATGCAATGACATGACATTTCAAAGCCTGATATGGGTAGAAGGTGTGATATGATTGCCAGAGTAGATATTAAAAAGAAAGACAGGGCCAGATTATAAAGGCCTTTAAATAACATGCAAAGAAATTAGAACCAGACATTAGGCATCACTACAACATTGAGAAAGGGTAATAATCTGCATAATTTGCATTTTAATACTGATTTTTTTATTTCTATAGTTTATATTTTATATTCATTTTTGTATACAGAAGTTGCACCTTGGTCTATGTGTATTTCACACCACAGCCACCACCAGAGTTCTAGTGCCCTTTACCACAATCTTGTTCCCTTCCTTTCCTTCCCGCTTCCGCTGCCCTGGTCTAGGTTTGCATTCTGGAAGGACCATTCCAAGCTGTATACGGCATGAATGGAGAGTGATGAGACTAAATACCAAGTAACCAGTTAGAAAACAACTACAGAACCTGGGTTAGGATGCTGAGAGATTTATCAGAATTTGATGAGGAATTCAACAATCGAGTCAGGAAAGTGCTGGATAATGTGACCACCAGATTCTGGTAAGGTCACTGGATGATTAGGGTTGTCACTAATTAGGAAACAGGGCACAGGAGGCTAAGCAATTTTGAGAGTAGTGATGGTGAATATTTTGAGTTTACTTGACAACAGAGTATCTAATTATTTGCACTAAAGGACTTCATATGTTAACATAGACATTAGAAACAATGGTCTCAGTGAAAAAATCTTCCTGATTAATGTTCATCAATCATTTTGTTAGTCAAAAATATTTCAGTCTTCCTTCAGGTCTTATAAGGAGTGAAGTGCAATGGGTATTGTGGACAATGCATCCCAAGTTTGTCAAGATAGCTTCACTTTCCCACAATATTCTTATCAACAAATGCAATGTATTAAGTATATAATGTGATTCGAATTTTATATCTTGTAAGACTATTCTCATAAGTAAGTTCATAAATCATGGAAAAAGTTTAAGATATGAGTCTTACAAGGAAGGAATTTCTAGTACAATCCAGAAGAAGAACCATCCATGAGAGCTGATTAGCAGTAAACTATGATGTTCAGGCCTTCCAGAAGTAGAAATTAGAGAGGGCTGCCTTGAGAAGCTGCAAGAGTAGTGAGGATTAAAAAATGAACAGTATGTGAAAAGTCAGACAATGGGCAAGGAGAGCAGTAGTAGGGAAGACGTGGAGTTAGAAATGACCTCATTGTATTCAGGGGAAATTGAGAGACCATGGCCTGTCCTATCCTTTTGTGCATTCTCTCTCTCTCTCTCTCTCTCTCTCTCTCTCTCTCTCTCTCTCTCTCTCTCTCTCTCTCTCTCTCTCTGTCTCTCTCTCTCTCTGTCTCTCTCTCTCTCTCTCTCTCTCTCTCTCTCTCTCCACTACCAGTCAAGAATGATTGAATGATAGAGAGAGGAAAAAGAAGCATTTGTTTAGTTAGCTGGTCATTTAGCATTGACTTAAGGCCTGAGTCACTAGGGTGTGCCCTGATTGGTCATTTGACCCAGCTACAGAGAAAGGCTGATATAACTCCTTTTACTATACTCATCTCCTCTGCAGGATTCACTGCAATCATTTCTAAGGTATAATGAAAATTTCTAGTTCTGTTGTTTTCAAGATCTGTTCTTTCATTCCCTCAGTGTCTTTGTTTTTAAATTTACATCTCATTCTGAATTTTAACTTTTCTAACCTTAGTCCTAATAGCTTTTACTGAATTTTAGTCTTCTCTAAACACACTGGCTTCTATTTTTGGTAACCTTTTCATTTCCCTTTGAAGGCCACATGCAGCCTTTTGAGGCAATGTAATTGAAATTCCCAGTAGAGTAAACTGTAAAATAATGAGATATTCTTCAAGCATATTTTTAAGAGCTGTGGATGAAATAAATGTATGGTACTTAAAATCTATAATGTAGCAAGGATCTCTAATGGTGTCTTCTGCATGGTAGGCATTTGAAATATTTATGAAAGAATTAATTTTACATAACAGCCCATTGATAATTTTTTTCTATTGCACACTTTTCACGAACCCTTTTTACCTCCAGAGCAAGAAATACATAGGAGGCTCGGGAGATATGCAGCAAGGCCTTGGTTCTTTAGATGATGGCCTCTGTCTTCTTTGGTCAAGTCAGCTTCTGACTCTTGATACTTTAAGTGAGGTGAAGTTCAGGTACCTGGAGTGTTCGTCCGATTCTCTCCAGGGGGCCTGAGCTCTGAGGTTTCTAAGAAGTGTCTCAAAGTACTACTCCAAATGGTTGATTTCTACTTCAACTATTTATTTACAAATAGGAGTTCTGAACAGTGAGAACAGTTCATTCTTTAAAGTTGCTAAGCATTTCTTCTGTAGTGTTTACTATTTGTTGAACAAGCTACTAGTATCACAGATGAAGCAAAATTAAAATCCCACTAGCCTTTTTCTGAGAGTGCATCATCATTTCCAAACTACCAAATTAATAATATTTTATTATCCATGTATATAAGGTCATCTACATAAGGTTACATGTATGTGAATTAAGAATCAGCAATTTTTTAGACCTGGAAGGAAACATTAAAAAAGTCTCCAGTGTGAAGCCTCTTTGCAGATGAAGAGATTTGTGACTGGTAAATGGTTCTTTTTCTTGTACCCAAGAGACTAGTACTATATTTAACACAATCCAGAAATAGCCTCCTTTACGGATATAATTTGCTATGATTTCATGGCTCCACTGAACATGTTACATGTTATGTAATGACCTGATTTCTATTAGCTGTGTGCACATCCATTAGATATAGGCACTTTGAAGGGAGAGATTTTGTTTATTGCTATTATTTATTTTGCATTCCTCAAAGTACCTGCCCCAACCCATTCCCAGAATCTGATACTGGTTTGAGCATTCATCAGCATGCACCAAAATGAAGAAAGCAGACATTAAGGTGGTAGGTTAGCTATGGGCTATGCAAAGTTTCTTCTGCTTCAGGGAAATCTGATAACTTTGTTTGGTGTCTAGAGACCTGTTGTCTTCACTTTTCACCTTGTGGGAAGCCATGCTCCTCAGCTCAGGCTCTCACATCCCATGGTTTCCCCACCACAGAGACAACAATGGCGCTGGCCTGCACTGGATTCACCATTCCCCTGTTTGGACACAAACCAGAATTGCTGCCACACCCAGCACCCACTTCAGTGTGTCCGTCACTCCAGTCTTTCTTCATGCCTGCTTGCTGAATGAGAATAACTCAGGCAGCCTGCTGCAGTCTCCCTCCAAGAATTACAACTACTGCTGCAGGGTGCAACAGGGAACAAGACCAAATCCCTGCCTTCATGTAGTTAACGTTCTCATCCGCTCCAGGAGGGGATGGGTCCAAGACAAACAAATAAATGAATATTTACTATAAAGTCACTGCTAAAAAGTGTTACGAAAAAACAAAAATTGGAGAAAGGGAAGAGAAAATGGCATCACTAGTCTTCAGGAAAAAGAAAATTAAAACTGCAATGAGATATCACCTCACATCTCTGAGAATGACTATTACCAAAAAGACAAGAAATAACCAGTATTGGCAAGGATATGGAGAAAAGGGATGCCCTGGTATATTTTTGATGGGAATATAAATGGATGCAGCCATAATGGAACAGTGTGGAGATTCCTCAAAATTAAAAATTAAAATTAGAACTACCATATGATCCAGCATTTCCCCTTCTGAGTATTTATGGAAAAGAAATGAAAACACTAACTCAAAATTATATACGATCTCCATGTTTAATGCAGTATTATTTACAATGCCAAGATATGGAAAACAATGCAACTGTCCATGAGAGATAAATGGACAAAAAATGTCACACACACAATTATACAATAGAATTTTATTTAGCCATAATAAAGATGGAAATCTTGCCATTTGTGACAATACAGATGGACCTTGAGGGAATTATGACAAATGAAATAAATCAGAGAAAGAAAACTATATAATCCCCCTTATATGTACAATTAAAATGACAACAAAAGACTCAGATACAGACTGGCGGCTGACAGTTAGGGGGTGGGAAGTTGCGGGGGTTGGAAGGGGAGGCAAAATGAATGAAGGGAATCAAAAGGTGCAAACTTCCAGCTAGAAATTAAGGTCTGTGGAAAGCATGCCACTGAGGTTCAAGGATAGTTAGATAGCATAGTACTAGAGAAGGATAATCAACTAAGATCAAGAACTGACTTTTAAATTTGACAAAGTAGAAGTTAGTGGTGATGAAGGAAACAGAGTTTCATTGAAATAGAGGAATCCCTCTGACAGCGAAAAAAAAAATAGAAGAATCCATCTGACAGTAGACAACTCAGGATAAAATGGAAGAAGAAAAAGAGACTGAATTAGTGTGCACAGAGCCTTGGAAGCACATGCTTCAAAAGGAAGCCCAAAACGGACAGTATCTAGATACCATGGGACCAAGGGAAGCTTTGTTTTCCTAAGATGGGAGAAATCACAGCATCTATGTGTGCAGAGAACTAAGTTGCCATAGAGTGGGAAATTGGGCATGCAGGAAGCAGAGTCCCTCCTGTAAAAACACAATTTTCAGACAAAGAATTAGGACATTTCAAAAGAAGGCAAACAGTCAACAGTAAACTAACCATTTAGGCCAATATGCATTTCATGTATGTGTTTATGCTATCTCATCCTTAAATTAATCAGTCACGTTAAGTGAATTTCTACTGATAGGAACATCATACAGAAATTTAGACCAGTGACACTTAAATGCAGCCAATGATACCTTAATGAAATATTTAGTTTCTAGTCAGAACAACTTGAAATTTTCACTCTCTAATATATGGTAGATAATGTATCACATTATTGTAATTAGACCCATGCCATTGAAACAATGACAACTTCCTTTCTTTAGAACTTCTGCTAGTGGGGCATTAGTTCTCTCAAGGAAAGTCTCAGAGAAAACCCAATGGAAAAGTATGACCCTCTGAACAGGAAATACAACCTTTCCTGTTTGGGTTTTTCTCTTTATAGTACCTCAGTTCTAACTTCCCAGGCATAAATAGAGGTAGAAAATGATCTAAAATAAATCTACTTTTTAAGGAAAAAATGTATTCCACAGTATAAAAATTTAGAGGAGATAAAAAATGAGATTTTCAGGATATGAAAATTGTTTCAGAAAGAGGTAGCCACATCAGTGACCATTAAACCTTGCTTAAGACAGATTTGATTAATTTCTGTTAATGTAAAACTAGAAATTTTAGATCTAAAGAAAGTCATTAAAGGTCATGTTTATCTCACAGAAGAAACTTGTGATTAAAAACTTATGGAAAGATGCGGAGGTGACTGCTGGTGTGCTGGGTATGTTTCAAAATTAATAAACAGCATTAATAATAGTGATCACTTCTGCACAATATCAATATTAGCAATGATAGTAATATTCACAACCTCATTTAGAATTTATAGCAACTGGTGCGCCCTGGTGGAGTAGCAGTTCGGCGAAGTACTCATACATCCCAAGATCCAGGGTTCACTTACTGGGACCTGCAGGAACAAACAAAATTAACAACTAAATAAAATAAATAAAATGCTTCTTTCTACTCTACTTTCTTGCCTCTGCTCACCTCATTCTTGCATACACCTTTCCTTCAAAGAAAAAAAAATCCAAAAAAGCCACTTCACACAGCACATTTCATGGTAACAGTTGCCTAGGGGAAAAAATACCTTGTTTCAGAAATTGCCTTCAGGTTTTCAATTTTAATCATTATACTGCTGAAAACAACAGATGCATATAACACATCTATATTAGTAGGTAATCTATGGAGATCAATTAAGCAATGGACTCCAAAGCTTAAAAGAACAGTTCACTTGGAGAATTAATGCCATAGTTTCTAAACAAAATTGGTACATATTTTTAATGAACAGCATTATATTAATCAGCAATTGATCACAACAATATCCAGTGAGCCATCCAACTGTAAAGGTCAATTGAGGCTGAACTCATCTAGCTTGACTTTGGGAAGGTTTGGCACAAAGTGTCTCTCATTTTTCTTGGACTAGTTGCAACACCAGACATGATCTTATGGTGATGGCAGAGATCCAAGAGAGTAAATCCAACTTTGGAAGTCCAACTCAAACATCATGTTATAGCTATTAACATCCTATTAGCCAAAGCTAGGCAATAATAAGAAGTGACTAAAAGCCTAAATTCAAGAGATGAGAAAATCACTCTTCATATTAAGGAGAGGGATGAAGATGAATATATCATAAATAATTATTGAATCTACTACATCTAAATTTAAAACTGAAATTTTCTTCCCTACAAAAATATTATTCTGTATGTTGTTCCCAAAGAGCAGCAGCAGTGCCTAGTGTGATATAATTTAACAAGCATTTGAGTGTCTTGTATTTGTTGAGCATTTTTTGGTGTTCAAGATATAGAAATGAAGAAAACATTGTCCCTACCTGAGATGCTCAGAGACTGAACTGTAAATGATGTTTTTTTAAATGTAAAGGAAAGGTGCAGGCAGGAATGAAGGGAAGGAGGCAGACAGGCAGGAAGAGAGAGAAAGAAGAAGCACTTTATTTTATTTTAGTAGTTCATCTTGATTGTTGCGAAGCCAGGTCCTTGTGATCTATGTGGACTGAACTTGACCGAAGGTAGCAGACTTGTCCGCTAGGCCACTCGAGTGCACTACAATTAAAATTTAATGTGATGAACACAACAGAATTTATAGCTCTCTAGGATCAGTGTTATTATTCTTATTTTATACATAAACCAAGATTCAGATTAAATTATTTTTTTCTGATATTATGCGACAAAGCTGAACTGCAACTTCTTTTAGGATTGGGGGGCTAAAATCCTAAACTCCACCTGTCATTTCACACAACCTTACTCACAAAATGAGTGCAGATGTGATTCAGTCCAATACTTCACTTGATGCTGGAATCTTTATATATTTAAGTCACAAAAAAAACAACATATTGGTGAATTTAATCCCATGATAATGAATGTAGACTATATTTTCTCCTGCTTTGCAATTTCTCCATCTTTACTGGTCTTTGATTTAGATGCCCATCAAATTAAATTAATCTTTATAATATTAAGTAGTAAATCAGATTTGCATATCTACCCTGGGCTAACAGAGATCTGAGATTCTAGAGGACACTTTGATCAGTTTTAAAAAATCTGACTCAGACCACAGGCTTTTAGGTGATTGAATATTTGTTAATATAAAACATTTTGATGATAAAGGGAAAAACCGTCTGGACCACTGGGACATCCATTTCCAAGAAGGAAAAAGGATTGTGGGTCATAATAAGAGATCCTCAGGGCTGGAGTATATGTGTAATTATGACTTTCAGCTCTGTTAGCCCTATGAAGCTAATGCTACAATATTCTATATTAATGTTTTATTAGTGTGCGGTAGTAGTTCCAATATGAAATGGCTCTTCATCTGTGTTCAGAATAATATCCATAAACTAATATTTCAGGATATTCACTATAACCCCATTGAGGCAAATTATAGATTCCATATTATTATTCCCATGTTAAGAGAAACTAGAGGAGAAAATTTTAAATATGTACTTTTTAAAAATAAAGTAATAAGTCACTGGAAGACTCTAAGAAACGATAGCAAACTTGTGACTGCTGGACAGTGAACAGTGAACTTCAGTCTTGAAACAAAATTTTTGCTGAATGTTAGAGACACAAAACCAAAACTAGCCACTAAGGCTTAATTTTTTGTGGTTTGTCAGATATAAACTTAATAAGCACATTTAATACTTAGGCAAGAACTGGGATAGTTATGATTAGAAAGGATTTTCTTTTTCTGTGGCATCATTTTCTACTGGATGATATTTATATTCTGTTCATTTCTTGCAGTGAGTTTCATGTTAGTTATTTGGGGTCACTTCATTTATGATTAATGTCATAATGAATGCCAATATTTTGTTTCTTCAACTTTCTCTTCTTTCCCAATTCCCAAGCTTGTCAGCACTAGAGGGATCCCTTTCATGAATGCTCAATATTGAATGTCTGTGTCAGTCTTGAGATTTTTTTACACAGAAGGCAAATCAAAGTTGACATTGCTTCCCTTCCTTGATGACTGAACACTGGAGCTGAGTTGGCCTGCTCTGAGGTAGTCCTCACTATTGAATCAGTTAAAATTAGCTGAATAGACCTCTCATGGAATCTGGAAAATAATAATAAAGGAAATATATATTATATATATATATATATATATCACTCTAACTTCAAGTCTAGATACTCAGAGACTATCTTATTTACAGACAGATACACAGTTTTAGGAATTGTTCCCACTCCTGTGTATTTGATATAGAAACAGTCTCAGGTATTTCTGTCTCGAGAGGATATTTGTTTACATAAAAAGGAATGAGATTATGGAATGAGGTCTTATAATTTCTTTTCTATGGAAATATGTGAGCTGGCCACTAGTAAAAAGAACCAGATCTATTAGAAATCAATATATTTTCTTTTATTATTATTCCTTTTTGTTTGATTTTTTAAAGCTATAAGTGAATGGAAAACTGTATTGGCACTCTTCCTTTGGATCAGAAGGTAAACATTCTCTCATCATGGAATAAATTACTTTGGTAAATGTAAATTAAGGGTAAATTTAAAAGTTAGACAATTTGAGACAGAAACACTCAGCCTATTTCTATGCCAATAATAGATATTACCTCATCACTATGCTTAAAATTTTCCTCAGATTGCTTAAGAAGGCTGGAATCTAATAATTCTAGCAGTTCCATGATGACAATTTGCTATTTATTCATCTGAATTTTACACAGTTGCTTCTAGCTTGAAGATAATTTGTCTGACTCTTTATTTAAAAAAAAATGTTGAAATGACAAAAGAGTCCAAGATCAATTCTAATTTTTTTCTTTCTTTTGGAAAAACTAAGCTGCTTCAATTGTCAATTTCCAAATTAAATGATTGTATCCTTATTATTCCATGATTTTCAACATTATAATTGTAAAAATTAAAATTTAAGTCCTACCGAAAACTCATGTAATTGTACTACTATCGTTTGGGTATTAAATCCCTCTTTAAAAATCATGCTATTTTTCTGTTCCACAGAATCAAATTAGCTTTGTACTCTCTTTGTTTTAAGGCAGACTACACAGTTTCCTTCAGACCACTGATTCAATCATTTCATCCTCTGTTATAAGTATGACCCAACTATACTACTATTAAGACTTTAAAGAGTAATATTTCTTCCCTTTATTTTGGAAAATTGGATTGGTATATTAGTGCTTTTATGTCTTGTGATGATGTCTTGTTTTCCTTATGCTGAGAGCTCCTAATTTATTTGGACACCTCTAGATATACTTTAGTTGTGTAATGGTAGCTATATTTTTCTTTCCTTTGGACCTGTGCCTTTTCCTTTTTGTAGTTCTCTCTACTTATGATTTATGTGGCATACTGTTTTATCTTAAGGAGAATTTAATAGTGTTTCAGGTGCTATTCAGACTTCTTTCGTCCTGTAATAAGGAAAACAATAATTATTTGATGCACTATATATGCATGAAGACAAGCCAGCGAAAAGAGTGGATTGAGTGAATTTTTCTCTTTTGTTTAACAACCAAGATTTTATTTGGAGATTTCAATTTAGTTTTCTATTAATATTACAGATATCTATATTTATCTCTATCTATCTATATATCTGTCTATATCTATTTCCATGGTAAACTAATCTCCCTAATGGTAACTTGATGATCACTGGCAAAATGGTTCCCAGACATAATATTTTTTCTTTTCTTCTCTTCTCCACCTTCAACATCTGTTCACTTCCTTATATTATCTTTTCTGGATGTAGCTGAGACATAGGATGATTTACAATACTCTTCTGGCATTCGTATTGGCTTTGCATCCTGACCAACACACACACACTCCTTAATCAAAATAAAATAGCAAGGAACAATGGCTAAAAAAAATACATTTTAGGCCCATTTTTAAAAAGCTATTAATTCACTTTTTCCTTCTTTTTTATTCACTCTTTGTGAAAATTACATTTTCAAATATACTTTTAATATTATAAATATACATCAAATCAAAAGCTTAAGTACTGAAATAAAGAGAGAACCAAACCTCTCTATCATTTAATAGAAGAGTGGATTTTTCAAAGTACCTTCAGACGATCAGTATCAGGACCAGACCCTACTGTTTCTCCTGTTATTTCAGAGCCTAGATTTGCTTACTGGCTTTGTTTTCTTTCTCTATTGAGAATCTCTAAGGGAAAGCAGTGTCTGAGAAACAAAAGGAACCAGTTAGATATTCCAGGGCAGATTTTACCCCAGGAGCTCTCTCTTTTCCCCTAAAATTATTGAAAATCCATTGCCATTTTAAGACAAAAGTATTAGAATTTTTCATTTCTCATCCATTAATCTATCAATATGTAAGTATATTCTATGGAAGCAGGTACTGTGGTATACAGAGAAATAAAATTAACAACTTCCATTTATTAATCACAACCTTTTCAAGAAAGTTTTCATATGCTCTTTCTAATCCTCACAACCATCTTTCAAGAGAGATAGCTATTCCCATATTATGACTATGTAAACCAAGAATAAGAGATATAAAGTGGCTTGCCTAAAGTTACTCAACTAGTAGATAACTAAATAGTTGAATTTTATTTTAACTCAGGTCTCTCTAACTCCAAACTCATTTTGCTTCTCTTATGTCACACATTCTACTCATTAACTCCCACCAGAAATATGACTTTGTCTCTACCTTTAAATGATTTAAATGTACACAAAAGATCACATATAGGATGATTCCTTCTGAAGAAAATGTCTAGAATAAGCATATTTATAGAGACAGAAAGTAAATTAGTATTTTCCTAGAGCTGAGGAGAAGAGGGTGAGAAGTCACTGTTAATGGATACAAGATTCCTATTTTCCTTCCTTCACTCTTTCCTTCCTTTCTTCCTTCCTTCCTTCCAGCTCTGGGTTTTAAACTCAGTTCTGTAGATTTTATATGACCTACACCTTAGCCTCCTTAGCCACCTGAACCACAGAGGTGGACCGTGAATAAAGAATTTCTTTTGGAAATAATGAAAATATTATAAAATTATTTGTGGTAACAATTACACAATTGTGTATCTATACCAAAAATCATTCAATCATTGTACACTTTAGATGGGTAAATTGTGTGATCTATAAATTATATCCCACTAAAGCTATTATTTTTAATAAGATTAACAGCGTACTAAAGAAGATAGAATTATAAACAGCTAACATAATACCAGACAACATGACAACAAACTTACACTTTGAAAATTCAAGGAAAGGATAAGTCCAGGGGTCTGGAAGATAGTTTTTGAAGCAGATGGTACTATAGCTGAATTTTAGAGTGAAATTAGAATGTTTGTAGGCAAAGAAAAGTAAAGACGAAGAATGGGCATAGGCACAGGAACATGCATAAACTAGGTTTTTATGGAAGAAGGACAAGTAATTCATCTGGAAGTTGGTGAAGTGTGAATAGAGGATGCAGAGGAAATGAGGTTGGAAAGGGTTTCAACTATAAGAAGGGTCTTAAGTGAATTGCTGGAGTTAGGCTTTTATTTTATATACTATGTATAATTCTTTTCATGGATGGGCAACAGTATATTTTATTTGAAAATTTTCCAAATTTATTGAAGTAAAATTGTGTATGGTTAGTGTGAAAAGTGATTATTTGACATACAAATAATTGCGAAATAATAAATACCATCAGACTGATGAAAACATCCATCACCACACATAGTTATCATGTTTTATTTGTGTGTGATGAATATGCTTAAGGTCTACTCTCTTAGCACACCTCAGATACTTAGCAGAGTATTATTAATAACGACACTGCTGGATATGAGTTTATGTTTTCAACATCAGAAATCTAGTTTCTGCAAGCCCAAAATATTCATTAAGTTAAATGAATGTTGCAAATTTTTAGTTTTCATAATTAAAAAATATGTATCTGCTATGCAATTGTTTGCTTTGATTTCATAGCTGTATAAGTGTTTAAAGTTTAAAATATATTCCAAGTTGTAAGCTTTCATCAAAATAAAATATTAGTCTTTAGAAATTTACCTTTAATAGGACTTCAAAATTTGTTTAAGTAACAAATATTAGTTAAGGAGAAAAGAACATTAATCAGTGTCTCTTTCATCCTTACCTGGAGTGCCCCAGTTTCTTCTAAGAAACACTTGGGGTCCTATTCTACAGAACTGAGAATCTGTACCTAAAATCTTGGCACCACATGTACAATAAAGAGTTTTTATGTAGTAATGAAATAAAGAATTTGATGCTTTTTTCATATAAATCTAAGAGCAGGAAAAACTGACGTACGTATTAAAAAATAAAAATTTAGATAGTCAATGCAAGCTTAATATTGAAGGTAAAAGGAATGGGAATAGAAGCATTATATAATTATTTGTTTTCAAAATTAACTTTGTTAACAGTTCACTTATTCCTCTTGTTTTTATTTATATATCTGGCTCCTTTTTTGTTACTCTTCGCCTTCCTCATTGCCTATCTCCCGTTTTCCTCTCTATTCTTCTCCAATTACTACTTCCTCTTTTATTGTCTTTCCCCACTCCCTTTTCTCTGTTTTCCTCCTAATGGAGCATACCTGGGGGTAAAGAGTAATTTATAGATCCATTGCTGTAAACTGAGTATGATTTAATATTATTATTTATTCACTTATAATCTGATGAATTACATTTTTATTTGTATTTTTAGAAGACAAAAGAAGCTAAATTTCTCTGATGTATACACTTACTTGAGAATTTTGGAATTGAATATGATGGAATCAGGTCTGCGCAGGAGTAATACCTGCTTACACTCAACCGCAATCTTCATTTAAGAGAATTTTTGTGGCTATCACTACCTTTTCTTTGCTCTCTCCTTACCCTGTAACGTGTTCCCATGAAGTATTTATCTGCAGTTGAGAATATAGGAACTTAGTATGAGTTATACTTACGTATATAACCCAATCATTTCTCCAATTCCAGTTCTAAAAGAAAAAAGTGTGCATGGTAAGTCCTAACTGCCCCTGTGGTTGGTAAAATAATCAGGAACTCGGAAATTTCAAAGATGGTGTCTATGGGAAGTGGGCACTGAGACGCCGCACGGGAAAAACAAAACAGTTTTTCAGCGCCAATGCAGAAAAGGGGATTTTCCTGTTTCAGTATCGGCCAGAACAACTTGGAGAACAGAAGAAGACTAACAGCTGGCTTTACAGGTGGTTGAGGGGCATGGGGATTCAATGGAGAATACAGTAGGAAAGGGGAGCCCCCAGAAAGGAGAGTTTCGAAGTGTGGACACAATCTGGCTCCCCCTCTCAGAACCTAACTGGAGCCATGCGGCTGTGCAGACATTCTAAAGAGTGCAAGACAGTCACCCAACAGTGTTTTCAGATATCCCTCTGCTGAGTCCCTCTTCTCCCAGGGCACACTACAGGGGCAGCCTCACTGACCTCTAGCAGTGCAAAGGCAGACAGAGCAGTGAGCCGCAAGCCTGAGTCAAACTGAATAATGCTACCAGCAACCCTTGGCTAGAAAAAATGCAAAAGTAGAAAATTGGAGACAGAAAGAACAGGAGCATACACTGTGCACCCTGTACTACACACCTGGGAGCTTGGGCCCCCTGAAAATTGGGATCCAGTGGCTAAGACCCTGGAAGAACAGCCCATGGAAAGGACTAGACCCAGATGGTTTGGTGAATACAAGGGACATAAGTGAAGACAGCAGACTCAAGTCACATAGCCCCAGCCAGCAGAGTTCTACCAACAAAACAAGCCTACCCGCCTCCCACCATTAGGTGGCAAAACTATATGCTCACAGAAGACCACTACACCCCCAACCATGCCCACCCCACATCTAGCAGTCATCATCACTCCCTGATATAGCAAGACACACTACAGAAGCCTGTAAGGGTCAAAAATAAAAAATTTAAAAAAAAAAAAAATAGAAAGCCCCAGCAGAAATTAAAATAAACAAACAAGCTAATAGATCAACAAGATCCCAAATCATGGGGGGAAAAACACAAAACCCCCTGAAACCTCAGGAAATGGAATCACAACAAAATGACAGCTCATCAGAAATTAACTTTGAAGATACAGAAGAATGTTTTTTTCCTAACAGATAAAGAATTCAAGTCTGCAATCATAAAGAAATTCAGAGAATCAAAAGAAAATTCAGACAAACTAAACAAAGAGCTTAAATAAATACTTAAACACCGACAAGCAGTGATTGAAGATCTATAGAAAAAATTAACAGGAACACAGTACTTAAAGGAGATAATTCACAAAGCTAAGAATAACATAGAAAGCTACAGAACCAGAATAATCTAAATGGAGAGAAGAATTAGTGATATAGAGGATAATAATGAAGAAAGAAGCTAAAAACAAGAAGAAAGAGAAATGAAATGCAAAAAAAATAAATAACTAAATAAAAGAGGAAGAAAAACTCAGAGAACTATCAGACACCATCAGAAAAGGCAACATTAGAATAATGGGTATCCCAGAAGGCAAAGAGAAAAAGAAGAACAGAGAACATCTTCAAGGCAATAATGGCTGAAAAATTCCCAAATCTAGAACAAGTAGTGAACATGCAAGTCAATGAAGCAAACAGAACACCCAATTACACAAATCCTAAAAATACTACACCAAGACACATAATTATGAAACTATCAAAAATCCAAGACAAAGAAAGAATTCTAAAGGTAACCTAATTCTAAAAGTAAGGGGGGAAAAAGCAGATGACATATAAAGGAACTTCTATCAGAATAATCTGACTTCTCAGCAGAAACTCTATAGGCTACAAGAGAATGGAATGATGTCTTCAAAATACTTCAGAACAAAAAAATGTCAGTCAAGAATATTATATCCTGAAAAACTGTCTTTTAAATTTGAGGGAGAAATTAAGCTTTTTCCTCAACAAACAAAAGATAAGAAAGTTTGTAACCACAAGACCTCTGCTACAAGAAATGCTAAAAGAGGGCCTACTAGCTAAATCAAAGCGGAAAAGCTTCACAAAATATAACAAAGTAGTAAAGAGATCAACATAACCAGAAAACAAAAATCTAATGGCAGTAGCAAGTTCTCAAATGTCAATAATTACTGTAAATGTAAATGGATTGAACTCATCAGTCAAAAGGCAGAGAGTTGCTAAGTGGATTGAGAAACATAACCCAACTCTATGTTGTCTATAAGAAACTCATTTGAGGTCAAAAGATAAGCAATGGCTTAAAGTGAATGGATAGAAAACGGTACTCCAAGTTAATGCAGAATCCAAAAGAGCAGGAACTGCTATACTCATATCAGATAAGGTAGTCTTTCAACCAAAGAAAATTTAGAAAGATAAAGATGGACATTATATAATGATAAAGGGATCAATACAACAAAAAAGACTTAACACTTCACTTCAGACAAACTAAACAAAGAGCTTAAATAAATAATTAATAAATAATTAATACTCCTCTTGCAGTAAAGGCAGATCATCTAGACAGAGAATCAATGAAGAAACAAGATCTTTAAACCACGAAATAGAAGAACTGGACCTAAAAGACATATAGAGTACTTCATCCAAAAACTATAGACTACACATTATTCTCAAGTGCTCATTGAACATTTTCAAGGATAGACCATATGTTGGGACACAAAAAAAGTTTCAGTAAATTTTCAAAGATTCAAATCATATCTAGTATCCTTTCAGATCAGAATGGCATCAAACTAGAGATCAACCAAAAGGAGAAAGAGAGGAAAACTGCAAAAGACTGGAGATTAAACAACATATTGTTGAGCAACCAATAGGTAAAAAAGAAAATCAAGGAAGAAATTTAAAAATATCTGGAATCAAATGAAAATGAAGAAACAATGTATCAGTATCTATGAAATGCAGCAAAAGCAGTAATAAGAGGGAAATTTATAGAAATACAATCCTACTTCAGAAAACAGAAAGAATCACAAATGAAAAAGCTAAACCATCACCTAAAGGACTAGAAAAAGCAGAAAAACAGAAGCCTAAATCCAACAGAAGGAAAGAAATAATAAAGATTAGGTCAGAAATCAATGAAACACAGATTAGAAAGACTATTCAAAAAAAAAATCAATGATCTAAAAGTTGGTTTTTCAAAAGAATAAACAATATAGACAGACCATTAGCCAGACTCACAAAAAAGAGGAAGAAAACACAAACAAATAGAATAAAAAATGAAAAAGGAATAATCACAACAGATACAACAGAATACAGAGGACTAAAAGAGAATACTACATACAACTCTATAGCAACAAACAGAATAACTTAGAAGAAATGAACACATTTCTGGGAAGGTACAATATCCCAAAACTAAACAGAGAAGAACTAGAAACCATGAACAAATCAATCACAAGCAAGAAAATTAAAACAGTGATCAAAAACCTTCCCCGAAACAAAAGTTCTGGACCAGAAAAAATTCTACAAAGCATTCAAAGAAGAATTAATTCCAATCCTCCTTAAACTGTCCAAAAAATAGAAGAGGGAAAACTTCCAAGTAGTCTTTGTGATGCCAATATTATGCTGATTCTAAAACCAGAAACAAGACTGCACTGAAAAATAAATCTATAGACTGATATCCCGAATGAATACTGATACAAAAATTCTCAAAAAATTACTGACAAATCGAATTCAACAACGTATAAAAAGAATCATACACCATGATCAAGTGGGATTTATTCCAGGGATGCGGGGATGGTTCAACACATGCAAATCAAAAAATGTGATACACTACATCAATTTAAAAAAGGACAAAAACCACATGATCATCTCAATAGGTGCAAAAAGCATTTGGTAAGATTCAACACCCTTTTATGTTAAAACTCCTGAAAAAATAGGTATAGAAGGAACGTACTTCAACATAATTTAAGCTATATATGACAAGCCCACAGTCAACATTGTACTCAATGGAGAAAAACTGAAAACTTTTCCCTTAAGGTCAGGAACAAGACAAGGATGTCCACTTTCACCATTATTATTCAATATAGTTCTAGAGATCCTGGCCAATGCAATTAGATAAGAAAAAGATATAAATACATCCAAATAGGAAAAGAAGAAGTGAAACTATCACTTTTCTCAGATGACATAATAATATACATAGAGAACCCCCAAGAATCAAGTGAAAGAGCTGTTAGAAATAATAAATATATTAAAGTGGCAGACTATAATGTTAATATTAAAAAAATCTGTTGCATTTCTGTATGCCAACAATGAAAATACAGAAAGAGAACTGAAGAAAGCAATACCATTTATAATTACACCAAAAAAAAATATGAAATACCTTCAAATAAACCTAACCAAAGAGGGGAAGGACCTGTAATATGAGAACTATAAGACATCGCTAAAAGAAATAGAAGATGACACAAAGAAATGGAAAGATATTCCATGCTCATGGGTCAGAAGAATCAACATAATCAAAATGACCATACTGCTCAAGGCAATATACAGATTCAATGCTATCCCCATCAAAATTCCAAAGACATTCTTTAAAGACATGAAACATAAAATAATGAAACTTATCTGGAACAACAAACAACCCAGGATAGTAAAAATAATCCTCAAATAAAAAACCAACAATGGAGGAGTCATGCTCCCTGACTTCAAACTCTACTATAAAGCAATAATAATTAAAACAGCATGATACTGGTATAAAAACAGAAAGACAGATCAATGGAACAGAATTGAAAGTCCAGAAATAAATCCACATATATATGGACACCTAATTTTTGACAAAGGAGCCAAAAACTTACAATGGGGTAAGTACAGCTTCTGTATTAAATGGTGCTCAGAGAACTGGTCAGTCACATACAAAAGATTGAAACTGGACCATTACCTAACACCATACAGAAAAATTAACTCAAAATGGATTAAAGACCTAGACAAAAGACCGGAAACCATCAAACACATAGAAGATAATGGAGGTAAAATATTAGACATAGACATAAGAGATATCTTTGGCAACTTAACTGCCATTGCAAGGCAAATAAAACCAAAAATAAACAAGTCAGATTACATAAAACTAAAAAGTTTCTACTCAGCAAAAGGAACTTGCATAAAAACAAAAAAGGCAACCAACTGTATGGGAAAAGATATTTGCCTTGCACACCTCAGATAAGGGTTAATACCTAAAATATACAAAGATCTAAAAAAATTGGACAACAAAAGTATAAGCAATCCAATCAAAAAATGGGCTAATGACCTTAAGAGACACCTCTCCAAGGAAGATATACAAATAGCCAACAGATTCCTTACAAGATGCTCTATGTCTCTTGTCATCAGGGAAATGCAAATCAAAACAATAAAGAGATATCACCTCACGCTAGTAAGAATGACTATTATCCAAGAAAATAGAAATAATAAGTGCTGGAGAGGATATTGAGAAAAGGGAATTCTAATTCACTGTTGGTAGGAATGCAAAGTGGTACAACCATTCTGGAAAGCAGTATGGAGAGTCCTCAAAAAATTGGGAATGGAAATTCCGTATGATCCAGTTATTCCTCTAGTGGGCATTTACCCCAATGACACAAAAACACTTACCTAAAGAGATATATGCACCCCCACATTCAATACAGCACACTTCACAATATCTAAGTGCTGGAAACTACCTAAATGCCCGTCAAGAGAGGAATGGATAAAGGTGTGATACACATACACTATGAAATACTATGCAGCCATCAAAATGGGAGAGATCCTGCCATTTGCAACAACATGGATGGACTTAGAGTGAATTTAACTTGACAAGATAAACCAGAAGGATAAGGACAGACATCATATGATAGCACTCATATACTCATATGATGGGTAAAGAGAAAACAAATAAATGTCATAAATTAAACACCAAAAATGGGGAGACGAGGAGAAAGAGAGAGAGAGAGAACACTACTTCCAAACAACTATGAACTCTTAGAGATGAGAGACATAAAGGTAAATCAAGGGGTACCAAAGTGACAGAGGAGGGGTGGGGGAAATGGAATGAAGGGAATTAACTGTAAACAAAGGGAGAAAAAAGGGGAGAATATTAGTAAGTCTACTATGCTATTTGTAAGTGTAAAAATACCACTATGTATACCTGAAAACAAGTCGTCAAAATGCAATATCCCTTCAATAATAATAAAAAATAAAATTAATTAAAAAGAATTATTATACTGACTTTGGAGAGAAATTTCTTACTCCTTTAAGATGAAAAAAAAAAATCAAGAATTCACAGCAGTGTGTGCGCACTCCTTTCTGGGATTTCTGCAGCATGTTAAAAATCAGAATCAGAGATTCCCCAACCTCTCAGCATTATAATAATTTTTTTTTCCTTCAGACACTGTCTAACCTTTCACTCTCATTTAACCATCCCATCTCATATGAGACCTGAAATTGCCTAACTTACACATTCATATCAAAACTCTTTCTCATATAGTAAGTAGAATAATTATTTCCATTTGTAGAGAATAGGAAGAATAGGAAGTGCAACCATTCTTGTGATCACTGACCAAATCAGGAGCTAAGAATGATCCTTTGTAGCACTATAGAATACTTGACAGCTTAGTAGCTAAAAGAGGCCAAAGAAGCATATGTAATTATTATCTTTTCAGTGAATTTATGTTCCTGTAATCATGAGAGCAAGGATATATTTGAGACTTTTCCAGGGGCATTTGAACTGGAAGATGGAGTCAGATTTTGTTATAAAAATATAATAAAAAATATGGTCATTTGAACTTGGAAATAACTAATACTTTCATAAATGGATGACTTAAAGGAGATAAAAAAATTATTGTATTATGTACAGGTTGAGAGGAATATTCTTGAAATTTATAGAGTTAGAGATTTTTTTGTCAAAAAGAAATTTATGTTGGAAAAGCTTATTTATGTCCATATCAAAGTAAGAGTCCATACAGTCACAGAGCATTATTAACAGTTTTTAAAAAACGAAAGTAAATGTTGGTATTATAGAGAAAGAATGTCAGGATAGCAGTCTTCCGTGAACCCATTCCCCACTTTCTACCACATCAGCAAAGAGTAGAATTGATAAAAAGATCATCAGCAACAATCAAGAGAGTCAAATTGTTAGCAAATATGATAAAAGATATCTCTAAAAACAAGATGTATGGTGCTGAATTTAGATTATAAATTGGTAATTGATACATTCTGCACCTTATGAAACATGCATGACAACCTTATTATTCTTAAAGAAAAAATTACTTTCTCTTCCACCATCAGGACCTATGACAGAAAAATGGTACTCTCATGGGAGTTTCATTTTCTGACTCAGTCAGAACATCTCCACACTACCTATTTAAGTAAACAGGGTGCTTAGGGAGGATTCAAATCTAGTTATAGCTAATCGTGGTAGAGAGAGTGCCAGCTATGGAGATGATATTGTTGGTGGGTCTGTTCCTCACTCTTTCTCTTTTTTTCCTTCTATAAAGTGACTCAGTTTCATTTGCCCTCATTCTAAATTGCAAGAAAGGGAACTTAGTTTAGGCAAAGTGCTTATCTGTTTGTTTGTTTAATTAAGGGAAAACAGGTCATATGATACAATACAGTAACAGATCGAGAGTGAGCAAGCCAGGGCAAAGAAGGGTAGAGACTCAGCAGATTTTCAAATATGTGCTAGGACTGTAATTTTCAATATTCCACTCTATGAGAGTCTAAGTAGATTTAGAAATCGCAATAATTAAGTAGCCATGAGAACTGGAATTTGAGCTAGGAAAGAGCTGTCTATTGAAAATATGTTCTGCATTTGTAGATCAGGACTGAATCTGACACTACTTCAATGAATAGCCAATGGTGGAGGCTGCTGATTTTCCAGAATTCATGAAGGCCACAAATACTCAGATTTTGGAAATGCAATGGGTAGCAGACCAAAAAACATAGTAGACAACATGATAGTGAGACTGAAGTGCAACAAAGATAAACATTTTTTAAAGTAACTAGAAAAAATATATATAAGCCAGTATCAAAAGATAACTTATAGAAATCTGTATGTGTTTGGAAATTTTACTATGAATTCAACTCTTTGAACACAATAGAGTAATCTAGGTTATCTAATTTCTTTGTAGGTGAATTTTGGTTGTTTGTGTGCTCAAGGAATTTGTTAATTTTGTCTAAATTGTGGAAGTATTGGCACGAATTTGTTCCTAATATGATAATCAGCAATATAGTCTCTCTCATTCTTGATGTTTGTAATTAAATATGTGTTTTCTCTTCTTTACCTGAATGTTCTAATTAGTTTATTTTATTGATTTTTTCCAAAGAAAAAATTGGGGGCTTCATTGATTTTTATCTATTGTTGTTGTGTTTTTTAATTAATTCATTCTGTTCTTTTATCTACTTTAATTTATTTTATACTATTTGGGGCTTAATTTACTGTTAAATTTCTAGTTTATTGAGGTTTAAGCTTAATCATTCACTTTAAGGCCTTCTAATTTCCTAAATAAGTATACTATGCTCTAAGAACTTAAAACACATGCATGATGCCCTTATATATTCTTTAGACTTTGATATATTGTGTTCTCATTTTTCATTCAGTTCAATTTCTAATTTTATTCAAGATTTTTATAGGTTATTTTGGAGTGTGATTCTCAGTTTGCAAATATTTGTAGATTTTTTTAATGTATTTTTGTTATAGACTTTTAATTTAATACCACTGTGTTCAAAGAATGCACATTAGACTATGTAAATCCTTTCACATACATTGTTTTTTGGTCCAGAATATTATGTATTCTGGTGTTGTGGTTTGATTGTGCAGCCCCCTCCCAAATATATCTAACTCTTAACTCCCGGCACCTGTGAATGTAACTTTAAATAGGGTCATTGCAGATCTAATCAAGTTAAAATGATATCATACCGGATTAGGGAGGATGTGTGGGAAATTTTCTGTTGTTTTACATCACCTCATTTACAATATTTTCTTACGGCAGTCCTATGAAACTAATGTATCTAGTAATGCTCCATGTCCACTAGTGAAAAAAGTGTCCTACTGAGGTTAGACATTCTTCTATAAGAATTAGTGAAGTCAGGTATGTTTGTAGTGCTGATCAAGTCTTCTGTTTTTCTAGCATTCTTGGTTTTGTTTCATATATTTGGAAACTATGAATAAGGACAAGCACATTTAGAATTATCGGGGTTTTTTTGGATACATTGCTTCCTTTATCATTATAAAATTACTATACCTGCTAATATTCTTTCCTTTGAAATTCACTTTGTCTGATATTAATACAACCACTTTATAATTCTTTTAATTATTGTTATCTTGGACTATCTTTTTAAAGGCTTTCACTTTTAACTGGTCTGTTTTTTCATAAAGTAGCTTTCTTCTAAACAGCATGTACTTGTTTCTTAAAATCTTATCTGATCTAACAATCTCCTTTTTATTTGGTACAGTTAGATTACTTATCTTTGACATAATTAGTGATACTGTTGAGTTTGTGATATTTTGGTGAGAGAGGGAAGGGAAGGAGAAAGGGAACAAGATGTTGGTAAAGGACTCTGATGTGAGCGCGGTGTGTAAAACCCGCATCTGTGAAACGAGTTCGATATCTTAAAATGATAATGGCTTTGTAAACTTAGAAATAACAACAAACTTACTGTAAGGTTTTTCTGGGCTCCGCGAGGAGACAAGCTCAATCAGACAAAAAATGTCGAATAGCCAGGGCTTTATTGGGGTTTGCACACCCGGGCGAAACTCCCAAGTCCGCAGAGGGCCGGGAAGTCGCGGGCTTGGAAGTCGCGCCCAGAACAAAGGGGTACCGGCTCTTTAAGCAGAGGAATTTCGCGGGTTTACCATATGGCGATTGGGATTGGCTCTGTGAATCCAGGTGTGGGGGTTGCATCCCTTATTCTGACGTCATCCACCTTTTTCCCGGGCTTGGCTTTTCCCGGGCATGGCCGCTGCTGCTTTTGTCCCTGGGCCAGCCTAACACTTACTATTTAAAAATCTGTGATTTTTCTGTTTGAGGCCAAAATAAGTCATACATTTTATAAAGCTGATAAGTATTATAAACATCAAGAAATTTAGGAATAAAAGCCATTTAAAATTATATAACTAAATATGCTTTGGCTATGTATCCTTTTGCCTTTTGATCTCTCATATCACAATGACTTTTATAATATTTTCTATAGAAATAATAAAAAGAATCCTATCTGTCTGCTAGTATGGTTAAAATGTTTTTATTATTGATAATGTTCAAAACCATTTCAGTTTCACATCTCATTATACATTTTTAGGATAATAAAAATGGGAAAAATATTAAGCTTCTTTCATATTTAATTTGTAATATTTGGAGGAAATTTCCATAGATTAGCCTCTAAACTTCAAACGTTTCATATCTTATTTCTTGGCCACTGATATATCTCCAGTGTCAGTGCAATGCTCATATCATTCCGTACCCTCTGACCACACATTCTCTTCCTATTCCCATCACAGTATCATGGCAAGAAGTAGAAACATTCAAGAATCCTTTCCTATATCAAGACAGCTAACAATAACTTAATGATATGTGGAAGACACTATGAGAAACTATAAATACATCCCATTATAGTTACGTCAATTAGTGATGGTTGTCAACAACAGACAGCACATATGACAATGGCCCCAGCAGACTATGCCATACAGCCTAGGAGACAGTAGACTCTACAATCTAGGTTTGTATAATTACACTCTATGATGTGTGTACAACAATGAAATCACCTAAAAACCCATAGCTCAAAATGCAGCCCTGTCATTAAATGACATGATAGTAAACCCAAACTGAGTGAATTTCCAACTCAGCAGTCCCTTAGAAGATTTCAAAGACCTTATAGTTATTACAAATGTTTCTAGAACAGTGCAATGGAGAGAAACTGGCATAAAAAGAGAAGTCTCAATGGTAGCTATTAAAATATTTTACTTTTGAAAACTATATAAAAACATGAGAATTGTGAATACCTTGTTAAATCCCTACCAATAGCTTTGAAAATGCCTGTACAAGTGAGAGACACTGAGATTAAACTGTGTTAGCTTGATTTTAAATCCACTTCAAGGGTGCTCCCTGGTGGAGTAGTGATTGGTCAATAATTACCTCTGAAGGAGAACAGGCCACATACTCATGGGTTCTTGGAGTCCTGGGTCCAGGAGAAGAGCTAAATAGAAACAAAATAGAATATTTTTTCCCTCCTCTCTCTTCTTGTTCACCTACTTCTCTTCACACTTGCTTGCACCTTTCCTTAAAAAGAGAGAGAGACAGAGAGCCTTTAATCACATCTACAAAGTCCCTTTAAAAAAATCCACTTCAAGATGATAGTTATAAGGGGGAGTCTAAAATTCTTAGTAAGTCTAGAGAGAATATTTGGCACAAATTATACTGATCTTTAGATGCTGGGTACTAGACATCAGTAGGTGTCAGCTAAGGACTTATTGTACCAATTCTGGGTCAATAAGAGAAATCATTGATTTCCTCTGTTCTTTAGTGTTTAGCTCTAGATCTTGATCACCTCTCACCCTTCATATTCTCTTAGAATACCATCACTCTTATTGATTCAATTGCTACCTTTACGTTAATGATTTCAAAATTTAAATATCCAGTCTAGTCCTTCTCCTGAGCTTCAAGCATGTATGTTCAACTGTTTGGTGTTAGTCTTGCCTTAAGAACCTCATCTTTCATTTCAAACTTCCTTTACTGCATGTCTTAACCAAGGCAGAAACCTGAGAATCACCCATGTTCTGGTTTTTACCACACCTCTCTCTGCAATAACATCCTAATGGATCTTTTGATCCTAGCTATTCCTTCCAATACCTTATCAGCAGAGTGACCTTGTAGCAATAAAAAATATTATCTTATCATTACCTTTCTTAAACATATTAATGACATTTATCCCTATAACTCTTAAGACAAAGATATCCCTCATACAAACAACTTACCACATTGAATTGTTGGCATTCTCAAAAGATCATGTATTTTTCTAACTCTCGGCTATGGTATAAGCTCTGAACATCTCAAGATGTTCTCTGGAACATTTTATTCATATCTGCCTTTTATCTTTCTAACCATGCCTCATCAGTCTGCTCAGTGTCACCGACACCAAGTTTCATTCAAGTGTCCCCCTTTCGTGCCCTTACAGTGTCCATAACACATACTTATCTTTCCAAGTAGACCATATACCTTGAGGGTTGTTCCTTTATTCTTTATTATCTACTATAATTATTGATTGTTTTTACATTTAAACAAAATAAAAGAATTGTTAGGAGCTATCAACCAGGGGAATTGGGAGTGTTGAACTGCAGAAGAAAATGTAGGAGGAGCAGGGTATGCAACAGAGGGGCGTTAGGTCAGATGTTCCAAGCATGAGGGCTTTCATGAAAAAGGATTTAGATGTTCAGCTGGTGGGGTTTGTAGAGAAACAGATTTCCACTGAAAGTAAGATGAACAGTTGTCTGAAGGATTATTGTATGAGGAGGAAGTGAATGAATAATGTATGGTTCTGTTCAGAGAAACATTGAGTTATAGAGTGATTTTTCTGTTGGAGGAAGTAACTCAGCCTTTTCTGGAGGGTTGCATCAGCTGGCCTGTGAGTTCTCCTCCAAATTTTGGATTCTGCCATTATTTTCTAAACAAACAAACCACAAAACAAATAGCCTCTCTTAAAGTAGCAATGAGATACCACTACACACATATGAGAAAGGCCAAAATCCACAACACTAACAACAACAAATGCTGGCAAAGATTTGGATCTGTAGGAGCTTTCATTCATTGCTGGTGGGGATATAAATGATAGAAAATTTGAATTTGACAACTTCTTATAGAACTAGCAGAATTTCTTACATGCTCTTAGCAAGTGATCCAAATACACTCTTCAGTACTTACCCAGATGAGTTGAAAATTTATGTCCATCAAAAACATGCACAAGGATGTTTATAGTAGCCTTATTCATAATTGTCCAACATTTGAAGCAACCAAGATGTCCTCCATTAGTTGACGGTACAGCCAAAGTAACATTCAATGTTGAAAAAAATGAGCTGTCAAGCCATGAAGACATGAAGGAAACTTAAATGCATGTTACTAGTTAAAAGAAGTCAATCTGAAAAGGCTACTTACTATTGATTCCAACTATATGACGTTCTGGAAAAGACAAATGATGGAGACAGTAAAAAGATCAGTGGTTGTGGGGTAAAGAATTAATATGCAGAACAAAATATTTTAGGGCATTGAAAGCATTCTGTGTAATATTAGAATGATGAACACTTATCATATACTTGCCCAAATGCATGGAATGTATAACATGAAGAATGACCTTAAGGTAAACTATGGACTTTGGGTGATATGATATGCCAGTGTAGGTTCTTCCTTGGTTAAAAAAAACAAGTACCATTCTGATGAGTGATGTTGATAATGGTGGAAGCTATGCATGTTTAGGGGCTGGGGCACATGGGGAATCTCTGTACCTGCTCCCATTTTTTTTCATAATCCTCAATATTCTCTAAAAAAATTTTTTTAAAAATAGAGAATGATTCTACTCTTAGATCCTAAAAACAGATTGACTAGCATAACACTATTCCGAGGGTTCCAGTGGATCCAGAGATGCACAGGACTCTCGCGGAATTCTGGTTTGGATTATTGCAGAAGTATTTGACAGAGCCCCTTTAGTGCTTTCTGTTAACTACTTTTATCATTAGTAGTCATTCCTAATGGACAATACCTAATAACATAATAGGAAAGAAATCATGTTTTAGGTATCTTAAGACTTCTGTCTTACTTTTCCTTGCGTTAGCATCCTTTTTGTGCTTGAATTATTTACTCTATTAAATTGCAAGCTATGTCTTAACATTTATATGTGTCCTTAGCAAAGATTTCACAAATGACCAAATTTAATTGAATTTAGATACCTGGACAAAAAGACCCAACTAATTAACTCCAAAATATTGCAGTAATCTCTCAGAGGGATTAAAATAGAAAGGAAAAAACAAACCAATCATGAATACGGAACATCAGTATATTTTGTCAAACGAAGGCCATTCCTGAAATGGAAAAACTGACAGCACTGGCAAGTAGTGAAGGTTGACGTGCCAACACAGGGTTAGGAGGTTCATAGGACTAAATTAGGAGAAATGACCTAAGTTGAGCTCCTATATCTGATTCATCTTCAACCAGAATCAGACAGGCAGGCATGTCCAAAGATATAGGGAATACTGCAAACCTAGGGAATTCAACCTTGGTCAGAAATCACACATAATATGATCAAAGAAATACTCTAATTTAGAAAGCAAGAATATTTCTGTTTCTTTTGCAGGGAATCTACAAATGGAATTATATGCCAATGGGAAAACAGAAGTAGCCAGATTTCTTAACAGGAAGGGGAGAAACTCTGATTCCTCTTTTTTTTCTTACAGATTATTCTATGGCAACAAAACTGTGTTCATCCATCTGTTGGCATCGACATTATCCCACAGTATCAATGCCAGGTGACTGCTGATCTGTAGACTTAATGCATTTGAAGGGTCCCTGAAAAGCAGCACCTAACTTGAAGCTGAAAACAACTGCCTACCTTCATGGACAGAGAGAGGCCTGAGGGAGTAGAAATAGAGATAAGTGGCAGTACGGAAAGGGGAGTATGGTTTGGGTGAGGAGGAGAGCTTGTAGCTTTGGGACGAATTGCCTCAGTTGCAAATTAACTTTTCTTCAAAAACCCAATTGAGAAAGCATTCATAAGTCTTCACACCCAGCCCCAACAGTTGGACTTCTGCTGTAGAAATGACAAGGCTGTGTGAACGTTGAGTAGATTGAGCAGAGAAAGGACGATGTGCCTTAGCGACCATCTGCCTTTCAGTTAACAGCATTGTTTGTTTCAAGAAAGAAAAGTAAGTGCTTCCAATCAAGACTGAAGCTGACATTTCCCTGATGTGGAAGTTGCAGCACGCGTAGCCTATTAGATTTGCTTTCTTTGTTCAGTAAAACATAAAGTCACTTGGCTGGAAACAAACTGGAACATCTAGGATATCCTTTCTGTCTTTCAATCACTGCCCATCCCCCCAAGGGCATGCATGCATGCATGCACACACATCCACTAGAGTTGACATTTTTAAATTTAGGGCCCTTTTAATAGGACAAAGACTTTTTACTATTAAGGGTATTTGGGAAAAAAAAAAAAAATGTGCCACCAGCCCTAAAGGAAATAGCAAAAGGTCATTTCAAATAGATTTTTTTGAGGGGAGAGTAATTGCTGAAATAAGTGAAGTCTTCCCACAATGGCTAATTTGGAGGATATTTCATACTTACAAGTATAGAGTTTGGTACATTTAATAAAAACAGTAGCAACCTCCTTATTTTATAATTATAGCTTGTGTTATAGGTTTCTTCCTAATGTGGAGATGTTGCCAAGGCAATAGCTTGGCAATCTTCTACATGGCTGCTTTTCACATTAATCTACGCAGGCTTCACGGACATTAATCTTTATAACATACCTACACAGCACAGAAGGGCAAAATATATTTCTTCATTTGTATTTATGGTAGGAAAAGAACATTAGAAGACCAGTTTTTCTGGTTTCCTCTCTTCTTTCTAGGATATGCTGTCAAAGATCAAGCCATGAATTTTGAAATAGCCTCAGGATCTCAACCCAGGACTGTAGGGAAGAGTGGAGGAGATCTGCAGGGAAGGAGGCAACAACCAGATCAAAGACACAACTAATACTAGCATTGGAAATTCTACTACTGAGATACTGTGGAGGCCAGGAGGCATTTCCAAAAGGAACGAGAGCCGAAAGTCATAGCTAACAACACTCAGGGCTAACACACAGAGAAGCAGCAAAGAAACACTCAAACTGCCCTCATGACCCCTCTGGCCAACAGTGCTTCCTTACCCCCAACGTGGGGCAGCTCCTTTACAGAGCACCCACTGTGATTAGATTTTCGGGGGTGTAATTAATCTTGGAGTCAAGATTAAATTTTCACCAGCCTTATACTATGAGAAGACAGAATAAAGAAAGACAAACTCTCTATACCCAGGATATCTCTGAAGTCACAAAGTTCACCGAAATAACACTGGAGCAGAGCCTCAGACCAGGTACCTAGAATGGCAAACCCAAGGAGGCATTTACTGTTAGGGTCACACATTTGCAGGTCACTGAGGATCAGAGAGGTCTCTAGGATGACATTTGATGGCCTCTGTTTCCCTTTGAAATCAAAGTCCAGAGACTTGATACTGTTTCTCAAAACAAAATATGCTATTATTTAGCCATTTAATAATGCAGCATGAATGAAAATAAACTTTTAAATACGAGCAACAGGAAAATTTTGTTTTATACCTTGTAAAGACCTTTTCTTTTATCCTTTTTCTGGACACACAGTTCTAAACACCTTCCTAAAAGTAACTGCTTCAATACAAAACCAAAAGCAAAGAAGAGAAGATGTTACTGAGAGACCCCAACAAATGCTTGCTGAATGAATAGATAATGAAAGAGAACGGCAGGTAGAACGGGACCCAAATAAACTTCATGAAAATATTAAGTATCCTTTAATTTAGCTTCATCTGGTAACAAAATTGTTTTCCATGCTATTTTTCTGTCTTTTTTACAGGTGGTGTGAGATATCTATATTAATTGCCCACAGCTTTTTCCTGGGAAACTTGTCATTTTAATCACTAACTCAACTAAATTAACTCTGATCTTAAACAGGTAAGATGCTAAGGAAAGAACAAGAACCACAGAAATCATATCAAACTTTATCCATCCAATTAAAAAAGTCTTATTAATTTGGAGTGATAATGATAGAAATTCATAGTCTAAATCTAAATCTGCGTTTCATTGATTTTCCACTCAAGAAATGTTTTTCTTTTTTCCCAGTAGGCTCCTCAGATTGGGCTGTTTTCTCTCTACCTCTGAGCTGCCGTGTCTCATCAGGATTTATAGTTGCTGACAATGTGCTTCAATAATTCACAAGGACTGGAGTTCATTTTGTGTTTCTCCTTTTCTCAGTTGACTTGATGATGTAGATAAATTAAAATTATGATTTTTATCAGTGAAACAAAATGAGAGCAGTCACAGGCACCCTAGGAAGTATAATTAGGAAGTTACTACTGCTAAATATTTTCCTAACATCACACAAATGGATCAAACCAGAAACATATGGGTCTGTTGTGAACCACTATTTAGCTCATGGTGATGGGACTGATGTAATGCCTGCTCTCCTGCCCATCCTCCAAAATAAGTCAATTATATTGGCAGCTGAATGTACTGACTTTTAAGTTTTAAAGAAGGAAAAATTAAGGACAAAGTGAAATTCCAAATCCATGCACTCACAATTTAAAACCTGTGGCATTTATTTAATTGTGTTAGCAAAAGGTGTAACTAGCCACTATTATGCATTGTTTCCATAACTGTCTTCAAATGAAGATGCATTTTGTTTCTGAGGAGCTCAGACAACAGGACAAGAAAAAGAAGACTGTGGGGTCAGAGTATCTAGGCTTCAGTGTCCCAGAGAAAGAATCACCTGGAGACACACCCTTGTTTCATGTTTCTTTAGTATTAACACTAACAACTTCTGTGTCAAGTTCAAATCCCTAGACTGGCCTCACCCCAGAGGAGACCATGGAGTCTGTCAGGGTTTGCAGTCGCCTAGCTTTGTTGATTGATTCTGCTCATTGAAATTCAGCTGTGGAGGAGGAGAGGAGCCCCTGCAGCCAACATTTCTCCCTGAGCAAACAAAACTGCAGCTCTAGCAACATAAGCCACCATTTTCACAGCCAACCTCAATACTGGGTTCTGATCTGCAGCAAATAACCAGACCCAGAACAGAAGGTGGATATACCCATCTAGATAAAGAATGTCTTTATTTAGGTTCATGCAGAAACCTAAGAACAGAGAAGAAGAGCAAATTCTATACCTGTCCTTGCAACTGAGCTGAGAGCTGTTTTGTGGCACCTGGTTGACCACGGCTGCTTGCTCATGTGAACATATGAGGCCCTTTCGACTTTTGGCAGAGACCTGAGTTTCCAGTTTGATTTTGGCACTAGCTGTTTTCACAGATTTTCTTCTTTGTATTTTTCACATCTCATGCCATTTTAAAAGACTGTTTTGGATAGACAGATCCTAACATAAAAATGCATAAAAATGATTTTTAAGAGTATTATTTTCAAAAGAATATTACAAGTTTAACAAGGTAGAAATCAGATGACATCTGATACACTCATATATCGAATATTTCAATGCACATAGATATATAGACAGATAGTTATAGGCATAAAGTCTTAACTATACTTATATGCAGTTTTCTTTAGGTAACTATATATCAACTTTAACCTCAGTTTCACTTAGCTTTTAGCAACAAATTGGCATTTGGTTTTCCATCCAAATGGGGAAATACGTATAATTAATAAGTGAGTTTGAAGAATAAAATCTTTTCACTTGTTTTTTTTAAATGATTTGAGATTGGAGTAAATAAACTAAATATCAATGGAGGCCCAGAAACATTCGTGAATTTTAATCTAAGAGTTGTTACCTGGACCCAAGTCCTTGAATTCCACCCTGCTCCAGAATTGGCCATTGATCCCAACCAGCCATGTGGTGGCAAGTCTAACTGCATTAGACTTCTTATACCTTGGAAAGGAGTGAGGCTCATTTTAACAGGAATATAAATATATTTTGGGTTTGGTTTGCTGATTTTTCCTATGGGGCTTCAGCAATCACTCTTTGAGGGCCTACAGAATATTTAATCCTTAGGCCTGGAATATGTTAAACATGGCCTCAAAATTAACGATCCACTTTAAAGAAAGGGGATATAGGAGTGGGTACATAACTATGAGATACATTGATCTTGTTTTATACTAAGCCACCAGTGGCGCTGGCCGGGGAGAGTAATGGAATGGTACATTCAAGCAGTTTTGAGGTTATACCTTGTGAGAATGTTGGGGTGTGTCATCCTCTAGGATACAGCAGGAACTTTATATTAATTAATTTAATATGGTGCTACATGCCCAGTATATAGAATATATGGGCAGGAATCAAGGGGTGGATATAGGAATGGCCCTGTTACCATAGCACAGTAACTTACTTGGGGAATTTGTTGTCCTTTCCTTGCATCTCTGAGTTTTGTATGTTTAGTGATGCTCAGCAAAGATGGAATGCCTACATCAGATGAGACAACAAGAGTTTATAAAACTATAACCTACAGCTGCATCCTGGGCACTTTGGTTTTTTGGGCTAAGGAACAAATAGGTAATAAAAGGATACTTTCTGACATCAGTCAGAGATTGGGGTGCACTCTGGTAGAGTAATGGTTGAGTTCACTGCCTCCAGCCTGGTGTAGTTCACATATATCCCATGGACCTGGGTTTGTTGTCCAGGGTCAGAGAGAACAACAAAGACAAACAATTATATAAGCAAAATACTTCTTCCTCCTCTCTCCTCCTACCTGCCTACCTCTGCTCACATTCATTCCTGCCCGCAAAGAGGAGGAGGATGAGGAGAAGGAGGAAGAGGAGACTGGATAATCATTATACAATGGAGGCATGAAAGAATATATTTGGTGCAGTTACTCTACTAAATGTTGACAGCTATAGACAGTTCAGAAGCTACAGTCAAATAAGGGTTTGGTGATTTGAAACTCAACCTTCTTGGGGATAAGGATCTAGTTCATACCATCATACAGACTCCAGACCCATGGAGGTGCTATGTGAGATTGGGGAGAATTAGGAAGCATAGTAGAGGAGGGAAACAATGCAATTCTCTTGTGATCCCAAGAATGGCTGCAGTGCCTGGGACTATATTTCAGGTCACTAAACTTCAGTAAGTTTTACCTGAGAAAGAGGTGCACAGGCATCTTAACAAATCTTCAAGAATGTATACAGATCCAAAGGATAGATTCTGGTGAACATTGTGATGTTTTATATAGATCTTTATTCAATACAAAAAAAAATAAAAGCTTACTACCCAAGTTGATGGGAATACTGCAAACAGAGAGCTTCTCTGCACCTCCTTGGGACAGCTGGCATCCAGTATCTGGTTGACACAAGTGTGTATTTAGACTTAGCATAAGTTTTAGAGTTGAAAATGGGACAAATTGAATATCACCAAGCAAGCGGGGAGGAGTTCGGGTTAACACTGGCAAAGGGTGTGAGTTGGGGACATAGTTCAGGTGGACACAAAATGGGGGATGGGTGCTCAACATTGCTAAACTAGACAATCATGATCAAAAGGGGACCTATTGTAAGCCTAGATATAAAAACTTGTCTCCTTTTGCTAACTGTACTATATATCTAAAGGGTTATTGTAGCTTCAGAACTCCCTGTGGGGTTGGTTCTGGCTTTGTTGAGAATGCAATTATAGCTCTGCTTTTCCCTTGGTCAAGTCCTCTTATTTTCCCTGCCTTCTGCAGGTGTTGATCAAGAGAATTTCTGATAAACTTCCTACATGTAAAACTGCTCTTTAGTCTCTTTTTCCTGTGGAATCTAGCCCTGCAACAGTACTATGAAAAAATAAAACTGGGTCACAGGATACATATCAGATATCATAAGGAGCTTCTCTAAGATCATCAGGTAAGATTATGCTAAAGAGTTAATACTGGAACTGATATGTGCATGATTAGAAAGGACACGGAAAAATCTGCCCACAGAAAATATTCCCAGAAAAAGGAAGGATGAAGACTTTGAGGTGAGAATGAATTTGATATGTTCCAGAAAAAGAAGATCAGTGGTGACTAAAGCAAGGTCAATGAGAAAAAGGCTGATATAGTTGTCAAAACATAAGTGTAGAAACTTATTCTAAATACAATAAGGAATTATTAGAAGTAATTAAAAATATAACTTTGATTCCTGTAAAATGAATGACTTGCAGGAGTTAAAGAGTAGAGAAGACAGAATAGTGAGTTATAAACATGCAGGAAAGCTGTGAGTGTTTTAGACCAGGGTGGTGACAGTGAATAAACTGTAGTTATCTTTTGGTATGTATTTTGAAGTTCAGTTCAAAATAAATGATAAATTATAAGCAAACAACAAAAGAGAATAACTAAAGATGATGCCTAGGAAAGGCCTGAACAGCTGAAGCAGTGTCACTAATCAGGATAGAACAGACTAGCAGAGGAGTATATTTGAAAGAGGGAATTTAGAGCAACCAAAAGATGGGGTCCAGTTCCCAGAGAAAAGGTTAGATCTAAGGTTAGATTACCTAATTAAATATTGAATTTTATTGTATCAATCTTTTTGACCCTTTCGTACCTCAGTTTCGTTTCAAGGCAGTTATGCAATCTAGTAGACTTCAATCTATAATTATCTAAGAACTAATAAGTTTCTGAGATTTGGCATTTTCAGCAACCTCTAGATGACACTAAGGACATTAGAGGACATCAGAGTCATTAGACATTAGGACATTAGAGAAGCAAGCTTCCAGTGACTATAGCATTGTTAGGCCAGACAGACCTAGCTTTGAATTATTCCCATCCAATTATTAGTTGTATAATATTGGACAAGTTTAAATCTCAGAAATTTAGTTTCCTGTAAAAATGGGAATGAAATACTTACCTCATAAAGTTACTGGAGAATTAAATGATGTCATGTCTCTAGTACATAAAACAAGTATTCGAGCTCCTTACAAGTCTCACAAATTTAATCTCTCTCTCTCTCTCTCTCTCTCTCTCTCTCTCTCTCTCTCTCTCTCTCTCTCTCTCTCTCTCTCGCTTTCTCTCTCTGTTTCTCTCAATTAGACTGTGTATTTACAAATTACATTAGAATTTAAAATAATTGTTATAAGACCTGTGGCATTCAGGGAATTGGCATGTGCCGTTTTGACCATTGCTAGGTAACTCCAATGGTCCACATAATATAATAATTCAAATTTTTGCTGAGATACACATTTGAATCCTATCCAATGAAAGGAGGCTAGTTGGCAGGAATGAGTCACTTTCCTGGGGTGAAGTCTACTCAGTGACTGACTATATGGATCCTAGTTTATCTCTTGTCCATGTACCAAGCAAGACAATCTGTATTTTATGGAAAATGTTCCCTGCTAAACAGAGAAACAGAAGACAAAAGAAAAACCTAAATTCAGCTAAAGCCATCCAGTGATTAGTGTTGACATGGAGGTGAAGACTAAATACTTTAAGAAATGGATAATACTTATACAGAAATATAGGAATTTGAGATAAATTCTGGAGTGGAAATGTCACGATTATTAATGTCTTTACAATGTGTTCTATAAGAAAATAACGAAAGTCAATTAAAAAACTATTTCAATAAATTTTCCTGACAGAAAGCATGTTATTAGCCTAATAAATGAGTCTACTCCTGTACAGAATTATAAAGGTATTAAGGGGTCAATTAAAGAAGTTAGTAATACTTGGCTGAATTTTATAAGAAAAAATGTACGCTATATAGGGCATCTGTGATTTGGGAACTTGTAAATGTCTCAGGACATATCTATTAAGAGTATTCAGGTTCTGTTGTAATTACTTTGAATGCTACCATATTATTCCTACTGTATAGCAAATTGTAAAATACAAATTATTAGCAATCAGGTTCATAATCACACTATAAGAAGAGAAGTTGCACCTTTCATGTCTTCTTTTGCAACGATGCCATGCATTTGTCAAAATATATTCAACACCACATGGTAATATCTTCATGTAACATATACAAAGTACATAAACAAAGGAGACATGGGCTCTACCCTCTTTTGAGGAAGGGAATATGCTAGTTCAATGATGCAAGTGTAAGCCTGAGACTATGGAGGATAAATTATCAAGGGAGAAGAATGTCGGGATTTGTGACTGGCAAAAGGTCATAGTATTTGTAGCTTTAAACAGCTGTTAATCCCTTGACAATCATCTAGGGAATACAAAAGGGAGATAGCACTTATTATGATACTAAAAGCATAGAGCTAGATCTAAGAAATCTGACATATCTTAAATGTGATTAACAAATCTCAGTACTTCCCATCTCTGTGAATTCACTTTAACTTTTCCCAGATACTCCCTGTGGTGGGTAGGTCTAACACATCTAAAGATAGATATAGTTCCAGGAAATTTTTTCACTCTCACCCATAACAGCAATCTTGTTTTCACAAGGCTCCAAGCAGTCTCAACACTGTGTTCCTTTCATTTGAACTTTGTAGTCATTTCAGGAACAATTATGCTACATTCCAGTGTGTGGAGTCTGAGTAGAATTCTGTAGAAAGTCCTCAGAAGGGTTGGGCTATGCTGCAATAAGATTGCTATTTCCTGGGACACGTTAAGGAGAGTGAACCACAGATGGATTAGATGGATTAAAATATACCTGAGCACTAATTCCTTCACATTATGCTCTGGAATCCACATTTAAAATACAAAATACTCCAATGAGGGTAATTTATTAAATAATATTAAGGAGTAAAGCTGTTAAAGGAGATGCCAAATTCTGTTTCCATTCTGCTCCTGGTGATATCCACAGAATATCACTCATTCATGGAAGTCTTTTCAAAACTTTTCAAGAGTTTACTAGGAAGTCTTATCAGAGATATCCTGGTCTCCTGAAAGGAAGCAGTTTACCCCAATAATATCGCCCCATCAAGTGCAGGGGGAAAATGGAGTTTGGTTTTCAACTAGTCTTGATAAAAGGGGTAAATAAACTTTTGTTGAGTATCTTCCATATGTCTATGTGCTTGCATGTAACATCTCATCAAATCCTTCCTTTAATGCCATTATACAACACTTAACATTTCTCACCACTTTACAGCTAGAGGAGGCTAGTGAGTAGCGTATCTTGAAATAAAACCTGAACTACTTCATTTCAATACTCATTAATCCAAGGAAAATATAGCTCTTCTCTGTGGGGTTTGGTCCAATGTTATTCCTCTTCCTCACCTTTCAAGTTCATTTGATTCTGATTTTGGTACAGAGGAGTTCAGATGCTCCTTCAAGAAAAGAGATTTAAGAAATAAAGTGATAAAATGTTAACTATTATGAGACTTATTGCTGAGCATGTTTTCAGTAGTAACAGAAGAAAGTCTATTTCCAATATCCCACTCTAAATAAGTGCCTTATTTCTTTATTTTTAGAATGTTTAAAAAGTTACTCTGTGACAAAGCTAAATATAATCCTATCACATGGTCCATGATCCTAAGTATTTATCTGAGTGAGTTGGCCACATAAAAACTAGCAAACAAAAGTTTATAGCAACTTTATTCGTAATTGTCAGAATTAGAAAGAATTAAGATCTCTTTCAATATATGAATGAATAATGAAATTGTGGTACATCCAGAAACGAAATATTTAGTGATTTTTAAAAGTGACTATCAATCCCTGAAAAGACACTGAGGAACTTGGTGTAAAATATAAGTGGAATAAACCAATCTGACATACAGAAGGCCAACAGGCACATGAAAAGGTGCTCTCCTTCACTTATTATTAGGGAAATGCAAATCAAAACAATGAGATATCATTTATACTTGAGATTGGCTATTATCCAACAAACATTGTCAAGGATGTAGAAAAATGGGGACACTTCTATACTGCTGGTGAGTGCAACCTTTATGGAAAGCAGTATGGAGTTACCTCTAAAAACTGAGATTGGAAATCCTATATGATCCTACCATCTCATTTCTGGGTATTTACTTACAAAACACAAAAACACTAATTCACAAACATACATGCACCCCCATGCTTATTGAAGAATTATTTGCAATAGCCAAGAACCTGAAACTAAGTATAAGATGAGTGGATAAAGATGTGTTATACATACACAATAGAATGCCATGCAGTGCTAAAAAGATGGAATCTTGACATTTCTGTCAACATAGATGGAACTAGAGGGGATTCTGTTAAGTGACATAAGTCAAAAGGAGACAGAAAAATGCTACATGATCTCACTCATACGTGGAATGTAAAGAAACAAATCAAAGGAACAGACAAAATAAAAACCAACTCTTGGGCATTGACAATAGAACTAAAGTTACCAGGGGGAATTAGGTAGGGGTGGGAGCAAGGGGTGGTGGGATTCAATGGACAATGGTGAAAGACCTTAGATATTTGACGGTGGTTAGGATGGTGGTTAGGCTGACTACACGTATTGTTTCAACAGGTCAGTATTGTTTTCATATTTCCCAACTGTCATTTTTGTACCATTTTTAATAAACCAGTGCCTTCTGTAACGCTGGGCAACAGGGCCAGTTGAGTTGTCCTGGGACCAGTACCGCTTTGTCTTGTTTTGAAATATGGTCAGCCTAGTTGCCATACATTTGAAGAATGGTGAACCTGAACATCTGGGCTTATATTATTTTGTAAATCAAAGTTATGTCAATAAATATTAAATTTTAAAATATAAATAAAATAAGATGGAGTACTGAAAATGGGAAGTCAGTCTGAAAGTTTTCATACTATATGATTCCAACTATATAACATTCTGGAAAAGGTAAAACTAGAGAAATTGCTAGGGATTCAGTAGGGATGCAGCAGTGGGGAGAAACAGATGGCGTATAGAACTTATTTTTAGGGCAGAGAAACTATTCCGTATGATAGTGTAGTGGTGGATAGAGTGTCAAAACCATAGATTATACAACACAAAGAATAAATTCTATAGCAAACTACTATCAGTACTAGTTCTGATGTACTATCAAAACTATCAGATACATTACACACCAATGTACCACACCAATGCAAGTTGTTAATAAATATGAAACACTGTGGATGGAAAGTGGGGTATCTTGAAATGGGGGTATATAGTAGTTCTCTGTACTTTCTGCTTAATTTTTCTAAAAGCTTAAAATTGCTCAATAATCTGTCAATTAAATCATATCATTCTAGAGCTATCAAGTTCTTCCTATATCTTACTAAAGTATAATGATATGCGTAGAGAAAAATGAAGAAATAAGAATAGCATAGGAAACGGAGAGAGAGGAAAAATAAAAAATAAGAGAATTGTAGAAAGATAAAGAAAATGAAAACATTGCCAACAGGAAAAAACAAATCAAAACAAAACTAAAGACTTACAGAGTTACCTTTTCTTTACCTTTTCCCTTTTTCTTCTTTTGTTCTTTTTGGGGACATGAATGGAGAAAAGGACTTCATCAGACTTAGAATGTGAGTAGCATGAAATATTAAAAATAGTCTATAAACTTTCCCAAAGAGCAAACATTTTACTTAAGGTTTATGGAAAGCCAGAATGTCTAGGACAGTAAATGTATATTAAAAGAGTAAGAATGATATAACTAAATTCTCACTTCTGGTTAGTTGGGGGAAGAGGGTGTTTATCGTTATAATCCTGGAAGAGTCATGGAACTGAACAGTTGGAATTTGCTTTCAGACTGATTTCTAAGAGTACATAGGGCATTCTGGGATTACCAGAAATCAGGAGTAGTGGTGATATGGAGACCCAACATGAGGTGAAGAAACTAAAGATGTGAGAGGATGTCTCTCAAACAAACTTTATATTCAATTAAGATATAGCATATGTACAAGTTTCCCCCCACCCACCATTTTTTCAAAAGTTTGAATTATGCAACCTATTTTTACAAGAAATCTACATTAGCATCTTTTTTCGCTAACAGGAAGAAATCCAAAGACAACTTTTGATTTCATGAAAGTCAAAAATCAAAATTAGAGTTTTGTGTTGGTTTTGCAACAGATTTCAGAAAGGCTCTATCTTAGAGCAGATAGAGCAAAACCACCAAGCCAAGCAACTTCCCCAGGAATGACTTTATAAAGGCTGCATTTCATCATATCTTGTTTTTAATGTATGTGAGTATTATTTTAGGTTTCATGTGTGATTTGGTGTGATTTGGTGGGTTACTTTGGGGGTCTGGAAATGTTTAATTTTTTTTCCATATAAATGAATGGTAATTGCTTCTTTATGTTGACTTAGGAAAGTTTTCAGCAGAAAGTTCTGTTGTTGGATAGCTGGTGACACCAACATACTGTATTTATTTGAGTCTAAGCTGCCATCAATTCTAAACCACAACACAATTTCTCAAGAGGTTTATGTGAAAAAAATTTTCTTTAAAAAAAGATTTCTTTACAAAGTTCAAAAATTAAAAATGAGAAGTAACAAGTAATGAAGAATTAACTTATTAAAAATATTAAATACATAATAAAGAATTTACAAAATGAATGAAATTCTAGTATTTTAGTAAGGATTCTATTGTACTTAGTAACTATTTTTTCAGGTAATATTTAGCCACTTTCAGATATAAGCTGCACCCAATTTTTTGAGACACTAAAAGGCAAAAAAAAAAGTGCAGCTGAAAATTGAATACACACCGTATTAAAAATATGAATGCTATTTGTTGAACTTTATGAGCATACCTGTAGATCTACAAGTCATGAAAAGATATGGAATATTTCCAGTTATCTCAGAAGATTTCTTTGTGCTCTTTTCCAGTCGATACCTCTGTCCTCAAAGGTAATCACAAAATTAGTTTTGTTATAAACATCATGTAAATGGAATCACACTGTGTATACTCCTTTGGGTTTAGATTATTTCTCCCAGCAATAAGTCTGGGATATTCACCCACGCTGATACATAAAATAGTGAATTGTTCTTTTTCATTTCTACTTGGTATCCCATTAAGATTTAAATTGCTTCCAGTTTTTCACTTTAATAAATAAATTTGTTATGGATATTCTTGTAAGTATCTTTTGATGGATGTATATCTCCATTGCTCTCTGTGGATACCTAGGAGAGGAATTGCTGAGTCATAAGATAGGAATGAACATGGCCAACAATTTTCAAAGTTGTTATACAATTTAGAGTTCTGTTAGCAACACTTGATAATTCCAGTTTCCCCACAGCTTCATCAACTTTTGCTATTACCTAAGTCTTTTAAGTTTTGGTCATTCTGATTAATGTATTATGGTATATATAGTGATTTTAATTTTTATTTTCCTAATGAGTAATGAAATTGAGCATTTTCCCAAATAATTATTGTCCATTTGCAGATTCACGTTTGTAAAATTCTTACTCAAATATTTCTTTTCCCCACTACTTTCGAACATGTATCATTTTATTATGAATTTGTATTTGTATTCCAAGCAGCTCTGTCTGTGACTTACCCTGTAGTTCTCTTAGTGGTATCTTTTAATTAATGTAAGTTCTTAATTTTGACAATTTATCAACATTTTATTTTATATTTTGTTCTTTATTTTTTATTTTATTTGTTGCTTTTCTTAAAACACTACTTAAATCTTGCCTCAAGTTCATAAATGTATTTTTGTAGTCTTTGCTAAAAGCTTTATTTTTAGATCTATATCCATAGTCAATTAACTTCTTTTAAGAGGAAAGAAGCAGGCAGGAATGAAGGCAGACTGGCAGTAGGTAGAAGGGAAGAGAGAAGAGCAAGAAGCATGTTATTTATATAGATGTTCATCTTAGTTGCTCCCCTGTCCCAGGCCTCAAACCTGGATCCTTGGGCTGTATGTAAGCTGCCTCCCAGGTTTGGGCTTAACACCTAGTCACCAGGGTGCACCTTTAATTAAGTTTTGTGTATGGTGTGAGGTACTGCTTAAAGCAGCTCATTTCTCCTCCAAATGAATATACAAATATTTTAATAATCATTAATTAATCCAAGAACTGAATGAATAATTCAGTAAATATACAGTAACATTTATTGAAAACTGATCTTTTCTCCCTAAAGTACATTTGTGCTTTTAATTTAAATTGCATGACTATAAATGTCTGGATACTTTTTCATTTTACCCTGTTTCATTGCTCTATTTGATTAAGAAGCTTTGTAAAATGTATTTATGGTTTGGTTATTCTAGATCATTAGCATTTTCATGTAGCTTAGAACCAGCTCTAATTAAACTCTTCTTATAATTTTATATCTATACTAGCATATTTTCCAATTATATTTAAATTAAATTTTAATCAAAATTACAAATGTAGATAGTTTTAAATATCCAAATAGTTGTGTAAGACTTTAAATAAAAAACAATCGTCTTTTTACTCCTCTTCTTTCTATCCTTAAACTTATTTCAAGAAGTAATATCTTTCAAATCTTTTAGCTTTCTTGAGTATCTAACTTAGTATTTCTTAATAATAATAATAACTAAAATAATTATGCTTGTAGTTTTATTTCTTGATTTTCACCTTTAGCTATTATCTACTAACTACCGACTATGGAAAATGATTTAGCACTCAAATTTTCTCAATATAATTTTTGTTGACTTAGAATTCATTGGTTCCATATTATTATTCCTTGCAAATGCTATTCACAGGATTTTATATGTTTTTATTTTCTCAGAGTTAATAATCATCTCCTTTTTTTCATTTGTTAAGCTTAATTCCATTAATTTATTCTTGAACTCTGTCAGAAATAAAATCTCTTCTGAATATATTCAGTTAAATCAGGTAACTATCACATATTAAATGTTTTTCTTTTTTCTTGAAGACATCTCTCTTGTAGCCTTCTATCACCTCTCAAGTTAGGATTAGCTGATCTTAAGGGCTGCCACACAGATGTGGCTGAGGAATCTTCCTTACTCTTTTCTGAGATTCCCTTCCTCATTCTCTCATGTGGACCCACTGCTGCCTAGACTCCACAACTTCCTCTCTCTGGGTTTCTTTAACGGTTTTGGTGGAGTACGTTTCGCAGTAGTTTCCTAGTAAAGAGTTCATTGGAAAGAGTGAAGGCAAATGTTTTTTTAAGATTTCCAACTAAGCTTCAGGCTTTTAGCCTCACTTGAACCTCCCACTTAAAAGGCAACGGATTCTCCAATTACCCAGACTTTGTGTGGTTTTGTGACACGCATCTGCTCATTTCTGGACCTACCGTTGAAGCTTCCTTGCCTCAAACCACTTCCAGGATTTTTAGTTTCCTAATTTAGTAAACACTCATCCATCTCATTTCCAACACTGAAAATTTTGTTATGAATTCTTTCCCTGCTCTCTTTATGCTTATAGATTTATGTATTTTAATTTTCACTGCCTTTCAATGAGATTTTGGGAGAAAATCAAGCTAGTCAATATTTAAGAATTTAAAGTTAGCTCATCTTCTGCAAATTGAATGATGAGCTCTTGATGTCTCAAAATAGAAATAAGAATTGCTACTTTCCCCATTGTTGTTCTAATAGCTATTGATAAAGAAAAATGTCCCTACTTAACATGTCTCTTTAAGGAATGTGACAGAATGAAATGAGAACAAAAAACAATTAGATCATTGTGAAGGAGACATTTTGAGACTGGCTTTCCTTGGCCATTTTTAGGACCAATTCCAACAAAAAGGTGGCAACATTATAATATGAAATTGCTGTTCTGGACTCGTTGACTTGAATATTTCAGGACAAGTTAAAAAGAAATAACAGAATACAATCATCATTGAACACATGGTATTTATATAGGAATGATTATTTTACTCATTGAGATGCAAAAACTAAAAACGTAACTTGGTATATCAATGAAGTGCGCAGACTTTATTTACAAAAAATCCATCAAGTCTGTGATTTTAAATATTCCCTACTTATACTTTTTAGTCTTCATGGTAATTGTTTCCATATTTTACAGATAAATCTCACTTGTGTTACAACCAGTCATAGATGGTAATTCTGTATATTAAAAAAAAATACACATTTGTAAAGACAGAAATTTTTGATGTTTTCTTTTTCCATTTTGCTTTTGTACAACTGGAAATTTAGTCACCTTTTTAAGAAATGAAGTAATTCTTGGCAATTGAAAGAGTTTAGTGACATGTTGCTCACACGACATCACTAGAGATTCACAGAAATTTATCTTAGACAACTTTTTATTAGCTTCCATCATATTTACTTATTGAACACCAACAGAGAGATTCTGCCATTAGATTTAGATGTCTTTGTGATCAATATCATACAGGTAGAAAAAATACAAGATAGGAACAAAATGTGAGAAAATACATTTTAAAGGAGGATATTAATAGGAACACATATATACATACATACATATGCATATATATATACACTTATGTATATATGTATAAACACTCCTCTAAACAGACTTCAGAAATTTGGAGATTTTTCAGGCTATTCAAATACTTGGAGCATTTAAAGGTGAGGAATGTATAGAGTAACTAAATAAAAATTATTTCAGATATGTGAATCTATATGCAGGTGTTGTGAGAAAAGGAAATAAAGGGAATTACATTTAATTCAAGGTACGGAGACAAATGTAGAGTGCTGCGTGAGGTAGGGATCCTAGACGCTCAATGCTGTTTTGACTGTGGTGTATGTATAATAAGTGGACATAGCTGAAGTTGTAGCAGAGAAATGTACAAAGTAGTGTAGAATTTAGAGTTGGATTTGATACAGTAATGACCAAAGGTTATAAAGCTATGACCCATATAACTAGTCCCTAAGCACATCACATTTTACAACAGCACAACACAAATAGGCAACCCAAACTATAATGTGGTTTTCAAAAACATTCAAGGAAGTCCAAGTATATGATCCAAAGCTTTTCTTGCTAAAGTTATTTTTTAGTCAGTAAGACCCAGCTCCCAAATGCTTATTTCATGTGTGCTGCTATATTGGCTCACTGTCTTTATTGAGAAAGCTGTCTAATAAATAAAAATAGGATCTGTTTTAGGGTATTATTAGTAGGTTTTGAAAAAAGTATTAGGTATATGGCCATATAACCATGCATGCATCTGATATCATCTGGTTTCAGAAGATAAACAAGTTGGACCTGGTTAATACTTGACAGTAGAAAGGCGTTGATCTAATTGTTTTGCAAGTAGCTTCTAGATTATAGAAGGATTTCTGCTGGACAGTTTCTTTCATCTAAACAAGTATAAGGGAAAATGGAGTCACCTGTGTTTCTTGACCCGCCCAGAAATGGTTCGAAATTCCATTGGGTGCTGAGCACATCCTGTGCCTTTGTTATAGAGCTTTACTAGCTCTAATAAAGACCAAACTGCCCTCCTTGAATTAGAATATGCCCAGGAAGTATACTAAATAGAAGGCTTAAAGAAGATAAATGTTTGTGGGGTTTTCGGTTTGTTTTTTTTTTATAAATCACAACTTTGTTGTATATGTTCATGTGAACGCCAAGGCAATGGGAAAAAAAACATATTATTTTATACTTTTCAGCAATAAGGTTCCTACTAGTGCTAATTGAATGATTAAATATTTAAAGTATATTATTGGGAAAATTCTTATAAATATCAGTACATTTGAAACAAACTGATTGATTTGATAAATCAGCCTAAAAAAGTTTTATCCTTACATTACAATTGCAAGAAAAGTTCAAGTTTATTTATCATAATGAACTAAAGGACAGATTCATTTTTGTATTAAAAATATTTTATACCTAATTCCACAAAGTCATACATATTTAAAACATACAACTTGGCTGAAAAATTCACATCAAAATCATTTTTTTAATTTTACAGTCGTGAAAAATTTAATCTTTCTAAGATCAAGTCAAAAGAATAAATTTATTAAGCATAAAGATGTGACAGACTCGCCCTTAATTCCTATGGGAGAAATACAGAAGATTACTGATTTAAAAGCTAGTAGAGGAAAATTCTTAAAACTCAAAGTTTAAGTAACAAATAAAAGAAGTACTATTTTAAGATAAAAGTGGAAAAGAACATACAAGGTCAATTATGACTACAAGTCACATTAAAATTTCTTGGGAGATAAGTAATTAAATTATTTGAATAAAGAACAAGCTTTGAGAAATAGTAGGAGAGACAAGCCTAGAAAGATAATGAGTTAAAATTATGGGTCTTAGATAACAGGCTAAAATTTTAGAACTTAATTTTGTATAGAAACCATTGAAAATTTTAAATTCAATGAAAGTGAAAGCTGACAGAATAGGAGTAGCATAGACAGAGCAGAGAAAACAGAGCTAATAAGACAGATAAAAACTTACAGTAATTTTTCATATTGTAGATCACTTTATGGTAATGATACGGGCTTCCCCCAAACCACCCAAAATATATTTCAGATTGATGTTTCCACACACATTAAGAATGTATGAAAAGTTTACTACTCACATAATGAGGCTTTCTGCAAAGAACAGGGCAAACTTCCTAATGTGCAAAAACATTATTAGAGAGCTGGGAGTGGAATCCAGTTTGGATTGTTTATGATGGTTAGAGTCTAGCGCTGGAATAAATATTCTCTCACATGGACTAGGGTTCACATGATTTGAGCTTCCTCCAGGTGCTAAAGGAGGTGGCACTCAGGTTTTCTTACCACTTGTCCAAATTTAGGGTAGAAAGAAAATAATGTGGTTTGAAAGCTGTCAGCAAAGAAACATCAAAAATGGAGCCAGACTCTTCTATTGCACAGATATAGAATGGCAGGAGTGATAAATGTTGAATAGAGGTGCTATATTAATATTATAAATGAGCTATAAGTTTCTACCTGACAGAATCTGCATTGTAGGAAGCAGGTCTCCTGAATGGATTTTCATGAGTTTGCAGTTATGTAACATGCAATTTACAGTCCCATAGAGGGCCTTTGGAATGTCAAAGCGGAGGTCTCCAGGGCTTTGAAATAAATATCCTGGCAACCCTTGACCTTTTGTTCATTGCATTTCTTTTCCTTTTTCTAAAAAAAAATTCTAATACATTATTTATGTTTTGGAGAAAGTTTTTTTTTAACAGATGCAAAACTAAATGAATATCATTTGCATATAGGATCAGAATTGTAGATCCTATTGTTCAATAAAGTTCTGTTTTTGAGTACCAGTTACATGCTGTCAACCTATGTGCAAAATAAGAATCATCTAAGAAACTATTTTAAATGTCCACTCCTACCCTTCTCCCCAGGGATTCTGGATGAGAGGTCACGGGTGGATCTTAGGAATGTGCCTCATGATAAATGTTTCTGAGCAGGAGTTTACATGCTTCATTTGAGAAACATTGCCCCACTGTGTACTTAACACTGCACCAGGAATTTGAAAGCTTCAGGCAAAGTCTATCACAACCACAATCACCCAAAAGTTGCTTTGCTAGCTCTTGCCCTGCGTTTTAACATCTGTACCTATAAAGTTTGTAAAAGCAAAAATAAAAGTCAAGACTACAGTTCTGTTTAGTTACTGTTCAGGATTTAGCAGTGTTTGAGTGCCTGCTAAGTAAATGGACTTTTTGCATATTTAATATTTTTAATAATTTAACTCACAAAATCAGGGCTTCGCAAAATTAAATGACTTGCCTAAGAAATGCAGTCACTCATAGTAAAGTCATGATGGGAGGCAGGGTGCATGATGCTCAGAGCACTGGAAAATTCAGCAGTTGCTTGCTTAATTTTTCTCATAAACTGACAGTAGAATAATGGATATTTGTCTAATGTCATAAGGATCTCTGTCAGGTAGAACTTTTTTCATCGACTGTCATCTCAATCCTTCTATGGGCTTCTGGAAGACCTGATTCTTGTAGGTTACTTTCCCATAAGTGCAATTTATCTGGTTTAGAATAGCATGTTGGGGAATGTGCACTTTCAAGAGTCTGGAGGAACTAGGGTTGCTGGAGAAAGTGAGGCAGGAGAAGAGTGATGTGACTCGAGACTAGGCAGGCATATAAGGTCCAGATCATACAGGACTTTGAAGATTATGGTCAGACATTTTACTTTTATTCTAAGTATGGTGAAACACAGATGAAGCGCTTTTTGGTTTGTTTTTTTTTTAAAGGAAAACTGCAGGAAAGAATGAAGGCAAGTAGGCAAGAAAATAGGAAGAGCGAGGAGGAAGAAGCACTTCTATCCACTCATTTAGTTGTTCATTTTGGCTGCTGTCCTTAGCCCCAGGAAATCAACCCCAGACCTTGGAATGTATGTGAACTGTACCCTATCCCCACTCCAGATGAAGTGCTTTTTATAGTGGAGTTAGTGACATGATTTTATGTCTTAAAACAAGACATTGTTGTTATGTTGTTATATGTTGTTATGCGAAGAACAAGTGACAAAACAAGAGTTGAAATGGAAAGATGAATAAACAATATTCTATTTGCATAATACTATTAGTTAACAATTTAACTTTGAGAAATGTTGTGTGGGGAATGGGGGAGGGATAAAAGGAGATGAATTATACCACACGCCCGGAAGACTGTTTCTAAATAAATATCACCAATAAATGTGTTTCTTCTCTCAGTTTTCTTTGATTCTGGTTACCAGCCAAACAATGTGATTCTGAAGATTTAATAAAGTAACTCATTTAACTGTAGAATGTTATTTAAATGTCACTGAATTTAATTTTAATCTTCTGAGCTGTTGGCTTACAAGGCTTCAGGTTATTAATGTAATTGAGTACTTAATTATATAATAGACTATATATTAATGGCAACAGGTTATTGCTTATAAATTATTGAAATGCACACTTGAGGATGAGTGATGAGTTTATGTCTATATATATGTCTTTCATAGGTGTGACTATCTTACATGCATGGGTATGTAAGCATAGCGTAATTTACGCCTTACCCTTTGTGAAGAACAAAAAGACTTAAAAAGATTTTCAAATAGGAAGTTGTAGTTATTGAGTTTTTAAAAGACAGACTTCAGAATAGAAATATTGCGGGCAAGTTGAGTAAAAAGAGTCAATTATATGGTAAAGGATACAACTGGACTGTTGGTGATCAACTTACTGTGTTATATACCGATGTCAATTTACAATGATACACCTCAAGCCTTTATCATGTTTTGATGCACTATTCCTTCAATAAAATTGAAAATATATAAAAATTTTCAAGTGTATAAGAGTGTCTGATAACTCAGACATTGTAAAGAGAAAGTTAACAATCACCTATAATTCTATGGCTAAGAAACTAGTCCTTTCAACGTTTAAATACATGAAATGACCTACATAAATAAATCACAGACATTTTTACATTTAAAAAAACGTAAATCCTACATTATCATTTCTTGCCACTTATTTTGAAATAATTTCAAATTAAAAAAACACCATGTCCTCTCCACATTCCCATATATGTTTTATCATTTATACTCCTCCATTTTCACTCTGTCTCTGTCTCTTCCTCCTCCCTTTTCCTCCTCCTCTCCAGCCTTCCTCCCTATCCCCTCAGTATTTGTGAAGAGTAATGCATTCCCTGGGAAGTTCTCTAAGCTGCAATACTGAATTTCCTGCCATGTCTCTACATTTACTGCTCCGTCTCTACATTTACTGCTCCCTAGGCCTGAGTTACTGCCTCCTCTTCAATGCCTGGCAGACCACATCATCCTCCACCACCAGTGTTAATTTCTGACCTTTCTCTAAATTCCCCGGGGATGATCACTTTCTTCTTCCAGGCAGTACTGTGTCTTCCCTATTCTTCAACTAAGTTGAGATAATTTCTCTCTTCTGCTGCTTTATCTTCTATCAGACCCTAAGCAACTTTTTTTGAAAGTGATTTTTCAGGCCTTGATAATATGCTTTGCCCATGATAGATATTTAATAAGTGAAAGAGACAGTCAAAGACTCTTTCTGAAATCAGTTGAAGTTGGCATACCCTCAAATCAACTTCCACAGACACTTCATCACTTGAATTGCAATGTGTGTTTTATAAAAGATGAAAAATTTTCATTTATGAATACCCCAAGCAACAGTCTAAGCAAAGATCCATAGACGACTTTTAGAGGAGGCCAGTTATTCTGATGTTGGGCTGATTTTTTTTTAATAGACAATATAATACTAGACATAACTTGTAAGTGTAATGACTGATCATAGAATTAGAGAATAAAGTAATGTTTTAGAGCCAGGTGGGACTGGCACAAATATTTCAAACAGATCTCTAGCCCAGCAATTTTTATGCATCATTGCTTGACCTTGTTGACCAGCTGCATGTTGCTGCCATGTTCTTCTCGCCATGTTCCTCTCACCTCACTTTCCTGGCCTTGTCAGTGAGGGAACTGCTCAGGATATACTGCTTTACAGTCTGGAGCAGCAAAGTGATGTAGCAGTCCTCTCTGGCCATGCCTCCAGGGTTGATCCAAACATTAAAAACATCAGGAGAGAAAGATATCCTGTCCCCATTCTAAAGGTCCTTATTCGCATGCTATTTTGTCCTTTGCTCCATTCCAAAAGCCATGTGAGGTTGTATCCAAAAATGTATAGACAATGTTAAAGGATAACTGAAGAAATCAGAGGGAAGGAAAAACAGGGTAACTAAAATAAAATAAAACCTGTGATATGATTTATATATGTTTATGTGAGAGCTCCTGAAGAATCCTGGAATCCAGGTTATCATGTCTAGTGGGTAAGATTAACATGTGAGATACAACAGACAAAATATTAAACAGGAAATCTATTTAAGCAAACAAGAGAGACAGTGGGAAGTGGATTGAGTTCTAGGGAACATCAATGTCTGTCTTGCAGAATCAGCACAAACTTGAGGAAAATGTTTCTGGTAATTCCTTCATCCCCACCTCAAAGGTGCCTAATTACCAAATCAATAGAGCTGAATGGCAATGTTTGCTTTTTTGGATTGATTTCTGACCCTTGGACCATACCAAGAATGTAGCAGTTTTTACAAGGTGCTTTTTGATTTACACTACTATCCTTTGTTCCTTTATTACTTTGTTGGGCCTCTTGCCCCATCCCCTTAAGTTATCCCACCTAACATATACAATGAAGTAGGTTTTAGATTTGGCTATGAGTTTCATAACAGTCAAACAAAATGCAACATAATTGATTACAGTGTTAAGAGTGTCTAAAAATTAAACCAAAATTTTTTTCAGAGATGCATCGCTCTTCCTAACACTGAGAACTGAAACATTTCCTGTGCCTTCCCATAGAGATCAACATCCTGAATAATATTTATGCAATACACAAAACAGAAAATCAGAATGACTTCCTCTTTGCCTCCCTATATACAAACCAAAGGCACAATGCCAAAACGGCTCCTGCAGGAAGAACCAAAGCAATTCTACCTTGCTCTCCTCTTTAACTCTTTTAAATTCGAAAGGAATGAGTGGACTCTAAAGCCATTTGGTAATCCTCCTTGAATAGAATTTCTTTAATTCTAAGCTTTCTATGAAAAAAAAAAACAAAAAAACAAAAAAAAACCTTCACAAGAACTTTATAGCTTACTATCTTTTTAGAACTCAACTTCCAGATTACCAGCAAAAGGAAGTTCCTTGCATATATTTTGAGAATAAATTGGGACAAGGGGAAGTTTGAGTCACCTTACCATCTTTTATGAATAATAAGGTGTGTGGCCGCACAGGCAGTGGCTGCCTCACCCTCACGCAGGGATGGGGCAGAGGATGTTCCCTTAGACAAGGACAACATTTTCCCCAGAAAGTAGTTAACTATTTAACTTGACAAGACAGATAAAATAATCTAGCCTAGAAGTGTTATGGCATAAAACACGCCTACAAAATTTTTAGCCTCAAAAAAAGTTACAATTAGGTAATGTTAATTATTACTACCCAAAATGTACTTTTAAAAAACCCTCAGACATGACATAATTTAAAGAATTAATGTAAACTATTTAATAAATACAAATTAAAATTTAGAGTCTCTGATTCCAAAATCATAGAATTCTAGAACAACTGATGTTCATTTGTTGTTTAGTTTTAGTGACAGTTGTCTGGTTTATGACACTGAACTATGTCATCAATTTTCAGATATGATGGAATAGCCTGCGGCATACCTATGCCTTTGTTGGAAAATTAAAAATCCATTAAAATTTGTTTTTGAAGTTCTGCCAAAATAGCCAGGACTTAAGGGGCTAAGATTCCAGAGAAAAAGGAACAAGAAACAGATGAATTGCCTTCTTTGTCTACTTTTCTCCTTGGGTATTTGTTGATTCTTGACCTAGAGTAAAAGATGAGATCCTAGGCAGAGTGCTGCAGCTAAAAACAGATGATTTAATGACTAAAAGTTTTAACTCTTAAGGAAAATATGAAGTAGAGAAAAAATTAAGTGAAGGTAAAGAAGAAACATATAAAAGTCATTTATATATATACATATAAATGATGTATGTATATATAATATATAGTATGTGTATAGATATGTATAGAGCCACTGATATGTGCCCAGTTGCAGCTAGGGGAGTCCATTGACCTTTTCCACAGGATTGCTATCCTAACTCACTGCTGACGGATGACTCAAAGAGGTTTACAACCTCTGCACTGGGATGTGCTCTATACCTGGGTCAGCAGGGTCAGAGGCTTCCTCCCAAGCAAGATTATTGCCTAGTGCACTGTGATACTACCATCCCAGTGTGGGGATGGCCACCACCACACCCAGTCCCAAGATGGTGTGAGGCACCTTAGTTCTACTTCATGGCCTAAGCTCCAACAAGGACCGGAGGGCAACAGCAGTTCCTGGGAAGGAGAAATGCTGGCCATGCAGTTGGCAACCAGGGAATGAGAGACTGGGTAGCTGAACCTGTCTGAAGGAGGTAGCTAAGATGGCACCTCTGAGGGCTGAGACCAAAACTCCAGCACATGTTCCACTCTCTTCTTAGACTTTGTTAAAAAAATCACAAATTCAAAGGTAAAATGAAGATTCCCAACATGACAACCACAGAACTGAAAATTCTAGTACACATGGAGCTATTGTGACCATGCAACCTGTGAGACTGCTCTAGTACTTGCTCATCAAGTTGGCTCTGGCTGGAAATGTGTTCAAGGTTATTGAGTCCAGTCATCATTTATTGGGTCCTCTTCTTGAATTAAGTTCTTTCCGTCTTCAGTCCTTAGCTTTTGATGCATTATGCTTCATCTTTAATACAGCATTCTCTTTCTTGCTAGTAATTAGATTTAACAATTCCCCATTTCTCAAATCTTTCATAGAAAAAAGAATAAATATATTTTTTATTTTCAGGAACAGTGCATTGGTATTCTCAAACAATAAAATACATTTTCATTGATTTTAACTGGACTTGGTTAAACTTTATCCCTATGTTTCCTAATCCTTTATTTTGATCATCAAAGGCACTATTTAATTCTCCAAGAAACCTCTTCTGACATACTAGTTTTCATGGTTTATTTTAAGTGAAAAATTGGAATTGCAAGTCTGGGTCTGATGAGTGAGAATATTGTAGGTTGAACTGCTACTAGAAAAAGTACATTTCCAGATTCCCAGAGATGGATATGATATTTTCGTAGGTTGTTATTAATTTGTTTTTAAGATTTTTGACAAACAAAGCCAAATAATTCTACTAAAAACACATTGTTGTTAAGAATGACTAATTCCTATCAAGTCCTTCCAGATACTTGATACTTGATGTTCTTACCTGGGCAACCAAACAAGATCTTGAAATTATCCCTTTTCATGGCACCGATGACTCACTTTGTTTTCTGACTCCAAAGAAAAATATAATTTTGGCATATACACAATACTTATGAAAATACATTCTGATTCATCTCCCAAACTCCAGATCTTATAATGCTGCTATAAATTTGATATTGAAATCTTAGGGAATATAAGTTTGGTTAGAGTTTAGCCCTATTTATAATATGTATTTTCTAATAATTTTACTTATTTTTCTGAGAGATTACTGATTTATTCATAAAAATTTGTTTGTAAATACATGAAAAAATAATCAGTTTAGACAATGCAGTAGAAAGAAAAGATCCCTGAGGAAGAATTGGATCCCTGAGAGCCATCAAGATTAGGCATAAAACATATACACTCAACGAAGCAGGTTTTTACATGTTTTACATGCTTAATCAGGTCTTGAAGTCGTTCTCCAGTGCTCCCAATTTCTCTTGCTCAAAATTAAAAAAGACACATTGTTTCACCTATAGAGAACATGACACAGTTAGCGAAGTTGAAGTGATGGCATTGGGAGGGCAAGGTGACAGGAGAGAAGGGGTTGTTCACAAATCTGGCTACTATACTGGAGGAGTTTTACACTGACAAGAGAGATGGTTGTTCAATATATTGATAGCTTGAAAATGGTCATGGAAATGGTAATCTGCTACATTTCAAGTCACCTTCCATTCTAACGGCATTTATCTCCATGTATCAACATTATTTATATACCTGTCTCAATTCCTGGCCACAAAGGCCATAATATCTAATATATAATAAATGCTTATAAAATGTCCTTTGTATTGATATATGTAAAAAGAAAGAAAGAAAGAAAGAAATTCGATTATTCATAAGCACCATACACAAACGTTAACTCAAAATAGATCAAAACCTTGGATATAAGATTCAAAATCATAAAAATCTTCGAAGAAAATATGGGGAAAATGCTCTGCCTAAACCTCAAAGAGATTTGGGGGGAAAGAACAGCTACAACTAAAGCAGCCAAAGTAAAACTAAATAATTAGAACCACATCCAATTAGAAAGCTTGATCTGTACAGCAAAAGAAGCCACCACTAAAATAAAAAGGCAACCCACCAAAACTGAGAAAATATTCAGACAAGTTTCATCAGATGATAACAGTCTCCAAAATATACAAAGAGCGCACCTATCTCAGCAACAACAAAAGTGAACAGCCCTCTCCAAAAATGGGCAGAAGAGCTGAACAGACATCTGTTTAAGGAAGATATATATATGGTCTACAGACACATGAAAAAATGCTCTACATCATTCATCATCAGAGAAATGCAAATAAAAAACTACAATGAAAAATCACCTCACACCATTGAGAATCACCTATATCAAAAAGACTAGAAGCAACAAATGTTGGAGGGGGTATAGAGAAAAAGGATCTCTCCTATACCGTTAGCGGGAGTGTAAATTGATGCAACCCTTTTGGACAACAGTATGTAGATTCTTTCAAAAAAACAAAGAGAATCAGCAATCTCACTTCTAGGCATATACCCGGAGAATACAAAAACACTCATTAGAAAAAATGTATGCACCCAATGTTCATAGCAACACAATTCACAATAGCCAGGACATGGAAACAATCTGAATGTCCATCAACAGAAAACTGAATGAAGAAGCTGTGGCATAGATAGATACTCAGTCGAATTCTATGCAGCTACTAACAAAATCAAAACTGTGACCTGTGAAACAATCTGGATGGAACTGGAAGGGATCATGTTAAGCAAAATAAGTTAGACTATAAAAGAGAATACATGGTGGCTTCACACATATGTGAAATAAAACAAAATGAAAGAAACAGATAAACCCTAACAAAACTCCACAGGACACAAGATGAGGGCTACCAGGGGAGTGGGGAAGGAGATGGAAGGAGAGAGAGAACAGGTGGCGGCAAAGGACACCAGAACTCTGATGGTGGGTGTGGTGTGTAATACCCATAGTCCGAGAAGCGCGTTTGCTATCTTAAAATGAGTATGGCTTTATAAATGAAAGAAACAATAATAAAATTATTACATTATTTTTAAAACGTTCTTTGCATCAATGGACCTCAAACTGTATATTTTTCATACTCACATTAAAACTAAGAAAAGATAGATCCTTACCACAAGCCTTTTTTTTTTAGTTGTTTTTAAAATTTATATAGCATTTAGTTGGTATCTATTTATAGTAATGTACTCGGCCCTCGAGATTTACCGAAGAGGAAATCATGCTCCGTTTTCTTCAAGACATTCATATGTTTCTGGGAAGATACATACAAATTGCCATACTACACTTACATCTATGCATTATTAATAGAACATGAAGACAGCAATGTTCACTTTTAAGAATGAGTCTGCTAGAATGAATATATTTTTATGAGTGTTAAGAATAACTACTTATATATAATAGCATAACATTTGAAACATTATAAATATCCATCAGTAAAAAAATGCAGTTACTAAATTACGAAATAACAATAAAATGGAGTACTATGCAACCACTAGAATTAGGTAGAGTTATGTACATTGATAAGGAAATATTCTCATATGTATTTTTCAAAGGAAAGAAAAGCACAATAAAAGGTGTATGTATATAATCCTTTTTCATTAAAAGTATAAATTTGTGTATATATATGTATACAGATATGCTATTACATACATATACAATTTTTTAAAAGGAAATAAAGTGGTTACCCTTGACTTTTTGGGCCATAGATTCAGATGCCTAGATAGGACTATATACTTCAGAGCTGGTATAAAAATATTAAGCAACATTGAAATAAATATAACAGGGTCCATCTGCTAGCTTTCTTTTTGTCCTTCAGAGTAATTTGATGTACATGTACATGTACAGAGTACATGAATATGAGTGAACTAGCACTAAGGTGTAATATGATTCCTTTGTTTCTCATTTTTTAGGGTGTCTTGGGAGATGTTGCTTCACCTTTTGATAGGAAGTATATCAACTTCCTACCAGGAAACAGGGCTTTTCTATCCCAGAAGGAAGAGCCACATCAGAGTCACATCCCCAAGGAAGTCTTTTCTGTTTTTCCTCACCAGATGATTCTCCTTTTATATAGTCACACATTTACTACCCTATCACTGCCATATCACAGTCATGGCTTTTATTACCTATTGTTCTCAATATTACATTATCTTCCAAGAATATGGATTAGATCTTGTCACCCTTCATGTTAAAAATCTCCACATAATTTTCATCTACAGAATCATAGCCAAACTTTCTTCACATCCTTTGTCATGCCCCTCCATGTACCCTTGAATTTATGTTAACCATATCAATTTCAGAAATTTCTTTTTCAGATATCTTAAGTAGAAAATAATACATAGTCAAAAATCCAAACAATATAAATGGCACAAATTAAAAATATATCTTCCTATTTCCACCTCTTTCCTTTCAGATGAGTAACAGAAGTAAACAGTTAGTGCTATGGTGTGTAGTGCTCTAAATATTTTTCTCTATATAAATTTTTATATATTGGAGTTGCATTGTACTTACCAAAACAAGTAATGCTTACATTAAAAAATACATATAAACAGAGAAATATGCAAAGAGAAAGTAACATGAACAGAGAAGTTTAAGCCACTCTTTGACTCAGTGGGAACATACCCCTGAAAAAACCTGGGATGGGCAGGTTGTAATCCTGCTGTGCTTTAGGAGAAGTTTCCAGGTCTGTGGAGGATGCACATCTCAGCTGAACCTGGTTCTGATGCTCACAGATGCAGGCGTGACTGCAATTGATTTTCACCTGACGATTTGGCTTCAAGACTGAACCTCTTATTGGATATGACTCCATTGTATGTATGAATATGGTTTCATTAATATAATGAGACTGCAGCATACTGCTTTATAACCATGATTTTTTTTCTGTTTTTTATTTTTTCATTATTTTCAACCACTGCCTGATAGGCCATTGCTTAGTCATCTCTTGAACGACTCTCCTGTTGATGGGCATTTTTCTCCAAGTTTTCAATAGTAGAAATGGTGGGTCACCATCCTTTATGTAAAGCTTTGTGTTCCTGCTTAGAAATATTCGTAAAATACATACTCAACAGTGAAAATATTTAAACAGAAGAGGTAGGTATTTTACATTTTTTGATAAATATTACCAAGTGGTTATACAATGTATATTATATATTTACTAATAACAACCGTCAGTTTTGTTTTTTTTTTTGCACAGGTAGGTAGCTTGATTTTCTGGGAAATTCATATGACTTATAAATCATGAACATAAATAAATGCTATCTATTTAGAAAAAGGAACAGAGATGTGCAAATGTAGAGAGACTGGAATGGAGATAAACTTAAATACACTAACACCTTGTTCATCAGAGACCCTTAAAAATGATAGCTCTTAGGGAAAATGGATAAAAACATCACAATTTGAAATGTTTTTACAGTTTTTGTAAGTATTTAGATGTTGTATGTCATAATACAATAGACTCACTTATTAAACACGGTTGAATGGTGATAAAATAACAAAGCAATATATGGAAGTGTTCAACTTTTATTAAGAAACTGACCAAGTCTAACATGTAGGAGTAATTGAAATAATCCCAAAATAGTGGAGCTTATTTATGTTGAAAATACGAAGAGATAATCCAACTGTCTTTTTAAAAATTCATGTTATACTCAAATTGTGTATTAACTTTTTCACATCCGTTATTCTTGTGTCAATATAAACCCTTTTTTACATGCTGATATGAATTTATTTCCTACCTCTTACTATAAACAAACATGTTTATCATAAATAATTCAAAGAGATAGAAGGTCATATATAAAGTTAAAAGCAATCCCAACTGAGATCATTATTGCTAAATGTTTTCAATATCCTTGTAGACACTTCTAAGTATGTGTATATATACATACATACATATATATACAATATATAATAATTTTTCACTTTCTGCCAGGTTATGACATTATAATATTAGTCAATCTCCAGTTATAGTCAATCTCTTTTTTCCTACTCCCTGTAAATAAAATTTTGTTCACTTAGCATTTTCTTCTTTCCCCACCTTATTTTTCAGATTATGGTAATCACTGAAGAGCAAATCAAAGGAAGAGGAAAGAGGGGCAAAAAGGGAAGTAGTTGATCAATTGGGGACAAAGTTTTGTGGCTGAAATTGGAGAAGGCTGTTGGAAGAGAGAGCCTTCAGGAACAGAGAGAGTGTGAGGATGCAGAAGGAGATGAAAAATTTAGGGTACTGAGGCTATTTTAAGATGTGGTGCTGTGGGTTAAAAATGGTATGTTCTTTAACGTTTTCTGAAAGTTGAGAGCAAAGACTAAAATTACTTTGTAATGTCCTTTGTTAGCTGGGCAGTTTGTGAATGCAACAATGCTGAGAATGGATCCCTGTGGGGGCTGGGATGTCTTTGATTACATATAAATGTGATATTTCAACATGCTGTTTTGTGATTCCTTTTCTCTCAAAAAATATGTCATGAAGCTTCTATTCAGGTCAACAACAATAAATCTTTACGAATCTTTAAAGCAGATATCTAGATCTCTTGGAGGAATATATTGTATTTTTTAAAATTAATCCCATGTTGGTGGATATTTTATTTCTAATTGCAATGAACATCTTTGTCTCTCTTTGCATATTTATGCGCTATTTCATTGGAATAGGTTATTTATTAGATACACATTTTTTTCTGTGCAGTGACTTCTATATTTTACAGGCTGTGATTACCATAATGCCAACAAAAAGCCAAATATCAAAGCCCCATAGTCACACAATCTTATTCTTACCATTTCATCGGAGCTGGTAAGGATTAACACAAATCTGACAGTTTATCTAGAGCATACCTAAGAAGAAGCTGAAACCTAGGGAGGCGTTAGAATGGAGAAGGTTCTAGTCTGTGGCCTCTCTAGAGGTGTCTTATTTCTGGAACTGCCAAATAACAAGGTAAACCACGTGGGAACCAATGTCATCAGGGTTAAAAGAGGATATAAAACTATTGCCCATTCAACTCATCTGTACACAGATGAGAGGGGATGGACACCCACCACTGTGATGAGATCATGCGTGTAAAAGTCCTTTGTAAAGCACTGGAGATTGAAGCACTATTTGGGAAAAGAATTACCCCCTTCTTTTGGATAGTTAAGGACTTAGTGTTTAGCTAACAGAAGGGAATTACAAACACTGTGGTTTGACTTTGCATTTAAGTGTCATTTTTATCGTCTGCAACCTGATAGCCCAATTCCCAGTAAATGAAGCATTTATTATAAAAAGTGCTGACAGGGTCAATGCCAGTCTGGACACCTTTGCCGTGTGATACCCTGATAATTGAAATCCAGAATATCCAATTCTGTACTACCTTGTAGCAAATGTGCTTCAGGCAGTATCTCATTCTGCAAATCCATGTCCCAGGGTTGCCTCTGACCTTGACCCAGAATCTTGTTGATTTTATGCTTATTTATGCTCATTTTGTCTTCTGAAAGGCGGGTCCAGACAATCTCTCTGAGTTTATTTTACCAGCTCAGGTCTTGTGGGACTCTTAGAGATTTCAGGCACCAGAACAGCTGTGTTTAACCTTGTTCGTTAGTCCTTGCCCAAGAAACCCATCTGAATTGGCAATGCTTCTGAAAACACAAGTGAGACTAAATTACAAATGGAGAATACAACTGGATTAAAATAAACTGTCACCAGACAAAAGCTATCTCCTTCCATTTTCTTTTTTCTGTAAGAAAAACAGGGAACTGACTTTGATCTTATTCTTAGGTGAGATTTGTTGTTTTAACCTTTTCAAAGCACTTATCTCAGAATTTCTGATCAGCTTTAAGAAAGTGGGATTGAGGGAGGATCCAGTTATCTACTGTAGTAATAACCCACACTCACCCAGAGTCATAAAGATTCAAATCTAATGTCTGTGGTTCTGCTTTGGGCATTCTTACTTTAAGCAATAATAATAGCATCGAAAAAGTGTATTGAGGACCTTGTAATTGGAGCATTACCTTGTGATGCCTGGTTACTGAGACCCTCTGATGATTAGATTGCCAAGATACTTAGAGGCAAAAAAGCAAACACGTGCCTACCTCTCTGGTAATTATCTGTAAGGACACAGCAGCCTCTAAAGTTGGAGACCTAGGTAAGGAGAGAAAATAATTTCTGTTAAGATGATGAACAGTAATTATTTTCAACTATGTCTTCCCCTAACAGCTAGTCTCACTATCTGAGAGACATGGTCAGTGGGAAGTGACGTACTCTAATAGTGGGGTTTTAGATTGCTCTAATTCTAGGAACCCTCAGATGATTATACACTGACCTGCTTATCTTCAAAAACTACTGTACAATCTGGGAAATAAGAGAAGGCCTTCTAATTCACCAGTCTTGGAAGAGGTTAAAAAAAAAAAAAAAAAAAGAAGAAGCATGCTTTTAAATTCCCCTAAGAAGGGCGTTATAGGATTTGCATTGGAAATGAATCTGAAGACAGAAGACAAACTAGTAGGTCAGAATTGCAGATAGGCCCCAAAATTCTCTTTTTTCAGCTAATTTAAATCTCTTTATGCTTCTGCCAAATGATGTTTTCAGTTCAGCCTCATCATTGTTTCTTTCTGTGTTCTCTCCTACATCAAAAAGGAGGCATGACTGTGGTTTCCCTTGGCCCTGGGGCTTCCTTTAGAACCTGCTCTAGTTGAGGGCAGCAGCTGTGGTTTTCTGTGATCACTGAATCCCCAGGTCTCCTAAAGTGGCCTTTCGCCTTTGCTCTCCCAGATTATCTGCTGGCATGTGAAACTCTAATTTTCTATATCAAATGTCTCTCCACTTAAAAGACAGAATTGCTTTTCTTTCCCTGAATAATCCTGAATGACACAAAAATCTAGGCAAAAAGTCCAGCAATTTGGTCATGTATGCTGATAAATCTGAATTATAGACCAATATATGACTTACAAATATAAAAAATAGATTGGCATAATTTCATTTTTATAGTGTTCAAAAGCAAACTAATTTGTGGTATTATAAACAAGGACAGTAGCGGTTTGGGGAGAACTAAAGAAGGAATGATTGGGTGGGCCATAAAGATGCTTAGGATGCTGGGAACTGATTTCTTCAAGGTAGTCCTTGAACAGTTGAGTTATTTTTGTGCTAATTCTTTAAGTATGATAATCAGAATCCAAGCACTTTAAAAAAAGAATGTCAAACTTTAATCAAAAATGTATTTTAAAATTATCTAAGATGGTAAGAAATGTCATTTGTTAGTGTCAATACTAAAATGACAATTTAATCACTGCATCCAGTCTAAGTCTTTGATGGTACAACTGATGAAGTAAGAGATCAAGTAACTGCTCAAGATCTACCTTGAAGCCCAGTTTTCTCTTCAGTTATAATCTGATTTAATGTGAAGATTTTAAAAATCAGTTTTCCTAGTTATCTTGTTTCCTGATTTTTTCTATTTAAAGTCAAATAGAATTCAATTTTATGTAAAAATAGACAAGAAGAATCACTCCAAGCTAAATTGTCACTTCAGGCATTACTTCAGAAATATCAGACTCTCCAGTGAAAGGGTCAATGGGTAACATCGGTATAGAATGTGCCAGCGTTGCCACAGTAGTTAGAATGTAGGGCAGGTGATGCGGGTGTCTGACAGCTCTGAATGTGGAGTTTGTCCCAGAAAGAATTCAAGGAGAGACATCTTATTCCAGCACCAAATAGCAAGTTTATTGGAAACAGCTCATCAAAACTAAGACTGAGTTGCTTGAAGGTTGCAGGAGAAGTGAGAGAGACTCTCTGTCTAAATAGTGGCTCGCAAATATCTCCTTTTATGGGTGTACCCAGGGACTGCAGTTCTCCTAAGAGTTTAGGGAGCAGGAGTTCTTGTGGAAGTTGTCTGAAGTCCTGCAGTGGGGGAATCTAGTGGGTGTGTCTCTAGGCACAGTTTGCTGGGGATAGGTTCTTGCTTCAGTAGTCCTAGGTTTTACTAGTCAATTCTCCCACTGATACATCTGCATACTGCCCTATAAGATTTTAACCTATGCTGTCCCCGCATCAATAAGAAGCAGAGAAGTTGCTTTAACAATGCATGCTTGTGAAGTGGATGTGGCTCTAATTAACCAAATAGCACACATAGAAAAATGTCACCAATGAAGGTTAATTAGATGCTACTTGAAAGTCTATTTGTCGATTTCCCACAGCTTCTACTAATAATAGTCATCTCTTAGGGCTTGGGATCTCAATGGCTAGATGGACGCATTGGTTCAACCTTATTTTCGTTGCTGTTCTTGTCCAGAGAATGCTCAGGGCCTGTAAATTCCCACCAGGGGAAAGTCCTGCATTGCATGGAGTTTCACCAAAGGAGGACTACCTGCTGGAAGGCTTGAATTTATAGTTGATGAAGGATGAAAAGTTTCTGTGTGTGGAGTTTTTACACTGTGCCTCACTCACCCAACCCTCACTAGGCTTAAGGCTTGATAAATTCTAAGACATTCTTGGTCCATTAAAGCATTCATGTGCTTTTAAACTCTTTAACTCATTACTTTCAGAAATTAGCAATATTGTGTACTTTTTAGCTTTGCATTATTTTCTGAGCTTGCATTCAGCATAATTTGGAAAAGACTAATCATAATCTATTCATTTGTCGTATGTTTATGGAGTTGCCACTATATGCCTGCACGTGAATTAAGTGTTGTGGTCACATGATGTCACCAAGAAGCCAATGATTGATTGCAGGACAGTCATATAAAGTAATAATTTAATTACAGGAATAAATTATGGTACAGGTTAAAGTTTATCAGTAAGTCCTATCTATGAACTTTAAATTGGGGTTTTTTTTGGTAGCTCTTTGCTGGTGACCTTCCAATATGAGACACATTGCTATTTTGAATGAAAGTATTCTTTTGAGAATTCACCCTGCTCGACTTCATTTAAATGTGCTAAATATTGGCATAGTTTGGAAGCACCCCAAGTTCAGAAGATAAAAAGAATATACATATCAGAAATAGGCTGGGGATTCTTGCTTGAAATTCACACTGATTAGGAGTTCTTAGGAGTAGGAAATTTTATAGCAAAAAGCTCCTATAATGGTCGATTTCAAAATAACTGAAAAGATTCTAAAGATGGACTGGTGTTATGTTGAAAGACATGACAAAGATAAGTTGAGTATGTTTATCTGTCACCTGTTCATCATCAGACAATACTTTGGGATTAGCAACCAGATCATGGAAACTTAAGGAATCCTCTCTAGATGCTGAATTTCTGTATCTTACCTGAGTGTGGGAATTCTGTCCCAGAACACAAGATTCCAGTTTAATTGTCAAAACAAGGACTATATGCCACAAGTGATCAGAGACAAAAACCAGAAAAGGTTATCTGGCACTCCTGATATTTCTGATCTTATCAAAAACTTTAAAAGTTGGAAAGTTACTAAAATGAGCATATACTGTCCTTCAAAGAGTTTTAAATGACAGCTTTGAAATATCGTCAAGATCCAGTGCCACCTAAGCATCATGCCTTCAAGACACACTGTCCTGGATTTCCTTGCCTGATGACTTAAACTGATATTTTTCCTCTGTCAAATCAGATGAAATGTGGAATTGTCATCATTGTTGGTCTAAAAGTCAAAGAACATGGATCTAGCCCCAGTTTTGCCTTTAGCCAGCAATGTGATGCTGAAGAAGTAACTTGATATCACCCGAAGTCTTGTTAAAAGTGTAGGTGCCGGGGGCTCCAGACACACACCTTTAGACTCAGAAACCACTGAAGAACAAGGTACTTGAACAAATGCCTGGTGACCCTTATTATGAAGGGACAACTGGATTCAGTTTTTATACCTGATAGTGGATGCGTCATTCTTTCTAAAGAAGACACCAGGAATCTTAACACTTAAAATAACAGGGCACCGAGGAGGTATATGGTGGGCATTGTTCCCACCTGTCAAACATCTGGTAGTTCAAATTTTATTTTCTTGCAGTGGTTTCTGTAATAAGTAACACATGTTTTTCTTCTCACAATACTAGGGATTGGTTTGTTTTCTATTTTAAATGATCTGGTGTTAAAATAAGTTTTTGAGGTCCAGCTGATGGGGGGACAGCAGAGATAAAAAATGATAAAGCAGGCATGCTGATGTTTAAGAAAGAAATCAATTAACTGTGCAAACCTAAGTCATGCTAACAATAATAATACACTACCCAGACATAGTGGGAATGGGTTTACAGAAAAGACCTACTTTAGTAACATAAGCCATGTACCTTACCAACTCCCTCCATTAATATCAGGTATGTTGGGAAGGGGGTTGTCTTCCCTACCAGGTCTCCCCAGAACTCCCAGAAGCCTGGCAGTAATTCATGGTCATGCCCCTGGTTACACCCAGGAAGGAAGGAGTTCTATCCCCTTGCTAGAGAGAGAGAGACACAGAGAGAGAGAGAGAGAGAGAGAGAGAGAGAGAGAGAGAGAGAGAGAGAGAGAGAGATACAGATGTAGATATAGATATATAGATAAATATTCATGGGATTCCATTTTGCTGACACACATATACATGGTCCTTTTTTATATACCTTTCCCAGCTGCAGGGAGCTTAGGCTCACTGCTCTGCTTCTAGTAAACTTGCCATGTGGTCTTGGCCACACTCTCTGTGACTCCTTTCTGAAAAGATTCTGCATCTCAGAGATCTCTAAGCTCACTCCCATTACAACCACAAAAACCAACTTTACCAAATATCAATTCTTTCAGCAAACCAAACTATTGAAATTTCAGTTGTGCCTTAATATCATTATTCCGCCTTTCCCATGGTTTGGCTGGATGATTGTGGGAATGAAAATCTGGAACCTAGGAGTTGGAGTTGGAGGTAGGAAGGCAATTTCACAGTTTTGAAGGTAAGAATTGACATGCAAACCCACATTTACAGTATTTCTTTGTACGCCAGACAGTTTTCCTGATGACTTTGATGTGATTGTCATTTATTTATCTTGTGGTCAAAGTGTGAACCCAAAAACCAGATTTCATTTCTATGTTGATTGAAAGAGGAAAAGTGTGCCAAGTGTCGTAGGCGCTTTCATTTAAGGATATCAATCAAATCCTCTTTTTTCCCCCTCTACTGAAAAAAATGAGAAAAGAAAAATCTGAAAATGAATTTTTTCTAAGGCAACCTTCTGAGCATGTATGTGCATGCGCACTGGTGCACAGCACAAACGTGAACTGAACTGAAGTTAGCAGCTCCATCTGACAGCAAGAGGCCTGGAGTGCTCCATGTCTGCACTGGCAAGCAGTGCGTAAGGATGCAGGGCGGTGGCTGGCAAACTGCCTGGGGATGTGCTCTAATAGGTCCTGTGAAGCCTGTCAGGCTGATGAATAGCGATGAATCCCAGAAGGTTGTCAAGCCTGCCTTTCAAAAGCCTGCCAACCTGCCTTCAAATGAAAGACAAGCCAGGCTGACTCAACAAGAAGCTCCAAGTCACCCAGAGGGAAAGGCTGTGGGAGGAAGTGAGACAAGGTGGAGGGGGATATCCGTGATGGGGGAAGAACCTGTTTGATTCGTTGGGTCTGATTTTTGTGAACCATCAAGGCAGCTTTTCTTTGTGTCATCTTAATTATCTTCTGTGCATATTAAAAAAGGCATTAAGTGTCAACAATTAATTTGCATTGTCAGTTGACTACTGTCTTTCTCTTTCTAGGAATTCTTCTGATTTACAAAGCATATTACATAACCACCTATTTTCCATCAGAGACGACTTCTGCTACATTTTTGATGTCTGTTCTCCCCAGATGTTCTAATATTGTGAATATTGATCCTTCGCGCGTGTGTGTGTGTGAGGAGATATGTGGTGGTTTTCTTTTTCAGACAGTTAAGGTTTGTGTCCCCTGAAAGAACACTTATTTTCTGCTCTCCAAGCTCCAGTTCCAGAGGCCTTTCTCACATAGGAGCAGAGGTTATGCAGAAATCAGGGCTAAAACTTATCTTATTCAAGAACTTAGATGGAGGAGTCTTTCTCAAAGCATTACTGAGGAATTCATGCAAGTCAACATTTAAAACAGGAGGATCTGGGTTCTCCTTGTTTGGCACCATCCATGGAAGCCACATTACTTATCCACTCAGTTTTTATTTCTGTTCTGTTCTTAGAAAATGGAGAGAGTGGTGTACCCTCTCTTTTGGGAGAAAAAACCGGAAAGAACAAATAAGCATAATCATTTTCTGCTTTTCCAAGTTCCTGATTTCCTCTTTTTGTTTATTTCATACTTTTTGAAAAAGGATAAGCATTCTCACCTCTCCTTCATTTATACAACAGTTTCAGCTAACATAGGAATAGGTAAAGCATCTCCATACCTTTAGTTGTGGGCAGAGTGCATGCCTAATGAGGCCTGGGTTTCACTGGTCTGCTGAAAGACTGCCATATTGGACAGCTTATGTCTGAAGTGAAAAGAAGGGGTTCCCTGTTTGGCAAGTGAAAAATATGTAACTTCTAACTGACATTCCCAAGTTTCTTTCTGTTCCTTCAGCCTGTACTTTTGGCTCCCAATGACACTGGTCACTTTCATTTTTCACACATACTTGAACCAACAAGCTCCTAGTCCAGGGTAGGCAGTGGAGGAGTTGAGTGGTATCCATTCGTGTGGCGAGCCTCAGAGTGCTCTTCCAGGCAACACTGCCCAAGACCCCTGTATCCAACACTTCTCCACCCCCAGTTAACAAGCATTGTGTCTCAAGCAGAGCAAAGGTTAAGCAGTGCTTGTTGAGTCAATGAGAAAGTGGATGAAAAAGTGAATTAACTTGTTTATGTTGCCTCTGCTCTGCTGCTTTTGTCTGAGTAAGGATGAGCCAGAACATTCTCTGACAGAAAACCAGCAGGCAGGTTTATATGCCCTAGAGAATGATCAAGGGCAAAATCCTCCTTCAAAGTCCCTGAGTAACTTGGACTGCTGATAATGACGCTGTTTAGATGTAAGTTTAATGGGCCAGTGGCCTGAGAAAGGAGGCTCTGGATCCCCGAGTTCTGCTCCACTGGCTTGGAAACCCTTAGCAGCAGGCTTGGTGTGAAGTAGTCAACGGTCAAAAGAAAAGATACTCTCTGTTCTCCTCAGGATTTGGCAATGTGGGTTATGGATGAGACTCCTTTAAATGATGAGTGATGATGATTGGGAAGTGCTATCCCTGTGAATTACGGCGGAGAATCCAATGGGCTCACTCTGAAAGCTGACTGTGTGTTCTGGCTGCAGAGATAGCAGCACCAAGGCTGAATAAAAGTTTCAAAACATGAAACTGGAAACCTGAATTGAAGATTTATAATAGCAGGCGGTGGTCTTTCAATGTCTCACCTTTGAGTGCTGTCGCTTAGCTCTTTTTTGACCTGCTATTTTCTAACTGAAGGCTGGGGCCTAAGCCATCAACTCCCTGATCACTTGCAAGTTTCATGAAGATGAAGGTACTTCTGTGGTTTCTTTAAGAAGTATTTGAGCATGATGACAATCAGCAACTCATCATTCTTTAGCGGTTAGCAATGTGGAAATAGTACCTATTGATTTTATTATCTGAGTCAGAAGAGGTGTCTGAAAATCTGTAATATCTTTCATGAAGTGTAGCATACAAAAAAAGCAGTTAGTCTTTCAAGGATATATTTGTTTATCAACTCTCTGGAGAGGCTGTGGGTAAAGTCTGTTTTGGAATTTTTATTTTGTCCAATCGAGCAAATTTTTGCAAACTCATAGCAGCTCACTTTCTTGTGTTTGTGTCAGTCTGAAGATTTTTCCCCTACTCCAGCAACCCTTCCTCACTGAGCTCATCTCTCTCATTCCTTTAATTTTTTTTCTTTTTTCAAAAGAAAGGTACAAGATGGAATGAAAGCGAATAGGCAAGCAGGCAGGAAGAGATAGGAGAAAGAGGTACCTTATTTTAAATAAAATAAAGTTATTTATTTTGGTTGTTCCCCCAGGCCTGGGTCTTGAATCAAGCACCTTGGGATACATATGGACTGCACCCATAGACTAAACAGCTAGGCCACCAGGACACAACACTCATCTAAATTTTAACATTTACAACATGTCCTAAAGATTTAGCCTCCTTAAAGCCTTCTCAGCAGAACTATCTCCAAATTCCTCTACTTTGGTTGGCTCAAAGTTTGTTTTAAACCGTATACGTGATTTCTGTTTCTTTTTTGCACTCTGTGATGCTCTTTAATTTAGGCTAGATTTTGCATCTGTCCCAGGTGGGCAAGCCAGGTCTTTGATGCTGCATTGATCCATCTGCTCTTGGCAGATGATAGTAACGGAGTCTAACTAATGGACAAGATGGGGGATCAGATTTAACTTGGCAAAGAGGAAATGAGGTGTGAAGGCCTGTGGGTATGTGAAGAAATGGCAGAGTTAACTGAATGGAATATATTCCATTTAAAGGTTCCTGTTCAATATGCTAGAGAACAGTGGTGATTCAGTGCACTAGCATTACCATCTGATGGACATTTAGCCATTGCCTGCTTTGGGTTCTCTGTTCCTGGACAACACATGCCCCGTAGACTTCAAATCCCAATTAGAGGGGAATTACATCTTTTAAAAAATACAGTTTCCAGAAATATAACATAACTAAATAAAAATCCAGTACTGAAGGCAGGAAGAAAGACTGGTCTCCTAACACTTAGTTTGAAATAGATCTAAAGCACATGGAACACATTTTGTTCAGTTCTTTCATTGAAGACAGATTGAAGAAATGGGAAGCAGTTGAGTTGGGAAATTAATTATTGCACCATTTTGTCAAATGCTGTAATGCTTTAAATGTAGGATTAGATGGACACCATCTGGGCACTAGGAGCTGAGAAGCAGTTCAAGATCAGTGATGTCAACGAAGACAACATTTTCTTGGGGCAGACATTTAATCAGCTGTCCTGAACAAAGGACAACCTTGTGTATAAGCGTTTCAGGGCACAAAGTAAAAGATGTTTCTATGTTCTCGTGCACACCAGGGGTTAATTTGACCCAAGTGTAACCCAAACTTTGAATTAAAAAGGTGTTTTATCACAAGATTTAATTGTACTTGTCTGGAATTTTGCCACTCATTCCCAGTCATGATATTTAAATAATCCTTGCCCAGAGGTCAGTAACTTGAACACAACTGCCATAGAAGGGCAAAGAATTATTTTAATGTGGGTTAGACTTAGATGCAACCAGTTTTCAGTTTATTACTATCATCAATTGTTTAAAGAATTTTGCAGAATGACTTCATTGTAAGTGTGCCTTGAGGCTTTCTAGCACAATTTGGAAAATATATTATGGGATAAATCATATGATTATTAAAATGACTTTAAATAGTATGAGTCCAATTTCCAAAGGAGATTGCAATGTCCACTTTACTAATACTTTACCTCTTTATATAATCCTGCACATTCTATATTTTTGAGGATAAAATTTATGAGAATGTATCCCTACCTGATTATCTCAATTCCTCTAACTCTTTATTTTTGTTTTATGTGAAGCAACTTTCTGATTCCTAGCAAGAGCTCACAGGGCAGTTTAAAAACAAGAGCCTGAGTAATTCAAATAAAAACATCAGATTATTTTAAATAGACCTATTTTTCCCTCATCGAGGATTAACTTTTGAACAAAAAAGAGTGAGTTGGTCTTTGCTATGATTAGTAAATAATGCAATTCCAGGCTTCTTCCTACTGCTCCTGTTTTACCTACTTCTTACTTGTTTCTGTTCCCTGTTCCTTGAAGTTGCAGAGGTCGGGCTGGCAGCTCTGCTACCTGCCTCTGAGCAGGACTGGGAAGGGGAGAGAGTGAGTAGCAGCTCCCTGTGGGCATGTGCTGTTGCTCCTACCTGGGTAAAGGCTCTCTTTTACCTCATCTCTTAGATACCAGCTTTGTACCAGCTCAGTTAGAAGGTTCAGGAGTCACACTGTTTCAAGTGCCTTTCTCACTTTCCTCAAAGACTGTGGAAGCGAGCACCATAGCTAGGATCCAATCTACTCACAGAAGAATCTGGAGAGGCTGCTAAGCTTTGTCTTTTTATGCTCATTAAAATTTGTCTGATTCAAGCTAATTATCTCTATCTCTGATGTCTCTCTTAAGCTCTGATCCCACATTTGTAATGATTTGTTGTAACCCTCCCCTTGGTTTTCTGTCTACTCTGTTGCATTCAAACATCCTTACAGTAAATTTTTACCCTCCCAACCTGATCCCAACCTTGGCTTTTCTGAATTTCTTATGCTCTTCAGGACAATACAACTTTGCCAACTTTTTGTATTTTGAGCCCCCTTTAATTGTGCTCTGATCAGTTAGCAAAGGACTGTTAATTATATGCTATAATCTTTTTAATATCCAAACTGGGTCCATGGGTGGATGACAGAGTGCCCTCTCCGTTTCCTCAGCAAGGCCAACTTATAACACTGTGTCTTTTTCTTAGACTGTTGAAACCACACTTTAAATGTCCCCGATGCTTCAATTCTTTCCTACTTAATACATCGCTCATCTCAATTTGCCTGTGCTCTAAAATGGGCTACTTCTCCCCATTATCCTCAAGACAAAGCTCATTTCCCTTAGCTGGTCACTGATGCCACTTCACAGTTTGGTCTCAAAATACCTTTCCAGACCTAGTTCCAGTTACTGCCCTTCCTTCCAACAGTCAGATATCAACATTTTATACTCTTTGAGCAACAGCTCTTTACTTATCACTTCTCTGCCTTCTTTTATTCCATTATCCACAGTTTGCAAAATCAGTTCTTCCCTTCTTTGCTTCTCTGGGTTCTATCCTGTAAAAACACCTCTTTGATGCCACCTTTTCCAGGATTTCACAATTCCTTGTAGAGGTAAAGGTTAATGTTAGATTCCAAAACATCTAGATAAAGACCCAGACCCTTCTTTCAAGGTTTTTACTAAGATAAGGGAGACATAGAAGTAGAGAACCACATCTGGGGTGATATGAATCTAGACAGGGTGCTGCCTCAAGGGCATCTGAGCTTGGGTTGGTAGAGAGGAAACAAGAACAAAACAGGATTCTTCAGAGGACCTGTTAAAGGGGGAAACATTCCACTGGTCATATGGTACAAGTACTTCAACTTGTGAACTATTGAAATAGCTCTAACCTGGTTGCTAAGTAACTTTTCTGAGCCCCTCGGCTGCCCTGAACCCATTTCTGGAAACTCCCAGGATCCAGTCTGGCAGGAGGTTTCCAGCATTGCTCCCATACATTGGCCCACACACATTCTGATTGGTCAGTCCTTCTCATTTCATTTGTTAAATATTTTAAATATCTTCCTTACCTATTTTATTAGTAAGTGGAAACTTGGAATTTTCAGTGATGTGAAGGAAAGCATAAAAAGCCTATCTGACCAGGACTTCACTCAGGGCTTCCAAATTTGGTAACTTTTTCACAATTGATGTTCTCATCTGACATGAGTGCACATCATAGAAAAGCTAAAGAAAAAGAAAAAGAAAGCCTGTGTTGCTGCCCTTTTTCCTGAAAGTGTTTCTCATCCTCATAATTTTCCCATTGTTCTGCTATCCTCAACAGTTTTGCACATCTTATTTCTAGGCTCCAAACTCTTAGATATACAAACGACAATGCTAGTGAAGTTAAACCTTATGGATTTAACCATGACTTAACTATGCTTTCAGCAGGAAAGTATTCAGGCATATTTAACCTTTTTCTTCCAGAAAGGAGACTTTCTTGCTGATGACATGCTTTGCTCCAGTGCTTGTCATTTCTCCTCTGTATCCTCTCCACCAAGCCTGGACTCTTGACATCCAAACAAATCCAGATCTTCCTGGAATCACTAAAAGAGTTACTGTTTGACTTGACAGTCTCGCTATTGTCGGCTGAAATTTTACCAGTAAGTTCAAGTGACAGCTGGAGAACATAGCAGAGAAAAGGTTTCTATTATCAGAGACTTTAATGATAGGAGCTCATTATTAGGGTGAAGAGGGGCTGAAAACCCAAAAAGGTTGCGCCCTGGAGAGGTCGAACATCAACTGACTCTCAGCACACTGTCAACACCAGGAGTTCACCCAGTATCTTGTTCAAATGCTGCTGTTTTCTGTGAAGCAGTTTATGCACTCAATGGTAAAGATGAGATAGGCTCACAGTTTGGTTTTGTGCTTTAGTTTGGGACCAGGTCTTGAACTGTGGGACACACAGAGGCCTGGATTGCTTGGGCACAATCCTTTCACTGGTTAAAGTGGTTGATGACTTGCAGGTTGGACTAGTTCCCATGGCTACCAGTTCCCATAGCTACGTTATTCATTCTTTCTACTGAATGGTCCCCTGCTCCTTTCCCATTCTAGAGCAAGAATGCAGGGCTACTACAACTGTCCTCAAGTCTGTTGATACCCTATTATTTCGCAAAGCAATTTCTGCTAGACAAAAACAAGTAAAACAATTGTAACACCAAAACTCAAGAAAGTGTAGGATAAAGTGATATATCTTGTAATCTGTCTCTAGGGCTTGCGATTGTCTCTAGGTGGTGCCCACTATCTATCTAATTTTCATCTTGGTTTTGAAGATTTTTGTCCTTCAGTGAGTTTTCATCTTAATCTGTTCCTCCTTGAGACTGCTGCTTAAGCTCCCATCACTGAGTGGTAGCTGTTCAAAGATGTTTCTGCTACACAATCTGTATTTAAAGACTTTTGAGCAGACTGATTCTGAACTGATTGCTTCATCCCTGCAAAGGTGTCTTTCTGCTTGATACTCCATATTTTACATCTTGGTTAATAATGTTTTCATCTGTCCGGCACCAAAATGAAAAACTTCATCATTATTTCAAAATAGTCCCGTTTCCTTAACCTGCCACATTCCATTTCTGGTGAGTCTATAATTTTGCTTTTCAAATGTTTCCATGAGGACCTCTCTTTTCCATGGCCTCTCATTCTACCTTGGTCCCAGCTCTCATCACCTTTCATCCAGAAGAGTGAAGTCACTTCCTGATGACAGCATTGCCACAGGTGTCTCAACTCCACGCCTCTCCTCTCTCCTTCTGCTCTGCTTGTGTTCACTTATCAGTATTTTGTGCCTTACTTCCACCTTTCTTCTCTGTGCTCAAAGCACTTCTCAACCGGGAACCTCCCAACTCTAAATTGCTTCAGATCCTTTTTGGAACATGGTGCAATGTGCCAACAAAATACAAAGAATAACGAATAACTCAAGAAGAAAAGTCCAGGTTCTTGACAATGGGGTTCCAATGCTGCATTTCCAGGCCCTTTCTGACCCCTCAGCAGCAAGACAGGAGGTTTCCTCCTGATGCTCCCGAAGGCCAAGGTCAGACGCAGACACTGACTGCTTCTCACACAAGGTTGGATATTTGTCAACAATCCAGGGACTATGTCTTACCCTTCCTTCCTCCTTTCCAATCAGAGCTTTACAAATCCATGCCTGGCAGGTCCTGCTGTCTTGGGGTAAGCTCCACTGGGTTAGCATTCTCCCCTCTGCACTCCTGGGGCTCCCCTGATTTCTTGGTGCCTGGGAGAGATGGGCATCTTCCTATGTGGGTAACCAGTCCTTCCTCACTGGCCTGAAGTCACAGCCTTCCTGTTGCCATCTTTTTTTTTTTTTTTAACTGAAAATCACCAAACTTCCTGACTAAAACACATTTATTTTCTCCAGAATCTGAATTGTCTCTGATATGGGTATTGGTTTTTGTTCTTGGTCTGGTAGAGTGATTTGCAAACTTTTTGGGTGAACTTACAGAAAATGCATATTTCTGTGGCTTGCTCCCAAATGTTGTCATTAAAGTCCCAACAAACTGTGATTTAAACTTTCCCATTCACATCTGAGGTCCAAGGGCATCTTGCCTTTACCAGAGAACACAAATCATTAGTTCGTTTTCATTGGCATTACTCATTGCAAACCAATTCTGATGGCCAGAGTGAAGTTTGGAATGATGTCATCCGAGCTGCCATTTGTCAGTGTGATTTATTAAAAAAAAACTTAACAATTCCAGCCAGATAGAATTTAATTTGGCTTGGTGCAAGCATGGTAATAAAGTGATAATACCTGTGGCCCCTGAACATTTAAGGAAAAGCAAATGCAATCAGGCAGAATCGTGCTTCAAGAATCACCATAATCTACTCCCATGGTGTTACAAACAGCTGGAATCAGTCTGCTAGGCCACACAACTTAGAGACCTTATAATGTTATATTCTACAAATCCAAGTGCAGCTAAAATCTAGAGCAGCATTTGTCAAGTTCATCACAAGGATCACCAAAAGCATTTATAAAAAGGGAGCATTCCAACGGAAGAAATCAAATCATTCTGTGGTAGAACAATTAAGAAAACTCCAGGGCCCAGGTAGGGACTAAGCACAGATATTGATTCACGGGATGAAAGTCCTAAGGAGGCTCCAAATTACAGGGTTGTAGCGCCTTCCCATACACACTAATTTGGGTCCAATTTGGTCCAATAATTTTAAGTCTTCTTGGTACTAAATCGGTGCTTTGAGATAATTACTCAAACTTTCAAATTCTTCCTCTTTATTTGGAATGCTCTCAAAGTTGTGCTTGGGAAATGGTGGGGCGGTATCACACACAACCTCAGAGCCTGGGGAGAAGGGGCCCCCTGGCTTGGTGTTATACCTGAGTGTGCATAGCTGTCATCTGCTGAAGAGAATTGGGCCCATTTTATTGAGTTGTCTGACTGACAGATGACCTGGATATTTTCTTTTTTGACTTGCTCTGGTCTAGTGCATCTCCCTGCCAGCCCTCCCCTCCTGCATTTGGCTTTTCTGACATGTAAATCAGCCCCCACATCTGACACATATGGCCCCAGGCAGGCTGCACATTTTAAAGCTTCTACAGGAAGCTGTCCTGCCCCCTGCCCCAGATGCATCATGTAAAGTCCTACAATTTGCAACCTCCTGTCCTTGCTACTCTGAAGCTGCAGGAGGTTTCAGAATGACATCAAAACCCCATTTCTGCTTGACCATGTTCTCCAAACTTCTAACTAACCTGGGACTCAGTCCTTGAGGGAATAGCATAGCCAACAGGATCCCTGTGTTCCTCTGGGCCAGTCCAGCCCACAGCAGGACTGTTGGTTATGACTGCCCAGTCTCTCCTTCCCATGCAACTGCCTGCCTCCCTTCACCCTCTGTTCTTTCTCTCCAGGGCAGCAAGAGGGTTCTCCTCCTCCTGTCTTTCAAGGTCTTCCTTATACAATAAAAATTATGATTTTCTCCTCTTGGCCAGCTTCTTAATTAAAGAGGTAAAAGATCATTTAGGAAATCCTTTCTCTTTGATAATGCCACCCTCGTTGGCTAATTGTTTCCTGCAAAATCCTTACTGGAATATCAAAAGAGGGATTAGTCAATTTTCCTGTAACTCTTCTCACAGTCCCCATCTCCCTTCTCCTTCCTGGCTCTGCCCAGGCACCTGACAGCACAATCTGTCCTGAAGAGAAAAGGTGGTCATACTCTTCTGTGTGAGAGACACCTGTGGTCACACACTAGAAAAATCTAGCGACAATTTTAAAATGTGATCTAATTATCCTGATGAAATAAAAAAAAAAGAGAGAAGTTTTTCTTTTCAGTTTACTATCTCCAATGGGCAGTTCTGAGCTCTTACCTCTTACTTTGCTACAAGTTTCTGAAACATTTTGATATCAGATAAGTTAATATTTTTTTTCAAGTAAAATGCTTTAAATATGAAATTACAATAAAGAACATGTAGGTTTTCTTCAATAGGAATAGAGCAACATAATACTAAATCTAGAGGTGGATAACATAGGTTCAAGTCTATGTCTTTCTACTTCTGTACTTCAGTTATATCATAATAATGAATTGCTTGGAATGATTGTGAGGATTAATTGAAATGGTGGTATGGATGTTCTTTGAAAACTTTATGTTGTAGAAAAATTTTTAAAGGTTGTAAAAAATTAAATTCTAGTGTTTGCATGTTGTGAAGAATCAAGTCCAAGGGCACAAGAGAATTTCTGGGAGTCATCCTATGATTTTAGTTCCCACTACTCTTAATCAACTCCCTGGTACCAAATCACATACATCTTCAAGACCCTTAGGTTTGTCTTGAGCTTCCTGGAACAACCTTCCTGGGAAGTCCTAAGTTTTGAGCTCTTTTTGGCTTTAGCTTTCAAATAAGACTTACCACTCCATATATCATGATCTGACTATAAATAGTTTCATTTGATAATTCAGTTATTTTAGGAATTATTTTTCCTGAACATTTAGTTACTAATGACAGAAAAATATTCAAATTAGCTTCAGCAAAAAGGCAGGAATGATTGGCCAATGTGACCTGTTCCCACCCCTAGTGTCTAAGGGAACTCTCCAGGTCTCTGCTTGGCTTCCTTTTGTACTGGATTTACTCCCCCATATGTTTGTTCCCATAAACTCCAAATTTAAACCTGCTAGGCCTGCAACCTCAGTTCAGAGAGAGGTTCTTACTTTTGGTAGCTATGAAGAATATGCAAATTTTCCTGACTTGTGTCTCCTACCCACCTCCAAGTAAATAATTGTAGCCAGAAGAACAGTATGGAGTTTGCTGCCTTAGCTAACCTGGAGCAGCAGCAAATAAATGCATTGTCAGGGGGTTCTGAAAGGAAAATTAAGGTGCTATTACCAGAGTGAGAGTTGAACAGAAGACAAATATAACAGACGCCATCATGTAGGCAAACATATAAAGGAATATGAGTTAATGTATTGCCTTTTCCATGCTATTCAGCCCCTGAATCATGTGGAGGTGCATGGGTCTCTGCAGGCAATTTCTGTTGTGCAGGAAAGTAGTTCGAAGTCCACAAACTCCAGTTTTCCATGATGCATAAGTAGAAATGCTTTGTAGTCGAGAGAGGAAGGTGTTTAAACCTATCTGAGATTAAAAGTTAATAACATCCCTTAAGGAAGATAATCACTGTTATGCACTATGCCTTCTTATTCATTTTTATGACTGGCCACTAGAAAATGCTTGGTACACGGTCGAAACTTATTACATGTTTATTGGGTGAATGGATGAATATGTGAATATATCTTTATTGTAAGAATTTGTGATGTTGTAGTAAATGTTCTTTAATGTTTAATCTACTTTAAATTCTATAGTGTTTTGTGTTGATGGATTCTGTCCTATCATGAACATCTTTATTATTATATAATTTCGATTCTACATAATTTAATGTTCCAGAAAATTTAAAGCATGAAAACAACCAATCACTGAGACAGGCAATTGAAGGCAAGCATGTCACAGCTAACAAAAATAAGATTCCTATTTTAAAAATAATTTCATCATTTGAACTGGACACTAGTGCCATTCTTTATTAAATAATTTTTATTTTAAGCATGCAGGTTATGATTTAATGGAGTTATTATAAAACATGGACCTCCAATGTATGTTTATTATAAAGTACCACCTCTCTTAAACTGAATCTGCTTTCTTAGATTTCGGAAGTGATACTGAATTGAGCAGAAATAACTTACAATCCATGGATATCCTGTGGCAAGGTGACTCTGTCAGTCATATTTTATTCATAACAATCTGCTTTACAGTTTAGTTGCTTAAAAGAACTTTCATTCATAAATCTGCAATTTTCTCAGTACTCAGCAAGGACAACTCCTCTGCTCAAATAGGGTGTCAGGGCAGATTGACTTAGGGCTGGTGGATCCACTCCATAATGGCTCACTTACATGACAGGCAACTTGTTGCTACCTACTAGCTGGGTGGTTAGCTAGATTAAACTTTAAACTTCATAATAGCATAGTCATTGGGTCTCAAGCACAGGCCTCCCAAGAGACAGGAAGTGAAAGCCCAGTATCTTTAAGGCCTGGTATGGAAACTAGAATAGTTCTCTTCTTCTGAATTCTGTTAATAAGTCACAAAACCCAGATTTATGGAGAGGAGAGATATATTTGTAAAATTTCCATAGAAGCAAAGCCAATGAATTATATGACCAGGTTTATTAATGTCACAGTAACTTCACTCTTGATTTTTGCTCTTTTAAATGAAGTTTCACTGATACATTTAATGTAATTGTCAATTTTTAAAGACTATTAGACATAGTTAATCTTAGAATATTAGACATCCCTCTTTGAGTCAACAAATATGACTCCAATTTTTTAATGAAATGATTCCCAAGATACACAAATTGCCCTGAGGACCTGTGGGGACTAACTCTTGTGGGTTAAGGTGGCCCTGATCACAGAACTCAGCTCGGACTTGGCTCATGGCTGTAACACCATCCATTACAGCTAAAGAAGCAAGAGTCAAGCTTGTTGAAAGACCTTTCAATCAAATTATGTCTACTTCTCTTGTCTAAGAAGTATCCCTTAACTTGGAATACTTCAGAAAATTGTCCAAAAACAATTCAAATGTGAACTTTTTTTTAACGGTACCTCTTTGCTTGAGTCATTTGAGACTGTGGTTGGTTAAAGCACAAAGTGAACACATAAACAGCTTCCTCAGAAAACAGTGGGGCTATTCAGTGCAGCCCCAGGAAACACAGCTCTTTTTGTAAGTTGGATCTCCTCCTGGGAAAAAACTTCAGAGATCATACAATCTGTGTTTCCCCTGCCAGGGAATTATGCCAAAGCTGAGAGTTCCAAACAGACACAAGAATGGGTTGAGAGGATGGGAGAAAATAGGGGTCTATTTCTTTGTAACAGCTGGAGAAGTGGAACATATCTTCCTGGTATGTATATATCTTCATCCACCATACAATGCTGGACAATAAATCTGAGAAATCCTTCCTGGGGTCTCAGCATGATTTAGGATGTAACAGAAAGAAATTGTTTTTCACTTCTTGCTGTTTCTCTATGGCTAAGATTACTACTGAAGAATTCTTCATGAATTGTTTGGTTAGCGCATGGCCCCCAATTCCTGGAAATACTGCAGTCCTAATTAGGGAAGGAAGGTGGGTAAAGAGTCATGTAATATTGTCACTGGCTTATGCCTGCTCCAAGATTTCCACAAGCTGGGAGGAATGAAGTCCTAGAGACTCTCACTTTTCCAAATGAAAACATAATTGATAGAAGATGTATGTGTCTTTCTGAACCTTGAGTAGAGGAGTTTTTGTTTGCTGTAATTGTTGTTGTTGTTTTAATGTAAACACAGAGAAACTCTCAGTATGTACAAAATGCCATCTCCCAAATTTGACCAGATCTGATTACGTTGGTTTTTAATTTGCTACCTGTCCTTGTCTCATAGTTCAGCACTTCTCCTATGTTTTCATAATTTCTATTCTTTAAGCACAAATTAATGCAAGTATTCATAGAAAAAAGACTTTTTTTCTTCCTTGTATAATGTTGGAGGAATGTCAGATTATATTCATAGCAACTGACTATAATCTGAAAAGACAGAAAACAACTTTGTTATATTTCCCTTTCAAGAAACACCCAGAGCCAATTTGTCAAGGGAACTGGAAAGAAATTTGGATTGCAACTATTGTTGATTGGTTTATAATTAATAATTCTGACAAATTTATAATTATGAGTAACTGCTTCTTGTAGTTATACTGCATTTATTAAAAACCAAGGAGCAAACTGTCTTACCCTCTAAAATATAGTCCTTATATCTTTTAACTTGAATATACTTTGAATCTAACTCCAAAGAATTTTCATATAAGTGAACTTATGATATCTCTTTTTAGTCTTATACATTTTGTGTGTGAATGCATTTCTATTTTAATTCACTAATTATTATTCTTTTATATACCAGATTTCAAAATGCAGCATACAAAGAGCTATGCAGTTCATTATATTTTTACAAGCTATGAATATACTCTGCCTACTCCTATTATCTTGGTGATTAGTTTTCTTCTTCACTATGCTCAGCATGGAAACTTAAGGTCCAGAAGTTGCATCATCTGTTTAGGTGTTGTTTCAGACAGAAGGAGATGTTTTTGTTGACACTGGGGCATCAATCTCTACATTTTCATCATTTTGCCTTATATTTCAATTATCTGTCCTATGCTTCAAGTTTTTAGTTTTATTTTTTACTTTCTAAAAAAATTACTCCCAATCCTGTTTTCCAAATATTTTTAATTTTACTTAGAATATTTAATGAGAATTCTGTCTTCTTTATTCTCTCTGCACACCTCTCTTTTTTGCTTATCCTGGTTGCTTTTATTGACTTACTTTTTAATATATGTATCCTGTGTTCCTTCCTGTTTTCTCTGTCTGTCTCTCATCTGTCTCTTTCTCTCTCTCTTTGTCTCTCTTTCTCTCGACCTCTATCTCTTTCTCTCTCATGTGGCAAGTAGATGTAGAGTGAATGACTAGCCTATAGACATTGGCTTGGGGATTTCAAATTTATATATTTTTTATTTAGAAACTGATTGGTGGGGAGATTAACTGGACTACACTTCAGGAGCCATGTATCAGAGAAATGTAAATTATATACAATTACAATGTGAATGTGATGTCTATAGAGAGGGGTTGCTGAGGACTCAATGACTAAGGATAGAAGAATAACTAAGGTTAATAGAATAGGATTGCCTCTTTATGATTATAAAGACCTAAAGGGAAAAAGACTAATCATCAAAGAATAACCAGAATAGGGTAAAGATCAAGGGTTATGATCATAAAACTTAGGAAATGGCGTAAGATAGGTGCCAACGATACAGAAAAGAATTAATATTAGACTTAAACTAAGAAGAATCTGTCTGGAGTCACACAGCAAATCACATCTCCAGAACTGGGACATGAGTGATATTGAAACTGGCAAAAGCCAGGGTTGGGTGTCTACTCTACAGCTCCGACTTTGACTAAATATTTATACGTCAGGTCTCTGGGTAGAGGGCCCCACCTGAAACTGTAAGGTCTCCAACACAAAGCAGAGTAGCAAAATAAATAATTTGAAGTTTGAATATTATGTTTAAGGCCTGACTATATTTTAAGCTGCTGGGTTGTCTCTATAGAAGAAAGGGCACTAGGCACATACTTTTAGATTATCCTTTTAAAATTACTTCTTCATTAACTGTACTGTATATTCTGAGTGCCTTATAGTAATTACATAAATTCCTGCATTTCTTCCTTTATTCTGTTTCCCTCTTGTTAGGAGCAGGGCTGCTGTAAAGATTAAATCAAACATGGCATTTGGGGAAGCACCATATGAGCAGAGGAGCACATAAACGTCTCTGAACTGGGATTGGTTGTCTAGAACGTCTTAATGCCTTTACCTCTTACTAAGAGCATAGTATTGTATTAAGATGAAGTAAATTCTGAGTATGACATCATCAGCTTTGAAGGATGCTATATTTTGGGATGATTTATATTCAATAAACATTTATTGACTTAAACAAGGCATTGAACCAGGGCTCTGGAGCTACAAGACAGACATAAAGCTGCCACCTACACTTGAAGGAGAGTCCAAGGGGTACCCAGGTTTATGGAGCCTGAAGTATATGTTATTTGCAGGGCTCTCTTGAAGAAAAAAATGCTAAATCACAAATATAAACTTAAATACAAAAGAGAAATTTTTTATAAAATGACAAAAGAAATGATAATCAATTCCAAATTAAGAAAAATAAATCTGACCATTACCACACACATCACGAAATCCAGAAAGGGAAAAAAAAAACACAATATTTTTATTAACTAATTGCATAAAAACTTCTATAACATTCTTCCTATATATTTTAACCACATACCTCTTCATAGGACTATGATTTTTTAAGAATATTTTCATAGATATAAATGTAATTCACTCTTTCTTCTAGTAGTTCATTGAAATTTATTTTTTTCATTGACCTTTTTGAGTAGGTGTGATTGAAAACTGAATCATTCATTTACAATTTTATATTTTTAAAGATCAAAACACAGTTTGGTAAATTTCAAACCTAGTTTCACTTAACTACCCTCATAGTCCCAGTATCCAGCACAACCAGACCTTCCGGCTTGCTGCTCCTGAGTGTCTTGCAGGTGCAGAATGAGTCAGCTCTGTGGAAAGTATGGGGAACTCCTGGAAACCATTCCTCCATCAGCACAGTTAGTATCACTTAACTACACAGGTAAGTATTTATGAACCACATAAATACGTTCAATTAAATCCAAATAATGGTCTCTCTAACAAGAATCTCCATGAACTCAATCCCCCAAATACCTTCAGCCACTCCAAGCTACCCAACATATGGAGGCATGTGAAAAGTCGGGTAGAGGGAGTCAGAGTGAAAATAGACACTATAGTTATGAGTTACATTTGGAAATTCTATAAAGATATTTGGTTTCATGGTCCAGAGCTTTGGAAGTGGCCTTTTGTAAATGAAATGACTTGATGCTTAAGTTTTATTAATCTTTATGCTAATCCATCCCTGGGAAGACAGGAAGGTATCCTGAGTGAGTCAATAAGAATGAACAAGCCTGGTAAAAGGTGCCAGTAAAAGAGACACAAAAGGAATGGTAATAAGAAAGGAAGGATAATGGAGTGAGATGCCTCTAATGAGCATTAGAAAAAATTTCAGCAGGAAATGATTAAATGCTGTATTGGAAAATGAGAGCATGAAGGAGTCTATTGGTTTCGGCAATTTGGAAGCCATGTGGTGACCACTATCACGGCTGTTTAAATGATGTGGTAGGAGCTAAATCCTGATTTCAATGAGTTGAGGAGGGAATAGATTATAGAGAAGTTGACATTTTAATTCTGTCTTCCAGAAGAGGCCTGAAAAGAGAAGAGGAAGAGTACTGTAGTTGTATGCATGAGCATGTGTGCGCACACGCACACACACACACACGCACACTTAGAAATGAGGGAATCTTCAATAGTATTAATTTTTATTCAAACAAGTATATTAAGTATATTAAGAATGTCCTGGAAAGCAGTTAGTAAGCAGAAAGAAGTTCCCCTGGTTCAAACAGAAGGCATGTAGTTCCATCTGTTCATAATTTCACCTACCTGTTTCTTGGGACTCTAAAATTCTCTAGAATAGCTTACCAGCAACATCCAACTGAGAAAGGGTAAGTGGTCAGTCCTCAGATATGCTCATCTCAACATTCCAGACAGTAGCCCAGACCTTGGCCCTTCTCTATGATCCCATATATTCTAAGGACAGCTGTTAATCTTTTCTCCTCTAATTTCACCCTTCCTTTAAACTCTGTCCCTCTTTCCCTACATACCTCTTTTTGTGTGTGTGTGATATGGAATATATCTCACACCATTAGTATTTTTAAAATACATAGCTTTTACATTGTTGATAGTATACTGTAACATTAATGACTACTTAAACTAAATCTATTGTCAGACATTTGTTCTATTTCAAGGTCATTGTTCAGTAACCTAAAATTTTGCATACAGTGGTTGCTTATTTTATTTTGAAATAAAAATAAAAATAAAAAGCATGTGTTATGGTTTTTAACCCATATTTCCAGATAGATTTCCTGTGATGCAAATATTTAATAATGACAATGAAGCTCTGAAAGACCACAGACATTTATATATGGTGGAACACATTTAAAATAACACCAAATAAGACATTAAAAAAAAAAAAAAAAAACAGTAAAATAGAACACCTGAAGCAATCATCTGACACATTTGGGCAAAAACAGAATTTGGTTATCTTGCCCATATTTTGAATTGACTAAGAGAGAAGTGGTCTCCACATTTTTCAGTTATTGTGAAAATGTGTAAAGATAAATCAAATTGCTTCAGAATTGCAGTTGGATATTTCTGGTTCCCAGAATATGGCTGGTCAGGCAGGGCTGAAAAACACTTCTAAGCAAGCATGTTATGCTGGGATGTAGAAATATGAGAACCAATGAGGCAGGCTTCATCTACCAATAAACAGGCATGGTGGACGTGTAAGTGGGCAGGAAGTGCAGGACAATAAACCTGACCTTACAGGGAGTGGCTAAAAGACCCACCCTTGCCTAGTACCCCAACGCTGATCCCTTCCTGGTCCTTTTCTGGTGTCCACGTGCTAGGATCTTGCTGGATAGCCTGAGGGCAAATGAGATGCTAAAAACAGAAGCAGACCTTTCCAGAGGTTTCCTCTGAAAAGGGTTTTGCCAATTTTCTGGGAATATGTTAGAAGCTTAAGCTGCAGAAATCCTAGGTGATCCATGAATGTAATAAACACATCACTAGGGGAAATTCAACTTTATGTTTATAACAAAAGTTCCTTTTTATAAAAGTCTTGGTTTTCAAAATGCTACCTTTTCCAATTCTACTTATTTGATAGTCTTAAACAAAAGTTTCTTTGATAAACCCTGTATATTTCTGGAAGGGTGGAGATGAGAAAGATATGGTGAGAGTCATGTTTGCTCACAATTTCTTAGCTATGGAACTCTGATCATTTGGCGAAGAAGGGGCAAGACTATTGTGCTACCAATTCGCAGCCTCAAAGTGAACCTTGTTTGTAAGTCATGTCTTAGCCACTCTATTAATGATCAGCAAATGATTGGAACTCTGGCCAAGGGGCCCAGACTTTGGGACAGAATGTCAAATAACAGCTGACTCTGTCAGCTAAAAATAGTACTTTGGATTTAATTGGGTGACTCAGACTTGATTTCCTCTTCTTGCCTGGGATAATACTGTACATAAGAGGGCTGTTTAAACGCTTTTCTTTCATGTGAAAAGAGGTTTTATTGCAACCATCTGGGCAGTGAGCTCAGACTCAGCTCTGTGGGGCTGCGTTCACCCACGCTTCCACCTCCAAGGTCCTGGGGCACTTGGCACCGTTGGTCTCCTAAGCACATCTGTGCACTTGACGTTCCAGTCCAGGTCACCAAAGAATATGAGACGATTTCAGGAAGTTATGTCAAAGTTTTACAACATTTCCAGAAACATCTCTCATTGTACTCTTCCCATCATTCTCCTTTTTTATAAGATGGGAACAATTAAAAGGCTAACTAGTCAATGATGAGTGACATAAGCTAAATAAATAGGGTATTCCTTGGCCGAGATGGTGAATTAAAGAAACAAATGTTTTCCAGAATATATCCATATACATAATTAATTTGTCAGTCTAACTGACCAGACAACATTCTTTTCTAAGAGAGCAAGGAAAGGAGTGGAGAAAGACATATTTTGGAAGGAAGACAGGGAGGAAGGGAAGAAGGAAGGAGGGAAGGGGAGGAAGCACTTTTATTTGTATTTGGTCATTCTCCCCACTCCAGGTCACAACCGGAGTCCTTGGATATTACATGGTTTACACCCCAACCGCGGACTTAGTGTCTGAATCACCAGGGCATGCCCAGATAACTTTTAAATAAAATCTACAATAAAATATACATTTGCTGTTCGTTAGAGTTGGATATTTTTTTCACTGCCTTTGTTAATTAGTATTGGCTGACCAGATGGACCAGTTTGCCTTTCCTAATTTCAGCCAATATCATTCTTAGTGAAGTCAATGAAGGCTATTTAAGCTATGTAGTCTCAAGTTGTTTGCTACAATCAAATATTTACCCATTGAATCTAGATGAGTTTCTGTTTTATGTACAAATATCTCCTCCCAGATATTTTCCTACCCATATTGCTATAGCCCATTATATTGAGAGAACAGACTCTGTCCATACTCTTTACTTGGTTAGAGCAGCTGCGACTCACGAGATCAGAGAATGGAGCCTAAAGAAAACTGTGTGAGTCAGTCTTCTATAGTAGACCAATAATGCCCCTTCAGAGCCTAATCATCAATTCCAAATGGAACAGCACGACTAGAGCAGTAAGGATCAGAATTTAGACTATAAGACTTCAGGAAAATTCCCTGAACTGAGAATTCACAACAGCTTTATTGCAGCTTCTTATGCCTTAGACACAGGTGTGTGGACAACACATAAGAGTAGATACCAAGTGGACTCAGTCAGTGGAGACACTAGAAATCAGAATCAGAGCCCTTGACAAAATTTCACTAAGATATTGCAACCTTTAGACTCCAGTGTAAATAAACTGGACTCTTCACTCAGAAGTGTGAAGAACTCAGCAGGTCACTGTAAGGTTTTTCTGGGCTCCGCGAGGAAAAAAAGTTCAATTACACAAAAAAGCAGAATAGTCAGGGCTTTATTAGACTTTGCGCACCAGGCGAAACTCCCAAGTCCGCAAAATGGGCCTGGGGAAGTCGCGCGCCAGAACAAAGGGGAACTGGCTCTTTAAGCAGAGGAATTTCGCGGGCTTCCCATGTCGCGATTGGGGATTGGCCCTGTGAATCCAGGTGTGGGGGTCGCATCCCTTATTCTGACGTCATCCACCTTTTTCCTGGGCTTGGCCGCCGGGCATGCCCGCTGTCCCTGCCCGCTGTCCCATCTTTCTGAGCCAGCCTAACAGTCACAGTACCTTAGGATGCGTTAGTGATGTCAATCACCCCATCTGTTGCTAGTCTCACCGTTAGGCTGAGGTGACACAGGCCAGAGAGCTGAGAAAAGCCTTTGGGAGAATCGAAGTTTGCTGGCATGGTGTCCAGGAGCTCCAAGGAAGGCAACTCCTCTGACCTCGTTTTATCCAAGCTCTGTTTTCTTCTCTCTTTTTACTCTCACCCTTCTCCTTTCTCTAGTAGGTCTCACAATTGTCATCAGGCTCCTTTAAGGAGTCTCCTCTAGCTTCTGTCAAAACCCCTGAGGTATATCTGTGGAGCAGCCAGTCTCTGTAAATGAGCCCACACATTTGATTGACTGGGCTCCAGGCCACACTCGCCCAGTCTGTCTGCTCTCATCAGCAAGTTCTGCACACAGATCCTGCTGGTGACACCACCTTTTTCCGACGTGGGTTTTGAATCTTTGCTAACATTACAGAGCTAAAGCTTGTGCTGTACACAGTGAGCACAGATCTCTCAGTGGCTGCACTCTCCTCCCAAAAGGAAGAAGATTAAATAGGAAAGGAGAATCCAATATGTGCTCCAGTGCCCTTTGGAGGGAGAAATGGCATTTATCTGTCAAGCCAGAGCAGCTGTGCTTCATCTTTGTCTTTCTCCATCTGTTTAAAGGCAGTTTGTGTCATGCTTCTAAGGAGCAAGTGAAGGGAGGGAAGAAAGGCTGGATAGAACAGGAGAGATAGGCAGAGCAGGAGATAAATCCTCATCTTATTACAAAAAGAAAAAAAGAAAAAGAAAACCTGCCATGGAAAATAGCAATAACTGAAGAACAGTAAATAAGGTAGCCTGTACCATGTGGGTCAAGGTAGAGACAGGGGTGAACAATGGGCTCCTCACTGAAAATCTGAACAGAGCCTACAGAAACTGGTGGTGAGTTTCACAGGCTTGTAAACCATGTAATCTTTCAGCAGGTTGAAGGGTGGATGGACTACTTCCAATAATTACTTTCGGGAATTTCACTCATTCTTTGAATTCTTTTCTGAGTGTGTCTGTGATAAGCTGCTCACTTGTAGTGCCAGGCAGGAGCTGCAGAACAGCCAAAGTGATGATAAACAAAGGGAAAGGAAGACTCAGCAAAGGGCAGTATCTGAATGTTCTGGCACCAAAAGAAGGTCATTCAACCCAGAGTCTATTATTCTGTTAGTTTTTACAAAACCACAGCCAGCTGACACCTTGGAATTTCCCTTGTTATAAACTTTCAAATTGTGTTTCATATGAAACAAAAGTAAGTCCTGACTTGGTAGCCTCATCACAAAAAAATATTATTGGTAATCAAGATTTCCCATAGACGTATATGACATTATAAAGGTCCAAAAGTAGCGTGGTGAACTCCAATTAAATTATAGTTCTCTTGAACATAGGTTCTCCATGTGAAAGTTCCTTTTTTGGAGATAGACTTAAGAGTGCTTTGACACTAGATATGGAGGGGGATGATAACCATGAGATTTTAAATACAAATAATCAAGGAAATAGAGTTTTTATTAATGGAAATAGGAAAGACCCTAGTTATGACTGGCTTGAGAAAAAGTTGATTTATTACCTAGTGAATGTGAAATGTCTGAAGGGATTAGCTGAGGACAGGGTTCTGGAGGAGGCAACAATAGGGGAAAAAAAAAAGAACAAAATATCACAGTGCATTTAGGAAGGTCAAGGGGGAGTGTGATCAACAGGGCCTGCTATGGTTTGAAATCTATTAGTCTCTGACTTTATCTCCTGTGACCATCTCCTCCACTCTCTCCTTTCCAGCACAGTGGCCTCATTGTTCCTTGGATATGCAGATGTGCCTATTTTAGGGTTGTAGCCCTGACTACCTCTCTGCCTGGAGCACCCTGTCTCAAATCCACAACTTACTCTCTCATCCTCATCAAGTCTCATTGGCACCTTCCTAGAGATGCCTACGTAATATCCTTTGAACATCAAAGCCCCCAACTACCTGCACCTGCCTAATTCCTTACCAGATTCACCTTTCCTGTTTTGTTTTTTTTATTGGAATTGGAAACATTTAATATACCAAATAAGATATTGCTAATTTGTCTATATCATAATAATTTATGTTGTTTGATGTCTACCCCTAAAGTCAGTAAAATAAAACCTTCATGAGGAGGGCAGGGATCTTTGTTTCATTAACCTATCCCAAGTGCCTGGTACAGTGCTTAGTACAGAAGAGCATGTTGAAGGAGAGAATGAACAGTGTTAGACAGTGCTGAGGAGTAAGGAGATAGGACAAGGTGAATGGGCAAGGTCATTGGATTGATATTTTAGGAAATCATTGGCAGTTCTAGAGAGAACAATTGGAGGAGGGTAATTGGGAGTTGAGTTAGTGGGGCAGGGAGGAAGGAGTGGAAACAGCAAATATAGTATCTAGATCTTAGAGTAAATTGATGTTTGAACATAAAGTTTAAATCTCCAGAACTATAAGTAATGGAATCAGTTCTTTACGACACTGGTTTAGGAAGAAAAATTTATAAGGCACACACTTGGTTGGCAATCACAATGGGCTTGTAGTCTCTGTGTAGTTACAATTTAGTGGGTGAGATGTGACCTAAAGTGTATCCAGATCCATGTAATAGTGCTCTATCCTATAAGGGAAGGACACAGTGTTCAAGTACAACCTATTTTAAGACAATCTAATTTTTGCAGAATCCAAACCTACAAATCACAGGAGTCATGGATGATGGATTTCAAAAGGAGATAACAGAGAAAGGGGAAGTGGAAAACCAGAATTATTCAGCTCAAACTAACACAAAACACAGGAAGAAGACAGCAGGGTAAGACACCCCCTGCTGAGGAAAGGCGACAGTCTGGCCAGCCCTGGAGAAAACAACCTTACCAAGGACCACAGGGAAGGAACTGGCCTAGGGAGGAGGCCCTTCTCGGAAGTTAAGACAGCCAGAGGAGAACAACAAGCTCAATTATAGAAAGGACTGCAGCAAGAGGACCTGCAGGGGGAGGGAGTAATTGGAATTTGAGACAGTGAATAAGCAAGAAATGGAGGCAGACAGCATATGGAAACAGAAAAACCTGAGGGCTACCAAAAGAGAATGCAAATCCATTTTAAGAGCAGGATCCCATAGGAGATTATGCAATGCCACAGGGAAAACTGAAGAAAGCTCTTAAGAAATATATATATATATATATATATATGTACATATATACATAGATACACACACGTATATATACATACACACATGTATATGCACACACACACATATATATATACACACATATAGATATATGAGAAAGGACATCTCTGAGTATGCCTTTTGCATGAGGAACTTGGAAGCACTCCTGTGTGTGGAATTTATTTGATCATGGACAATTCATTCCTTTGTGTCATGTATTTGCATTTGTAGTATATAAAGACTTTATGCGGGTCAAATTCACAAAAAAAGACTCAAAGGTGGTGTCCAAGTTAGAGCTATATGATGTTTAGCAGTAGGCGATTCTAAAAAACCTGGGAAGTAGGCTCTCTACTACCTGGTGGATACTGAGCCTATTGGGAGAAATTTACAACACCTTTGTTCTCTGGGCTGTAAGCCTTGTCTAGTGTTTGTGTTAGAGGAGAAAAATCTCCTTTGATTGATATCAAGAGTAAGAAGGTCTCAAACAATTGCGGGAGGTGGCCTGCCTGTGAGCACTTTACTTAACCACAATTATACAAAACAACAGTTAACATTTATTAAGGATCCCATACTGTGCTAAACTCTGATATAGATAGTGGATTATTTGCAGATTCTATGCACCTACCCGCTAAGAGTTATTTTGACTCCAAAATTAATAACTACAAATATTTCATATCACTCACGGTCAAGTGTAATAAAGAAAAATATCTGAGTCACTTGGTATGCATATGCATGTTCCATCAGAAGTTGAAAAGGGTGACACTCTGAGGTCCTCTTATTTCAGCTCTTATAGTGTAAGCCAGGGCTTTTTTTTTTGTGACATGTTTTCACTTTTGTGGTGTGTGCCACTAGCTGATGATCCTGCTGTTTGAAATGGTCCCCAACGGTAATGTTAAAGTACTGTTTATGATACCGAGATTGTAACTTGGTGTCTGGTCAAAGAATAAACTCGTGGACCAAATCAGCAAGCAAAAGTGGAGGAAAGTTTATTAGAGAAAGCACAGACTCCCCAAAAGATGAGAGATCCCAAGGAAGGGTTGCCACTTTGGTTGGGGGTCTAGGGGCTCTAATCTCCTAACTTGTGTGGGTTTCCCAGATTGAAGCAATCTCAAACCTAGCATGTTAATGAAGCATTCAGGAGTCCCATTGGTCCCTTCTTATGCTAATAAGGGATTCTGGAACTACACTTCAGATTGGCTGTTTTTACTTATCTTGGGAACTACTCCCTTTGTTCTTGTTTCAAGGTGTTTATCTCTAAGGGGTGGGTCTATTTTAGTAACAGGTAGGCCTCAGAATTTGTGTCTAGACACTTCCTCATTTGTGTTCCCTAATCTAACAGCCTAAGGTCCCTCTAAACTCCTCTCATTTAGAGTTCCTAAGCACAAAAGGCTATGAACTGCCTTAGGGAAAATATGTATTTTAGATAAACGTCATTTCAGCATGAGTTATGATGCTATTGGCCATGAGTTTAATGCTAGTGAATAATAATATATATTAAATAAATGGTCTTTAAACAGAAATAACAAAAATGTGATCATAGGCCCACAGGAAACTAATTCTGTATTTCCCCTAGGATTCTGATTACAAGATGGTGGAATGTGAAGATCTCAAGCTCACCTCCTTCTTACAGACACAAAAAACTACACCCATTTAACAACTACAACCTTTGAAAAGGAATGGGGACTAGCATTTCCTCAAACAGAAAAGACGTATCTCCATTAATGGTCAGAAAATACAATCTGCCATGGTGTTCACACCACCCTGTTCAGAAAATTTGACTGTACACTATTTCACTTAACAATCATAGTTACAGCAAGTAATTCTATAAGGCACATTTTATAAAAATTTAGGCCTAGAAGAATTTTAGACCTAAAGAGGTCAAATACTAGCAAGGAACTAGAACCCAGCTTTGTAGAACCCAACTCTGACTAGATCCCCAGCTCATGGTTATTATGCTTTATTGGAACGAAGATGGAGATGGAGAGAAGTAGTGTGTGTAGTCTTTTATTCATGAACAAATATGAACCAACTTCAGGAAGCTCCTAGAAATTGTTTAATTGGAATTTAATTTACACTGGAATTGTTGAAATTAGCAGGAAAGAATGAGGAAAACACTACTTGTTACTGTTTTGATGACTTTACCGTATAACACCAGATGGTAAGGCCTGGAGAAACTCGGGGGTATAAGCTGATTGTGGCCACGCTTTAAAGAGAATGAAACACGAGACAAATGTGTGGCACACTAGGAAAACACTGGGCTGAGATCATGAAATTCTAGTCCTACTCCTACTTCTGCCAGTAATTTGCTGCCAGGCTTTGAGAACAAGTCCCCTTTACAGTTCTCCATCATTGCTGCTCCAGATGAACGATGAAAGTTTTCGTAGATTATTCCCTCTACTCTAAGTTTTAATGATATGCAAACTGTATAGTGTAAGGTTTTTCTGAGCTCCGCGAGGAGAAAATTTCAATCAGACAGAAAGCAAAATAGTCAGGGCTTTATTGGACTTTGCGCTCCCAGGCAAAACTCCCAAGTCTGCAAAACGGGCCTGGGGAAGTCACGCGCTGAACAAAGGGGTACCGGCTCTTTAAGCAGAGGAATTTTGAGGGTTTCCCATATCACGATTGGGGATTGGCCCTGTGAATCCAGGTGTGGGGGTCGCATCCCTTATTCTGATGTCATCCACCTTTTTCCTGGGCTTGGCCGCCAGGCATGCCCACTGGGCATGCCCGCTGTCCCTGCCCGCTGTCCCGTCTTTCTGAGCCAGCCTAACATATAGGTTTTTATGACTTCTAACTGGGTGACAGTTCAGTTCTATTTTGCCTGGAAGAGCCTTGGTTTACACCTTTGTATTGGCATAGTACTAATTAATAGCACCCTTCACTTTCAGATGCATGCCATTTTGGACAATAAATTATATTGTGCTCTGTTCCCTTTTTTTTTTTTTAAAGAAAAGGTATGAACAGGAATAAAGGTAAGTAGGCAGGCAATCAGTAAGAGAGAAGAGGAAGAAACATTTATTTATTTTATTAGTTGTTAGTTGTTTATCTTGATTGTTCTCCCTAGGCCCAGGTCTTGAACTCAAGATGTATATGGACTATGTCAGTGGTCTTATCCTCTAGGCCACCAGGGTATTCCAGTATTCTGTTCTTAATCAGCATTTGTTCTCGGTGTTTTCTTGACTGGGTCAAATGCAAGAAAATCCTCATTGTAGCAGCGAAGACTAACTGGAGTTACTTCTTCCTGACCCAGTGAGTTCTTGGATTAGTTTCTTGCCTCCTACCTGCTGCCAGATTGGGCATTCTAACTCAGCTGGCAGTTGCCTCACTGCTTTGGTCTTTAATATGAGGTGTTCTGCTGTGTAAGCTGGAAAACAATCTATTTTGCCTTTTGGCTCCCAAAAAGGATGTTATATTAGATGACATATAAAAAGAGGAATGTTTTTAATATAAGAAAAAGCTTTAAGATATAGCTCTGTCAAGTCAAGGACCTCGTCTGTCAGAACAAAGTCATTTCTAATCATATTAGATTTGATGCTTACTTTCATCAAGTTACCTTGATACAATTATATCAATACTAATTAACTGTAATAAAAAATAATTCAAAAGTACAGAACTCAAAAAACTGAGTTGAGAAATTAAAGATTGAAACAAAAGCTTTTGCCAGTCAATTATGAGTCTTCCTAAATTACTATTTATCCTATGCTATCACATAAGAAAGTTACATCAATCACTAAGTGAAAAAAAGAAAAGTAACACCTCTAAGCAAAATATGATATTATCCTTCACCAACTCAAATTCTATACAATAAAATAGTTATACCATATTCTTATTGTTTTTAGTAGGTTAAAATATACTATAAATTTTTATTGCACTGTTAACTTGCTTAGCAAAGCATATCTTCCTCCAGACAGTGAAACAGAAACTTTAACACAGATGGGATTAAATAATTCTAATTTCTGAATGCAGTTGGAAAAATAAATGATCAACTAGTCTAATTACCTAATCTGTGTTTTAGTTCAAGCTCTCCTTTCATAACTTTCTGGGAAGGAGAAAGGTAAGCTATTCAACCCAGAAAATGTAAGATGTTAATGACTGAACGAACATCACCGAACTGGCATCCTAAATGAAATACTCTTTCTTCATGCTGCTCACAGGTTAGAAACAAATAATCTCTTAGTAGCAATGCTTGCTTTCTGGAAAGACCTGTGGTTCAGAAAGAAGAGGTGGGGGTTGGGAGAACTTTTACTTGTTGAAAACGTGGTCCATTTACTTGTGTCTGTTATTACAACCCTTTGGGACAATATCAGAATGTGTTATTGACTAAAAGGTCATATGCCTTGGAGCTTGCCAACCAGAAACTCAAATGGAAGACTTGAATCTCTTAAACAAAGGTATCAAAGTAGCCCCGGGACACTCTCTTCACAGTGCTTGCTCCATGATCAGGAAGTAACACCAGGGAGGCCCACTGCCAGGCAGCAGATCTGCTAGACTACGCCCAAGAGGAAGAAACCACCATTGACTTTCATCTGTTAGTCCAGAGCTTAAAATGTCATAACCTGTCTTTGCCAAAATGAATAATTTAATCTTATAAATTAACATCAGAAAGCATTTTGTATTACACACACACACACACACACACACACTAACCTACTATTGTTGTTTTTTTACAATTCCCACATTATCTTAATTTGAAGTGCTGTTAGGACATTTTTCTGTTTCTGAGACATGTATTAAGTAAAAATATTTTATAAAATTGGGCATTTATGCTTACTCAGTTTTCTGTTAATCCTCATTTGATTAAAACAAACAAATGCTGTCTCTTTGCCTGGTTTCTAGTTCAAGATATTTGACTTGTAAATGTTGGCCTAAAGAAAACAATATGGTTACTATTTGCTGAGCCTGGAACAATGGAATTTTCTATTTGCTGACTCATTAATACTACTTTCCTGTTACTTTCTCCTTCCCAGCCACTTCCTCATTCTTAGCAAGTTTCGCCAACATGTACCTCACTTTGACACATGATTTATAGGAGAGACAGGAGGAGACACAGTGGAGAAGATTTCACCTTCACCTACAGGAGGCCCCAGAGATAGGATGAAATCGTGGAACTAGTCTGTGACCAGCAGTTGTATTTGAAAAGTCAAAGATGCCCAGGGGGGTCTTGCAATAGAAATGAATAAAAAATGTTGAAATATGATCAAGAGATCGATATAGAGGTCATATTGTATTTGAATGCATTCCTTCACATGTTATCCTCTATTACATTTTGCCTTAAATATGTGAAATAATTTAGTATAAAAGTGAAATTTTGGTAACTATTTTTTATTTTCAAAAGCATGATTAGCTATTTTCCTGCTCTGCCAGTTTTTCCTAACTTTCTGTGCACCTTCTCCCTGTAAGAGATGACAGTGTTTACCGTGGTATGCACTGTAATCTCAGATTTAGTGACAAATAATCAGCCCCTGTAAGACCAGCCTTGAACATTTATTCCTTCCAGGTGATGGCAAATGTTCAACTGAGAAATAACAAATACTCATTCAAAATCATCATAAGAGAAAGAAAACAAGCTTTGAAGTCAGAGCGATCTGGGCTCAAATCCCAACTGCAGAGTAACCAGCTGTGTCACCTGTAGTGCCTGTGAGTTTAGTTTTCCATCTGTATTAGCTATAATCCTTAATGAGTTGTTTCAGGAATTAGATATAATATAGGCAAAGTGTTAACATGGTGCCATACAGAGCTTTAAGACCTACGTAAGCTCTCATTATTGTTATTACAGGATACTGTGAGCAAATTCAGATTTTTAGAATTATGGATACTAGATATATGGAGTATCTTAAACCTGGTTATTTTAAAATTCCTTTATTATCTAAATGTAATCATATCCCATCATTCCTGAAAATGTTTTTTGGGAATATTGATAATTGAAAATTTTCTATTTAATCTAGAAGTATTTCCGATCTCACCTAGGATAAACTTTTGTCCCATTTGGCCACAAACGGAAGAAATCCTGGGATGTGGGACTTCCAGTCCTGAAACTGGGAACATTCCAGGCAAATCAGGATGACTTCATTACCCTAGCCCCACCTCACAGGCATCTGGCCCTCTCGCCATGGGGATACTTAAAATCAGTTTCTTGGATCAACAACATTGAACTCTGATAGTGAGGAATGAAGAAAAAGAAAGATGACAAGATACTATAGGTAACATAACCATTCAACTCAGGAAGGAGGTAGCATGTAAGGGAAGACTGGTAAGAGTAGAGTTAGGCTAATTAAAATTCAAGTTATAGTCTATTACCTTCCCTACCTTTATAAGATGTTACACAGTCAATATTTAGAATTGGGACTAAGGCAGGAAGTTATGGGGAGGGACGTATAGTATCTCTAAAAGAAAACAGCTGATATCTTCCCAAGTTCATGCCATTTTAGTCTTTCCAACAACTATATGAGTCAGTTTTTCAAGAAGGCTCAATTTGCTTTTGCAAAATAAACAAGGAATATTAAGTAATAGTTGGTCGCTATATGATCTTGAATACGTGACTGCATAGGACACAGGATTATGCAATAATTCATTCTATCCCAAAATATTGAAATTGTCACACACCTTTCAGCAGCTAATATAGTTTTCTCAGTGAAAGCTATCTGTTTTTTGGTGGGGAGGCGTAAAGAGGGAGAAATAAACTACCAAATACTAGCATACTAAGGATAATGATTATTGAAATCAGTGGAAACTCTCCAGTTGTACCACTGTTCTAGTGGGAGTAGAGGGGAAGTTAGCCATTGTTCAAGGTAATATAATCTCCTTCAGAGATTGCTTTGACTTTTGCATTAAAATGTGACATAAGCACATATATCATTAGATTTGCACAGATCCAAATCTATCTACCAATATGAAGCCTACTTATCCTCTTCTTTCTGAAAAAGAATGATATCTCTTTGATCAGAGATGAAATCATTCTCCTTCCTTTTATCTTGAAATCCTAGAGGTCCAACCTTTTCTGGCTGGATGCAAGAAACACAAAATGCCAAAGTTGCTGAGTGCACTGATTTTTGTCTCAGCTGAAAGCATATATTGCTTTTCTATTATGCTATTGAAATGTTGAATAAATTTAACTCAGAAATAAATATAATGTCACCAGCTTTATATCTACTTATGACATAGGTCTTTCTGTTTTATTCTGCTGAGTTAACCTATGCTTCAGGCAGGTAGCATTCTATGGATATTGCTCCAAAAAATTGGTTTAATTGGGAATCGCAAAGGCAGTAAATAAGTAAATGGTGGGTAACTTTCATACTATCTCATATTATTTTTCATTAATTACCAACCAAAAAGAGATTCACAATGGAATAAGCTAAATCACACTTCTAAAATTACGTATTGAAGATATCCACAGCCTATTACTCTCTAAAATAAAAGTATCTTTACATTGTTTCAAATACCCAACCCTGGTGGCCATGCAAAAGTTATGGCAGACAAAACTTTATGTGGTTAAAGGAGCACTGGGTTAACACTGAGTTAATGGCCTTTAAAACAGGAGTATGTCTACAAAGCTCGAATTTGGGACTCCATAACCATTCCCCATTTCTGTTGAATTTTACATTTTCTGAATTATAAACCAATGGGAGAGAAAGAAGGGCTACACTTTTGTGACTTTTCCTAAAAATAGGACTTAGTTTGGGAGATAAGAATGAACTTCTTAGAGTATAATTAAGGAGGGACTGAGATTACAGAGGAGACCAGCAGCTATGTCCCTCTCCTTACTAACAAACTCTTCAATCATTTCAACTCAGGATGCACAGTCCTTTAGAATTCAAGGAAACAGAGTTCGTTTCCATTATGTCTCATTTTCTTGATCTGTAACTAATACATAAAGAAATCTAAAAGTGAAGGATTCTCTTCTCTCCACATCCTTTCCTATAGTTTTTTATTATGTTTGTATGCTGTTGGTGGGAGTATAAATTGGTATACCCATTATGGAAAACTATACAGAGATTCTTCATCAGATTAAAAGCATAAGTTTCATATAATCTAGTTATTCCACTTTTGAAAATTCCATTTTGGGGTACTTATCCCAAAAAACAAAAATACTACTTCAAAGAGATATATGCAACCCCATGTTTATTGTAGCATCATTTACTATAGCCAAGAGCTGGAAGCAAACTAAGTGCTCATAGACAGCTGATTGGATAAAGAAGATGTAACGTGTGTGTGGGTGTGTGTAATGGAATAGTACTCAGCTATTAAAAAAAGATGAAATCCTGCCATTTGCAACAACAGTGCTAGAGGGTATTGTGCTTAGTCAAATAAGTCCAATAGAGAAAAATAAACACCATATGATTTTGCTCATATGAGGTGTATAGAGAAATCAAACAAACTAATGAAGTAAATAAGTCAAAATAAACTTTCAGTCTGTAACACCAAATTAGAGGCTACTGGATGGGAAACAGGGTGGGAAAATCAGGTGAAAGAGGTCAATTATATAACTATATCACCATAATAGGATATAATTGGACTTCTAGTGGTAATCTTATTATAACATATAAAGATGTTGATATTTAGTGATGTACACCTGAAACTTAAATAATGTTATAATGCAATGTTACTTCAAGAAATAGTTATAAAAAGTAAAGATGAAGAGAGGCAGAAAAATCAGAATGGGTAAGGTCATGCTAGAGGAGGATAGCATCATTTTGTCTATACCCAGGGGACAGGGACCAAAATGCCCTGAGTGATGCTCGGCTGGGACATCATCATTCCTTAGCATTGTGAGCATTGCCAGACTCCAGCTTTGAGTCAGGATCAAGCAGAACTCTCACCAGTTGTCTTACTGAATCTTTGCCTCCTTGAGGCTCCATTCAACACCTTGTCACATCCTGAGATACAGCCCTTGTAAACTCTTGTCTAAGGAGCCCTCTAAGGCCTATCTACTGACTTAGCCAGACAATGCCTTAAACACAGACCCTAAAGGCAGAGCTGTCAGAATCCGCTGCTGGAGTTAACTACTTCCTGACTCCAATGTCACATGGTTTGTCACTTTATTTCCAAAGGGATAAAGAGTCATGCTGCACATCAGTGAGGAAATATCCAACTCTCACCTGCCAGCTGTTAGCTTGTTTGGCTATTTTTCTCTCTGAGAAAATATTTAATCATGAGTCCATTTGGCAAATAGCACCGCCTGGCCTCTGAAGTCTGATATTTTTTGCTTTTTCAAAAGAATGTATGTGAAAGAATTGAGTCATGAAACTTGGAACTCATGAAATTGAGTTGTTTCAAATCTAAAGATACAGTATTCCTTTCTCACCTTTAGATAACAGAGCCCACTGAACTGAAGTCAAACTAATAACTGACTTAAAAGGTTTAACTCACTTTTCATGTTCAAATGTCTATTTTTGGCTTATTTTTAATATTAAATAATTAAAAATCAATCATTTAATTAAAAATTGCATGTGAATAAAAATAATAATTGCTTTGGATGCTTTTGATGGGGTAATATGCTCAAAGATTTAGGATATGAAGACCAAATTAGCAGAAAGTACCAAGTCAGTGAGACTTCTTAGTTACTCAAATTGAGTGTTATTGCTAAAATTGATGATATTGTAAAAATTAAATTAAATCTTTGGAACAAGAGATCGTGAGATAGAAGAGATGTATTTATTTATATGTATTAAACAAAAACAATTTATGAAAGCTGTAGTCTTGTATTAGTTGTGTATTATATTAGGACAAACTGCTATTTGTCCTAGATTCCAACTAGCCCAGAAAGACCTTGGAAGCCGTACTTCTATGACATACTCTTCATTATTGTGGAGATTATAGCAGATAATTTATTGGATTCTCTGCTTGTTATGGAATGGATAGTAGATTTAAGAGAAGGAGAAGAAGGGGAAAGAAACTAATAATTGTTAAGTGTCGTCAAACATTTTTACATAGTTTATCTCCTTTAACTGCTAGAACAGTCCTGTAAAGTGGGTAATAATATTCCCACTTTGAATGTGAGAAAATGTATTGTTGACAAAGTTGGAAACTGAAAAGAGACAGAGAGATGGAGATAAAGCTATCAGTTTTCTAATAAAAATGAATGCAAAATGTAGCTTACATGTGTGGACAAATGGACTTGCTATAATTCACAGAGATTTATAAATTCTTTCCCTCTGGACACTGCAGGGTCTTCCCTCTCCAAGGACAGGAAGTACTCTGGGAACTTTATCACAAATGTGAAGAGAAAATAAATGAATTGGGGACAGGCTCTCCCTTCCTGTCCCTTCTCCTTTCCTCTTTCCTTCCTCCACCCCTAACACCCTACCCTTTCTTTCTGCTTTCCAGGAAGCTGAATTCCAGATTTGATAACCATTTACCTCCTCCAGTTTGGCAAAGCAAATGTCCACAATTATCCTTCATGAGTAAATTATTGTGGAATCAGAATGTAATTTCCTCCTCTGGGAAAAACAAATCACTAAAAAATAGTTTTTCAGGAGGAAGACTTAAAGCTTATTTTATCGTTTTTGAGAGAGGAAAGGAGGAGGTAACTGCAGGGGAGAGACTAGAAGTACTGTATCATCAGGTCTGGAAGACACTCCAGGTGTTAGGTCTCAGTTGGAATCCAGACTAGAAAGCCATTACTGTCTAAAAACCTTGAACATTTGGGTCCAAAAAACTATGTGAAAAGATCTTATTTTAGAGTGAATGTATGATTTATCATAACTTGAGAAGAGTAAAGTTTCAACTGTTATCTTTCTGATCCTACTGTAGAGCATCTTTGATCTGTCTCAGTGTTGAATCAATCCAACTGTCTGCAAGAATAGCCACTGATAATTTCTTGCCTTAACTGGCCAGCACTTGAATTCTAGGAAAAAAGCACAAAGCAGCCTGAATGTGGCTCCCTGTGACAGCAGGCTTTGAGAATTTCTTCTTCTGGAAGATCTTTTGTAAATATATATAAAGCATGACCATTAGAATAATTTATCCTTGACCATCAAGTAAGAAAATGGTAAATCGATTTCATTAACATATGCACATAAGTGACCAAACGTGTCCTTCCTGTTTCCCCTCAAGTTTCTTAGGGATACAAAGAAAACATTTTATTCAGTTCTCTTGAATACTAGGGATAGAAGGGACTGGACTAATATTTAATGAATGCCATATACTAACTGCTTCATGTAAATTATCTCAGGTAATCCTTATAACTACTTTGTAAAGTAGGTGTTTTTAATCCGCATTTTAAATGAGGACATCATGGTTGATAGCATGTTTCTAGAACATTATAACCAAAGAAACAGAAAGTGTCAGCTGAGGATATGAACATGGCTCATAGACACCAAAGTCCATCTGTTCTCCAGTATAAACTAGTGATTCTAAGCAGAGTGGAGTTTGGGCTCCAGTCTTGAGCTTGGATTTCTAAAGCAAAGAACAGCTTCACAATGATAATCTTCTCACTTACTGTAGCTGAACTATTTACTAAGTTAACAGATTGGGCTCAGTAGCTCTATGTTTATGTGTGCTGGTGGAGTGGGAAAGTTAGCAAGTAACTGAGGCTCTTACCTCCCAGTTTACCCCTGATGTCTGTTCTTTCATATTCAGCTCTAATTCTGCATTCCAAATCTCACACCAAGCTTGGATTTTCCCCACTGTTTTAGTGGTTGCCCTTTTGCTGGCAATGAAATGACCCAGTCTCTGGTCACTGCACTAGGTTACCAGTCATTCTTCTTATCCATTGCCCAGAGTGTAGCTGTTTAAAGTTCTTAGTATTTGGACATTCTTAACTGTCATCAGGTCTCTTTAATTACATACTTTAGGAATTCTTCAGTGTATTATATTCTGAGACTACTGTAAAATTACCCCAAATTACCCCAGTGCAGGAATGTTAAAACAAAAGGAATTTTTCCTCCGTTGTAGACAAGAAGTCCAAAATCAAATTATCAAAAGGGCCATGCTCCCTTTAAGTGCCCCAGAGGGGACCTTCCTTTCCTCTGCCTACTTTCTGGTGGTTTCTGGAAGTCTTTGCTTGTGGACGAGCCACTCCAAATCCCTGGTGTCTCTGTGTCATTTTCTTTGTTCTTATAAGAATACCAGTCACTTAAGGTTCACTTTAACCCAGTATTTTCTGGTTTTAACAACTTAGATCTACCAAGAACCTATTTCCAAATAAAGTCACGTGTTAAAGTTCCACATGGACAAGAATTTTTGAGGAGACACGATTCCATTTGGTGGACCCAGGGACCTTACTGAACCTTATTCTCTGCCCAAATCCACCAGGTAGGATCACCTGACAGTGCTGATAGCAACAAACTGCTATTTTTCCTAGATTCCAACTGGCCCAGAAAGACCTTGGAAGCCACACTTCTATGACATACTATTCATTATTGTGGAGACTACAGCAGATAATTTATTGGATTCCCTGCTTGTTATGAAATAGGTAGTAGATTTAACTAGCTTTGACAGGAAGAACAAATTTTAAAACATCTGTTGCAGGTTTCTTATACTTTAAGGCAATGGAAAAAATATCTTGAAGATGTTAAAAGTAAGACATAGAGCAGTCAAAGTAGAAATACATCAGTTTAAGATAATAGAAATAGTTTTTTTAATTGCCTTGACAAAAATAAAAATGATAGTGAATTGCAAATTGTACTTGCCAAAATACAGCTTTCATAGATGACTTGTGCTATTTTTTTTCAAATTGAAAATGAATCAGAGGGTTAAAGTCACTTGAAAGATATTTTTTGAAATGTAATTACATCTTAATTGTAATAGTTCCATCTACCCTTGTTTATAATGTCAATGAAATTCTGACAAGCTAGTCAATGCATATCTAAAGTCAGAATAAAGATTTTTTATACTATGCTCTATAGCTGAGTTATATTGGAGGGAAAGCAAGGACACTTTGTTTATTATCTCTCATTAGCCAAACTACAGTTACAGCTCAAAGCAACAGTCACAAAAAATGAAGAACATATGGGGAATTTGGATTAATGAAAATCACCTGAGTTGAAATAAATGCTGAGAAGCTTGCTGGATGTAATTGTTGTAATAGCCTTAAGAAGATTACTTCACCAAATGTTTTTATCCAAAAAGAAGTGAGGCAGACTAGTAATGGTCTGGAAAACTCTGCTTTACCTTTGATCATGAGGATGAGAGGATGCAGGATACACAGCGGCTGGGGAGATGCTCTCCCTCTTGGATCTAGAGATTTATAAAAAGGTCAAAGAGGCAGACATTACTGAACATGCAGCAGGCATGCACCTTTTGAAGGTTTTATTTAAAAATGATGCACAATTTGGGCTATTGGGCTTAAACTGTAGTTACTATAAGCAATTTAGGAGATTAGTGAACTTGGCAACCTGACAGACTGGTGAATGAGTCCCTCCTATGAGTAAAGAAATGAATTTCCCTACATTTCATCATATCGAGATCTGAGCTTCTGAGAGTATCTACTACATAAAGTTAGTGTATGGCTGAAATAAAATAACACTTGCAGAATGAATGGCAGATAATAACTGTTGAATGAATGGTAGCAACTGAAATCCATTTCTCGTTTTTTTTTATTTTGCCATTGCCATATTCAGAGACTCATTTCTAATGACTTACTCAACTCAAAAACATTAGAAGTTCAGTCAGATCTTTACCGAAAAATATGTAGACACGATGACCAGGAACTAGGGTCACTGTTACTGCGGTCCCCTCAAATATTGTGAGATGAATCTAGAGCTAGAAGATCTGAACTGGAGTTCTTATGGTGCCAGTAACAAATCAGCGCAGCCTTTGGGGCTTCATTTCTCACCTGTGAATAGAACTTTTCTTTTCCAGAATATTAGGTCTGCAACTATGACTAACACTAACCTACAGAGAAAGGCTGGAGAACTGAAATAGGTACAGACGGTCAATAGAGTTAAGATAGATGCAGATGGTGAATTTTAAGGGGAAAAGTAAAGGGGCAAAAGAATAAGAGAATCAAACAGTCATAAGGGAAAGAGATGAGGAAGACAACTGAAGGGAAAAGGAGGAAGGAGAATGAACATAAAGAAAATAGAGGGCAGAGTGAGAATTCCTGCTCTGCCATTTATCTGAGTGACTGGTAATATCCGGATCTCTGTAGCCTGACTGAGAGTTCAAGGCTGTGACTGAGATAATCGACAGGTCGGTGTGAGAAATTCTCCTGAATAAAGATTTGGAGATACCAAGTTTCTCCACAGAGACAAATGTGGGAACAGACTGAAAACAGGACACTTAAAACACCCTTAGAAAAGGTATACAAAAAGAGAGAGGAGGAAATTATCATAGAAATAATGCAAGAAAATTTACCATAAGTGAGGGACATAATTTGGATGAAAGAACCCTTCATCACATCACACAACAGCATAATAAAATTAAAGAGAAAATAAAATTTATAACACCTTGACATTTTGTGGCATTCATGAACAATAAAACATATTTAAGTTGTCAAGAGGAAAATCAGGTCACCAGCTATGCTGATAGGAATTAGAATGAAATCCATCTTTTTGATAAGATTGAAAGCTAGAAGACAATAGAACAAGGACTTTTCCAAGGCAAGAAATTAATTTCCAATCTAGATTTCTATATCCAATCAAATCTCAATTCAATATTTTCAAATGTAGTCAGTTTCAAAATTTACTTTCCATACCAATTCCTTAGGAAGAAATAAGATAATGTTCTTTATCCAAATTAAAAAGAAAAAAGGAAAGAAGGGAGGGAGAGAGGAAGGGAGGGAGGGAGGTAATCAGGACAGGATTTGTTACCAGAGAATCAAAGGGGATTGCTAACCTGTTGGTGAGAGTAAATACTTGAGTCCGAGAAACAGTAAGATTAGATCAGAAGACAAATGACTACAAGGAAGTTATGGGAAGAAGAAATTGAAACTAATACCACCAGTTGCATTTAATCATGTTGGGAGGCTATTTGTACTTCAGGTGGAGATGTGGCAAAGGAACTTGTGAAAAGTAAATAGAAAAAGAATAAATACAAAACATACAAATAACAGGCGAGGGGGAAAATTTGCCTAAGAAAAAAGTTCCCTAAAAAAAAAGTTAATCATAGTAGATTACATATCTCAGCTCTGAACATTTTCACTCCCATAGTAATGTAAGCACTGAACTCTCATTAATCACAAATTATGGTAAAACAATTTTCAGACAATGGATGAAAATGTATGTGTGTTGAGAGTGGAATGGCAGGAGTAGATTCTCATTCCAATTTAGGAACTCAGTGTATAATACTTAAATGCGGAAAGCATCTAAAATAGATACAGGTATATTCGTTTTTTAAAGGACAAAAAATACCAAATAAACAATAGTAGTTGCCTCTGGGGAGGGAGCAGGAATCAGAGAGGAAACCATTGCATGTTTTTCATTGCTATTGTTTTGAGCCTTGTAGTACTTTGGGGTTTTTAATTTGTATATGTTAATTACTATAATGATTATAAAAATGAAATTGAAAATATATTCAGAATGTAGAGAAAAACATACCTCACTATGATTACTGATTGGAAAAGGTAGAGCATTCCTAACAAATAGCATTCACTTTGCATGTGAAAAATTGAGGCCCAGAGAGACTCTGTAAGGTGACATGTTTACTAAGTGACAGAGGCAGGAATCTAACCCAGTCTTTCTGACTTCATATTTCTGGGCTTTCTCACAATACCTTCCTACTTCTCATTATCTTTTATCTTAAATTCATTGTGTTGCATTGAATAAGATCATCCACCCAGTAGAAACTAAACAACTCTGAATATACAAAATAACCTCCCTCATTGGTCCTGTCTGAGCTAACTAGCAATCTCTAATCTTATCTTAAATCTCAGTGGCACTCTTGATTTGGTGACACCCTGAGGAACAGTGATGAAAGTATTAGGTACAGCTTTTCAAATGGAGAAATTCTTCTCATTAGATCCTCCCAAGACACAAGAAATTGATCTCATTGCTTAACAAATGTTCTCAAAGTAATTCAGTGCACCTGGGAAATAGCAAGTCTATTTGCTCTTAAGACATGATTGCATTAAACTTTAACGATGTACCTGACATGGAGGTTAGACAAAAGAAATTTTTAACTGAGTATCAACACTATCATGGGAGTATTTTTCTAACTATACCTTTTCAAAAAACTATGCACTTTGATGAACTCTTAGTTCTCATCTATTGACTTGATATAGCCACTAATTAATATCACCTTCCATAAGAACAAAGCACCACTAGCCTTCTCCCTGGAAACTAGATATTTTTTGTGTCCTTTGGCACTCGTTCTTGGGAGTGTCATTATGATGCCTGCAATTTGAAAAATTCACTGACAACTCCAGTTAAAGAAAGAAAATATAATTAGGTCAAAATTGGAAAGTGCCTGAAGTAGGATGATTAGTTTGCATTTTGTGTAATATGTGAACACCTGTGAAAATGGTAAACATCAAGAAGCTTCTTAGAAAACTTTGTGAAAAGAATCAGTAGGGGGAAATTAGATTGAGTTGCTATGTATGCTTTCAATTTGATCTTTCTAGTTTAAGCCCTTGGGTCTCATAGTTATGAGACCTTGGAACTTTACGCAAAATATACATGTATGTGCATTTTGAAAAAATACAGTATATAGAGTTCATCAAAATTCTAAAGAGGTTCATAACCTCCCAAACATAAAAATCATTGCTTTATGTAAAGAATTGGAACCCATTGGAATTTCTTTAATTAGATTTTTCCTAGTGGAAATATCAGGATTTTTGTGATAGTACTTGTAAATTTCCAAGAGATAGACAGTCCATCATTACTGTTCAATTATTTTTCTATTTCTGGAGCTATTAATCTCAAAATTCATCTCAGACAAATTTCATCTCCTCTTTCACTCTATATCCCAAATTTCTTTGTTCTGGCTTTTGAGGATTCATATGAGATAGTACATTTTTTGGTGTGGCTTCCTACTTAAATTTTCAACTTCATTCTTTGGATTACATACTGAACATTTTTAATAGAAAATTGAAAATCTCAAGCAATGTATTACTCAGTGATGGTGTCACCCTTCCCATTCTCTCCTTGTTCTTTCATTAATCAGAAGCAGTTTTTGCTAATGCTCTCAAAAGGTATTTTCCACTAAGTAATTACAGAGAAAATAAAGGGTCAACTCAATGGTATGTGGGTGGCCTGGATTCTTTTTGAGTCTTTTTTAATTTTTAATCATTGTTAAATTAATCTCTCGCAACCTGGAACCAGAGGAAGGACAATTAATCAATGCTTTTCCTTATTATTTTGAAGATCAACTGCACAGTAGTTTATATTACTAAGAAATGCAATGTACCCAGACATTTAATAACATACTAAGAATAATCTATAGAGTTTAAAGGGCAAATGACATGCAGAGTCAGGCTGAGATTTCAGTTCTCTGATAATGGTGGATGAGCCACCACATTGTGGAATCTTTTTCTTGCCTTCCCAAGTCCAGAAACAAAATTTTAACAACATGTCTAGGCTAATTACTTTCTCACATATAAACCAATGCTAGTCAAATTAATGGAGCACTACAGTATAAAAGAGATGCAAGTCTATTTATTCGTTAGAAGCAGAATGCATCTATCAATATCATTATAACTGTGTCTTCTACTTGTAAAGCCCACTTCCTAGAATGCGGGAAACAAAACAATTAACAGTTGAAAGCTGAACATAAATTGTAACAAAGAAAACTGTGAGAAAATTCCTAATGAACGAGCTTGATTTTATGTGATTTTACACTGCCTGGAGACCCTTGGACCAGATTCCTTACACCTATAAACCAGATCTGTCACTTTCTTGCAAGTGAATACTTGGGTGAGATATTTAGTCTTTCTGAGTTTCATTTGCCAAGGTTTTTTCTGGGCGAGGAGAAAAAGTCAATTAGACAAAAAGTCGAATAGCCAGGGCTTTATTGGGGTTTGCACACCCGGGCGAGGTTCCCAAGTCCGCAGAATGGGGCTGAGGAAGTTGCGGGCTGGGGAAGTCGCGGGCTGGGGAAGTCGCGCTTGAACAAAGCAGGGGCGCTCTCTTTAAGCAAAGGAATTTTGCGGGCTTCCTACGTCGCGATTGGGGATTGGCCCTGTGAATCCAGGTGTGGGCTTCAATGCCTCAGTCTGACGTCAGCCACCTTTTTCCCGGGCTTGGCTGCCGTTTTCCTGGGCATGGCTGCTGCTGCTTTTGTCCCTGGGCCAGCCTAACAATTACATACTTCATTTTTAATATAAGATCAGAAAAATAATGAACTTAGCACTACATTGCTCCACAGACCCCTTTGTGTATTTTTCCCTCTCTTACCCTCATGTTTTCCACAACCTTCTTTCCTTCATTCTTAATAAACTCTATCAGTTTTCCCCAAAGTGAGAGACAAACATGTAGCTGAGAAATACTTAGCATTGTTTTAAGCGTATTACTTGAAAATTTTACAGTAAGTGACATCATGTTTTGCTTGCCATTCTTTCTCATACATTGTCATGTTATTGTATGAGAATTTAATTTTTTGCCTCTGTTACATGGTATTCTGTCATGACTATAAGTCATATTTTATGTGTCTCTTCACTTAGTGATGGACATAGGCAGTTTTTGCCCTTTTGCTGCTTCCAAATGACTCTGTGATACGTGCATACTTCCTTCTGAGCATGTACAAGTTTTTCTCTGGGGTGTATTTCCAAGGGCAAAGTTGCTAAATCGTAAATGCATATGTTCACATATAGTAGATATGGAAGGATTGCATATACTTTTACTTACTTTTCCAATAGAGCACAGAGGGAAATGGGATTGGAAGGGGGAAATGAAAAGAAAATGAAGACGAAGGTCCCTACTTTCTTTAGATGCTAATAGTATACCTCAAACTAATAATTATGATTAACTGGGCTCTGTGTACCTGAGGTCCATATAAATGGAATAAAAACACATAGCTTAATATATTACCAATATAAATACAACACATACTTCAATTGCTTGGTGTCCCCACCCATGTTCTAGATCCAGGATATCAGACTACTACTCCCTATCAAGATGCTGCGGAACATCATCAGGTGATATTTGTAAGGCCCTTAAAACTCTTGAGACTAAGATGAACAATGTAAAGTTGCTATTCTGTGCAAATAAGTTTGAAAATTTTAATTACTGACCTTTCTTTGTTAATCTATGCTGAGATATATGTAACTTAAATGGTCTCTTCAAACCTGACTCTTGTTTATCCTCAAAGAATCTATAAAGATTTATTTTATTTTCTTGAAGGAATATTGCACTTTGATCTAGGTTTGAGGTATACATGATGGCAAATTTACATCTGTACACAGTAAATTCACCACTATTTCTTTTTTTCCTTCACTATACAACTAATCCTCTTTACCCCATTTGCTCCCTACTTCTCCCCCATCTCTTAATAATGGACTATTTGGACACTTTTGAGTATTTCATCTAATCAAAGAATAGAGGGTCATATATTATTTAATCATATATATTGCCAAGATGTTTAGATCAGGAGTTCTATAGTCAGCAGTGAAAAAGAAATATCAAATCAAGGTTCAAGTGTTAGTTTAAATTACAATCATAGATGGGTAAGAATTTTAAAAATAAATGAAAGATCACTAAATAACTTTTTCCATGCTAAAAGAATAAGATAACCAAACATTTTCTTTAACAACTTTTCAGTTCTCTTAGGTCAAAGCTAAATGACAAGTACGAGCACTTTCAAAGCTGAATGTGGTTCTTCAGAAACAGAAAATACTGACCTAGAAGGTGGTCATAGTGATATCTTGGGAACAAATGAAAAGTATTTCTTCTCTGAGATGTGTCTGTGAGCAGTTCAATCCTTTAATTCAGAGCAGGGTTATTTTAATTTTTGATAGCTTATGATGTAATAGATAATAAGTTAGCTAAATTAGTTTGCTTTGCTTCAATTATTATAATATTAATCCAGTGTTGTGTTGTCTTTTGGTAATACATATCGCTATAATTCTTTTACTATTTAAAAGCCAAGAATACATAATGTAAGAGCATATTTAGAAGTAAAACAACACCACTAAATTTTTAAATGTTTACTTTACATTGTATTAGGTTTCATTTAAATTTTTTCTCCTTATATCTATTATTATTATGTCTAATATAGTTTCATTTCCTCAAATCAGACCTATTTTTAAACATAGATTTTATTTTAACAATCCATGCAAAAATTACCCCATATATTCTGAACAAAAAGCATTCTAAATATAACTTAGAAAGGACTCATTTCAAGTTTCAATACCATGTATACTCAATAGTCTTTACCCAAGAAAAATAGCTCTGCATTTGCAAAACTTTTATGAGCATAAACTAAATATACCAGAACTGAAGATGAGGAGTTGGGACAATATTTTGTGATTAAATCAAATCTTTTAATCAACTGTTAGGAGTTGATAATGAAACCCTTGTCCTCAGATCTTTGTCCCCTTTAACTTTTATGACTTGTGTACTCAATGATTTAGGGAGCTGGAAGACTCACTTCCTGAAACAGGACACCTCCTGAATTGGATTCCTCTTAAAGGGCTGTCCGGCACCTTGCATAGTTACAAGCCTTTTAGCTGGAGGTCACTGCTGGTAGAAAGGCACCAGGAAAAACTCATATTCACTTCTGTTGTACCTGAAGCATATGTTTACATATCCATCATTGTATAACTCTATAGTATAGTCTCACTTTTTAAATATAACAACCTTTTCTGGGACAAGATAACCAAGCTGTGAAATAAACGCTTCATGATACTCCTTCAATAGTATTTTCTGGGCTTGCAGATATGCCTGAGGTTTTTTGTGTTGGCTCCACACAGCTCCACAGAAAGTCTGCACGGAAATCACCTGTCCTGTCCTTTGTCACACCAGAAAACACACCTAGGAACAGTCACCAAATTGTCCCAATGCCTTGTATTACCCAACCTTAACATAAAAGATTGAATTTTGCATTATTAGACTATGACAGAAAAGTCTACTTTTCCTAGCTCTAATAGTAATGCTGAATGCTAAGAGAAGGAACAGGGTTTTTGTTTTGTTTTGTTTTGTTCCAATAAAGACAATATCCTCCATTCTATAAGATCTTCCTTATAAGCAAAGCATTGAGAATTACCAACTTGCAGGTCCCAGCTATGCTTTGGGTCATCAGAAGTCGATTACTGCTGTCCTTGGAGGATAGTGTTAAATTCCAGTGAAATTGTCAACTAATTCAATGACATGCCCATGTTCCACTCATTTAGGCAACTGATTTTCTGAATAGGTAAGCATTTCACATATCCCTAACCATACTAAATAAGCTTAGAAAATTCAAGTAGATTCTTTGCTATTTCTCTCTGTCTTTCAGCTGTCATCCTGCAGTACAAGACCCCCAGATTCTTCTCAATCATGAGAAGACTTGTGAGCATTCAGAAAATCCTAAATGAGCTATTGTTAGGTCAGGGAGATTTAGAAGCGATAGCATATTCTGTGGCGCTTGTGGAACTGCCTCTATAGAATTGATATCTTTAATTACAGGCAGCATATTCATGTTGTAGAACTTAGTGCCATCACAGGTCAGAGGCAATCACTATCCATCAGCTCCAGGTCAGCTTGCAATGCTGGCATTAGGCCTGGGCTATTAGAGAGATTCTGGCTAGAACTGAACACCTAATTTCCCTACACCCAAGCACGATAAACAGGAGAGAGGCTTGTTGCCCTTTAGACTATTTAGTGCTTACGTGCTTATAGAAGCTATCATCTTTTGGATTTGGTACAAGTGAGAGAAAGCAGTTACTTAACTGGAATATAAGACACCAGAGACTCTGCAGCTAATAAGAATAAGTTCAATTACAGAAAGATATACATTGCATGATTATACTTACAAGAGGAATCTAAAATAGATTCATAGAGTCAAAGAGTGGACTGGGTGTTTCCAGAGGCAAAAGTCGGCGTTGGATATAGGGAGTTACTAATCAAGGGCATAAAGTTTCAGTGAAAGAAGAGGAATAAGAACTAAGGATCTGTACACAATACTGAATTGCACGTTTTACAATTGTTAGAAGTTAAATCTTATGTTAAGTGTTCTTACCACAATAAAATAAAACTTTAAAAAGAAAAAGAAAAAAACTAACAAAGCCAGGTTTATTGGTACTTTTTTAGCAGATTATAGGACCCAAGAATTCTTATCAATGCCAATCTAAAACACGACTCAGGCCACAGAGAACAAGCAACAATAATAAAAGCTATTCACATTTCAGAACACGAAGTCTCTATCTTCAGAGAACACTGAATGCTTCTTTACCCCACAACCCTAGGGTGATGCTTTTCTTATCTGCAGAATACTGTGGTTTATAGTTTATCTGAAACTTGCTATTGTTTCTCCACCTAATAATCCACATTTATGATTTATTCTAGAAGAGGTATAGAGATGAGTATAACTCCCGACGAGGATGTTACAGAAAATAATGTAGATGAACTCTTTTGCCCTTAATGACCCATAATAAAATGCTCTTGTTACCAAGCTCTGCAGGAGAATCCAGTACCAGTTGCCATGGTAACGCCCAGCTGCACCTCAGCACTGTTGCTTAATGATCAGTGTGATGTCAGGCCCTTGAGATAACCACAAGCTTAGACAAATCTTTACAACCACAGTGACAGTCCATTCGGGACTTCAGTTATATCTGAACGAGGGCTCCTGTGTCCAGGTATAATTAAAATATAATGAGAACTATGATTGGAAATGCTTTTAGCAGAGAATTAGGTCACCTTTTAAATTCTAAATTCACTTTCATTTATCCACATGATTGCCCAGTCGGAAGTGAGCCAAAATGGGGCAGCCATGGTCATTATTGAAAATGGCATTTCACACACTGTGACTGGGCTCCAGCACACCCTTTTCATGGGTGGGATGAGTAGCAGTTCTATCTTGGTCCACTTCCAAAAAAGGACAACATGAGGACTATTTTATGCCCCTTTTCCATGTTTCCTGAATCTACCTTTCCCTGTGAGTGGGCTTGAAATGCTTACTAATATTCATTACTTTGTTTTAGAGAACAAAGCCAGAAAGTTTACACAGAATATAGTTTTCAAAATTTATATATTTATCTGGAAGAAGACAGGCTCTGAGGCATCTGTCCTCCTTCCCTTCTTTTATTCCTCTTTCCCTTCCCGACTTGTGCTCTCTCTTAACTGTTTATTAGGTACCTAATATCTGAAGATGTATAAAACTCAATCCCTACCCTGTAAGAACTAACAGGTTGTTAGAGAGGACGTGACATGCAAGCAAATGCGTAAGCTAAGAAGAAAGAGGTATGCACAGGGTCCAAGAAGACAGACCCTACCTGAGGGAGACTAGGACCTATCTGTAGAGGAGGTGATGGTTAGGTCAACTCCTGAAAGGAAGTAGAGTGATTGGGGGAGGGAGGGAGAAGAGACAATATAAGTAAAAACTGCAGGCATGAAATAAATGATCTTGAGTGTTTGGGGAATTGTAAGCAATTCAGAGTGTTTGGAGCTTTGATCAAGAGAGCAGAGTAGTAGAACTAAGACTGAGAATTAGGTAGGGGCCAGACTACAATGAATTTTTACTTTATTTTATAGGCAAGAAAGGGCTACATAAGACTTTAAGGGATGAAGGCAGAAAATTATTATTGCCATTTAGGAAAATGATTTTCCAGAAAAGAAAAGTGTGATCTGGGAAGACATAGGCAGTTAGTAAGTTATTGAAATAGAATAACTCTAGAAGACATTTTTTTTTTTTTTTTTTTTTTTCTGTCTAGCACCTGCTTTTTGGAAAATAATTGCCTTTCCCTGAACTCCCAACCTACTCACACACAAGTAGACATATGATCCCAACCCAGCCCATTCTAGTTCCTCTATCCCTGCTTTACTGAGATCAGCCAAGAAGGGTATATAATCCAAACAGTACCAATCAGAATTCTCCCATGATATTTCACATGTCCACTCTTGTACATAAGATTTTTTTCCCTTCAAGATGAAAAGATGTAACTTCCAAAGGTCAGATTTATTGCCTCATGAAGAGGGCCCTCTAAACATTAGGCCAATACTTACAAACAAATGCACTGAAACATGAAGATAGAGAGCTGTATTGATGTTGTTGGGGGACCTAGAATCTAGGACATAGACCCCGTTGTGTCTGAAACTAGTATACCGATGAACTTGCCTACCACACACACCACGATGCATTCCTTTTGTTGTGAAAAAGCTTGAATTAGTTTCTTGTCACTTGGAACTGAATGTTCCCTGACTAATAAGTTATGTAAGACTCATGGGAATTTAAGTTGAGATTGGAGAGGCTGGATAGAGTAGCCGCAGTGAGGTTAATGCAGTTATACACAAATTGGAGATGTGAATACAGTGAGAAGTGCTAACAGAGGCCCCTAAGAAGAACCTGGGAAAGAGAGAGGTCGGACCCACCAACATGAGTCTCCAACTTCTGCATATCCAAGGGATATGAAATTTCTGCTTGATAAGGGGATGGATGAGAACATTTCTCATTCTGACAGAGACTATCTCATTTGGAGTGACCAGATTTATAGGAAATGTACTCATGTTGAGTCAAATCTGTTTTCTTGTCTCTTACTAATCATGGTTCTATTCATTAGGCCCTTACAGAATATATTTATATTTTTCTTTTCAGAAAATTCTTTCCCATTAATAAGATTTTTGCATAGCTCTTCTATCTTCCCCTTTCCAGTCTAAACATCACGTCTCTAGTTACTTCCAATGTGCAATATGGCACATGGTTTAGGTAGTTTATAAAGTAGCACTTACCAACATGTAAAGTTATCTTAACTATTTGTATCTTAACCTCTGTTTACATTAAAGTCATCTCCATGTGAACAAGGACTTTGTGTTTTGTCTATCATTTATCCCCAGCTCCAAAATTGGTAACTAAAACAAAGTAGGCACTCAAAAAACATTTGCTGTTGAATAGTTTCTAGTTTCTAACCTGTCATGGTATCCATACATCTGTTGTGAATGCCCTGGAGTTTGTCTGTGTCCAGTACAGAACATAATAATAATATTAGTAGAACTGTTGCAGGATGAACCGAAGTGGTTGCCAATTTGCTTGAACCCTCTCTCTGTATAATGCAGCCTCACATCGAACAGGCTTTGGGAGAACTGTAACACATTGTAATTCCATGTTGGTCACCTAAACCATCATTTTTTTTATGAAACAATCACTAAGCCATATCTTACCATTCTATAATGGCATTGTTAAATTACCATGTTTTGGCAGACTACGCATCCTGATTTGGACCAACAGGATGCTTAATGGAGGAAGCAGGAAGGAGCAAGGGAGCTCATAGTGCTTCACAGCTCCTTCTAAGTCCCCATTTGAGTAGATCGTGTGGCCTACATCAGCACCACTATTTTTCTTATGCATGGGAATGATTCTTGAATACTATGAAGGGCCTTCCTTAGATTTCAATGTCCATTAAAACCAAAAAAGCTATGACAATATACCAAACCAATAGCCCTTTTCAACATAAAGCATTGTCCTTCTGTCCTGCATGACCTTGACTTCCAGAATTCATTGGCACAAAAATCCCCATTTTCTTAAAACATATGGGACATTTAATGTCCACCACAGGATCTTTTAGATAATTCCTCCTCTCTTTGGGTTTTGATAAGAAGAAGGAAACTCAGATCTGGCTCTACATGGGCCAATTCAACAGGCTTTTAGCATCATTTTGAAGAGGCCGTCACTTTCCTCAACTCTGTGGCAGTTAGGATAACAGTCCTATATCCTGTATCAAATCTTTACTCTCTATAGGCTGTAGGCTAAGAAAGCATGAAAACGTAGACCACTCAAAGAGATGATATTCTTTCTCATAAGAGATCTCTCAGAGACTCTTCAGTGGTTTGCTTAAAAATGTTCCCAAATTTTTATTTTTGCTTTAAAGAGCAGAAGAGAATTCCCCACACACACTGCCTGCCCTACCCCTCCACTCCCTTACTTTCTCTTTAGAAATACTCAGAAAAACACGAGGATCTTGGAGTCAGAATATCACTGTTTAAGTCTTCTAAGATGAGCTAAGTGGTAACTTTGTAATCTTAAAAAGAGTTCCTACTTTGTGCTGTGCTTTAAATTGATTACTAGAACATAATCAAGCTGTAGGGGAGCTTTTGGTTATACAGTACTTTACTGTCTTTCCAGGGATAGATAGGGGCTGAGTCTGGCTAAGTTAAAAAGTACGATGCTTAATAATGTCAAGAGCATTGATGAATTCTATTTGAATAATAATAATGACTAATAATAATAGTCCCATAAACATTTGCTGACTAGTGCATTTATATATTCAGCGGAGACTCATGGTGCCTTACTTAATTTTACTGCTTCCCCATTTCTCCACCAGATGGCAGAAGGACCAGTCTGCTGAGCTTGAGATATTTTTGATTCTTAGAAATTAAATATGAAACCATATTAAATGCAGGAAATAACTGCTTAAATATATTGCAGTGATTTTATTTTTATTATATTTCCTACATGAGAATATCTTGAAAAACAGAAAGGGTTGTGGAGAACTTAGTTCTTAGGTTGGAGGTTCAAAGTTAAATCAGAGATTACAGACAAAGGGTCCGGTATCCTTATGAAATGGTCTTGGCAAAGGAAACCGAAAGAGTAATTAACGAAGGTTCTCCACCCAGTCTCCCTTTGCACTTAGAAATGTAAGTAGTAAAGAAGTATGAATGTGAGATATACTCTTTCTAATGCTGTGATGCCTCTAGGCCTTACGGGTATTACATTATTTTTTCCTATTTTATTGCTTTTGAGGATAAAATCTTATATTTAAAGTGTGTGAGGAAACAAAAAGGTTAGTCAAGGGCCTGAGGGCAATCAGCCAACAAAAAGGAGAGTAGATGCTGAGAGCCAGTAAATGTTGAGCATTTGGCACTGTCAAGTGCTGTCCAAGTTTACCAAGTTCTTAAACAAATGAGGAAAAGTATTTCATCATTCCTGTATAAATGGATTTAAAGGGAATATTTGAAAAAGGCAGTATGTTTTAGTCAGACTGCAACTCCAATGAATTTTATTCTCACTGGTATATCTCACCCATATCTAAAATCCAAAATATTTCTCATGATTCACAGTCTATCTTTTAAGGTAACTGACCAGTAGATTACAGTTTAGAGAAAGAGGAAGTGAGTTGAAAAACATCGTTTTGAGAATACTCTTTTTAGGTAATAACATGCTAGAAATGGAAATTTAATTTTAAGACAGTGATTCTAGATTTTTTTCACTCCATATTTGAGAAAAACATTTGAAGAAACACACACATATTTATATTTTATTGAGCGGCCACTCCTTTCTAAGTCTTTGTCTTTAACCTTTCCTAGTCACCATGGCAACGAGGCAACAAACACAACATGCATACTATGAGATAGAGCTATGAGGAAGAATTTCCAACTGTATACATAATATGTATATTGACTGAAGCATTACAAAAAGAATTTGATGTATTTTTAAGCATAGTAAATTGGCTGTATGAGTCATAAAATGGAAATTGTATGTATGCCTAGGAAAATGCAATCTCATAAATGAACCAAAGAGAAATGGTGCTGAATTCTCCTTCGCTTTAAAAATGCCATCTTGCCTTCCCACATCTCCCTTCCTGATATAAATAATATCATGGAAAACTTTTAAGATTTTCTTTTTCTTTTTTCTAAAGTCTAATCCTAAAAGAAATGATTTATATTCAGGCAAATCATAAACCCGTAATATGAGACATTGGTCTTACAAAAACACTTCAGCACTTGCAGTTACTGACTGTAAACTGATTTCCTAAAAAATCCTTGTAAATGTTCACTCAGAATTCTGAACGAAGAAAACAGGCACTGAAATTTCATGTCTATAAACCCTGACTAGTGCTAGGAGCTCCTCACATAGGTCCCGTGAAAGTGATGATGGAGGCATAGATTCTACCATGAAATGAAGGCTGAGTCCATGCACAAAGTTCTGTTCTTGAGTTTGAATAACATTTCCAGAGAAACCAAAAAAGGACCCCAATCTGCTTGAAATTTAACACCTGCAGTGAGATTCATGAGCTTTGGACAGTTTTCTTGTGCAGGGGTGAAGAAGCACAGAAGAGAAGCAGAGAAGTGTGAATGTCAGAGACACAAAGAGAACCCCCTGCAGGGGGCCTTACACACATGCTTAATAAATGCTTTTTGATTTGACTGAATGATCAAAGTGTGGTGTTAATGTCAGGCAGTCTTAGCACTGTTGGGCTATGAATGCTTTTGACATCCAAATCTCAGTTTATTTGGAGATGACAGACAGGCTAGGAAGGGATGCTGTGCCCTTGGGCTTGATGTGAACAGGCAGCACCTGATCTTGCTTTTGTCACATTCTTCCATCAAAAGCACTTGCCCTGTGAAGAACAGTCTTGAGTGCATTTTTGAGACTCAGTGGGACTTGCTGCAACTTAACCTTCTCAATTTCGTGATATATAAAATGAGGATAGAAATAAATGCTTAGTAATAATATGCATGTACATAATTAAACTCATAGCATTGCATGAGTCTAAAGAAAGCACTTTACAGCAACCATTGTGAAAATATAAGGACCTTTTCATCAGAATGCTCTTCACTAATCATCAAGGAGCCAGCATAGTGGATTAGAATGAATGCTGGCCTGAAAGATCAGAGAATCAAATCAAAGTCCAAGCTGGGTGGAGACCAGTTGTGAGACCTGGCAAAACCCCTCAGCCTCCCTGGCACTCAGTTTTTTCATCAGCAAAATGAAGATACTAGTCAGAAAGAGTCACCAAATGTCTCATTAATCTTGATGGAATTAAGAAAGGAACTGAGAGCCACGTGTCCCTGAAAAGTCAGTTTTACTTCTAACTCCCTTATATAAATCTCTAGATATCTGGGGATGCGAGGTGGGGGAAGGCATTTATAGTCAAAACTTCCATTTGGGTTTATGAAATCAGAGTAAAAGCTGACACATTTGATCAGTCCAGAAACATGGCAGTAGGGTGGGAAAGCTGCTATGCAACCAAGACCCACCCAATTTCCTTATAGTGAACAGCTCTGCCCTTCACCTGCCCTGGCCACACTTGCCAGTCAAGGAGTGTCATTGGGATACCCAGCAATCAAGCAGCCATGGGCATAAAGGCTGTGGAGATCAGGGTACAAGAGAAAAATTATTTCCATATTATTTTGTTATTATTGAATAGAGAAGAAAAGGTTTTACTCTTGACAACTCAGTCAAACTTTTAGGACTTAAAATGCTCTTAAGACTTTTTCAATGAAATGCATATTATATCTGTAAGGTTTTTCTGGGCTCCGTGAGGAGAAAAAGTCAATTAGACAAAAAAGCAGACTAGTCAGGGCTTTATTGGACTCTGCGCACCCGGGCGAAACTCCCAAGTCCGCAAAATGGGCCTGGGGAAGTCGCGTGCTAGAACAAAGTGGGAGCCGGCTCTTTAAGCAGAGGAATTTCGCGGGCTTCCTATGTCGCGATTGGGGATTGGCCCTGTGAATCCAGGTGTGGGGGTCGCATCCCTTATTCTGATGTCATCCACCTTTTTCCCCGGGCTTGGCTGCTGTCCCGTCTTTCTGGGCCAGCCTAACAATATCCTATATAAGAATCCCAGAAAAAGGTCTCAATAACTCCCCAATGGCCTCTTCTCTGTTTCTACATTTTTCTCTGTCTTTTATCCTCAGTCACCAACCCAGTGAAATGCAGACTACGACTTGAAATGTGCAGAACTCTATTCTAGAAGTTCTCAGTGTGAACACTTTCTCCATCCTGTCCCCAGCCTTAGTGTTCCCACCATTGCAAAAGATAAGACCAGAATTTGAGAATTCTCATGTTTGGGAAATTGTAAATGCCACTTTTTACTTTTTACATTTGCTACTGTTGCCATGACAGCTTTCTTCTTTTCATGAGAAATGAAAATGTCTCAAAATTCAAAATTAAATCATTTTTTAAAGGATCAAAAATAGAAGGTGGCTCTGGGAAAACATTAAAATTGAATAACACTGTATCCATCTAAAACTGTTTATAAAAATTATAAAATTCCCCTAAGCACTTCAAATCTGTTTTGTTTCAAGACCTGTTTTTCCTTGTGTTTTTACTGGCAGCAAATACCAAAGGGCAAATATCTTTGAACTCTTTGGTGATAAAATAAAATCTAGATTCATTGAAGGGGATCATTGCTATTTGAGATATTTCATGCTAAAGAGTATTTTGGCAGAGAGCAGAGAAACTATATGTACCTGTGTATATATTTGTCTGTATGTTTATCTATACCTATCTCCATAGCTCTATCTATACACACAATTATATGCATAGCAATCCTCATTCAGACTAAATTCCTCTTTGCCCTCTCCATATTATTCAACATCTACTAACACAAGAATTTTATTATCATCAATTTATTTTAAAATTAATTCTATAATTTCAACATCAGTCTTAGTTTTCCTCCTCAAAACAGTAGTGAAATGATACATGATGCAATTTATATCCTAAAGTTTCCTCAGCAAAGATCGACGAGCTTGGATACTTTGAGTAAATCCATTTGGAAATACGCTGTCTGAATCTGCCGCCACCACCACCATCCACACACATACATACACACACAGTATTAACAGCAACAATAAAAATAACTCCCGTCTCTTTAATCCTCAACACCTCTCTTTGAAAATGTTGAAAGGAATTCTTCTACATAGAAAATGAACATAAAGGACCATTAAACCTTGAAAAAGGTGATAAGCATACAAATAGAATCAGAATCAATGACGAGCCTAATAGGAGGTAAAGAAAACTTTACAGGGGGAAAGAAAAACATGGTATTTGTACACGCATTAGAGTATGATTTACATCAGCTCAGAAAAGTCTATTTTATATTAGTAAAGATGAATGCAAATCTTAAGGCAACTATGAAACCTAAACTTGAAGGAATAAACATAGTAAGCAAGATGAAGAAACAGAAAACCACCATCAAAAACATCCAGTAGAAAAGGATAATAGAAATACACAAGAAAAAAAGGAACAAAGATATAAAACAATCAGAACACAAAGGATTAAAGTTTAGTAATAAAGATCCATATATCACCTTAAAGGTGAATGGATCAAATTAACCATCAAACGATGGACTGAGGAATTAAAGCACAGATCCCACCTATATTATATGTACAAGAAATCCAAATCAACTCCAAAACCCAACACAGGTGGAACGTGAAAGGCTATTAAAAAATATGTCAAAGAAACGGGGCTGAAAGGAACTTAAGTACTACACTACTAATATCAAACAAGATAGTCTTATCTACAAAGGGTAAAATGAGACAAAAACGAACATTACATTATGATTAAAGGACTAATCCATTAGGAAGAGATAACTGCCCTTAATGTAACTAACACAGAATAACATAAATATATAAAGCAAACATTAACAAACCTAAAAAGAGATGCTGATAGCAACACTGTAATAGTAGGGGACTTCAATCTACTGACACCAATAAATAGATCCTCCAGATTGAAAATTAGTAAGAAATAAAGACCTTAAATGAGGCACTAGATCATGGACTTACCATTCATATTAGAGCTTTCTGCCCTTATAAGAAATGACTTTACACTCTTCTCAAATATGCATGGAACATTTTCAAGTATAGATCAAATTCTGGGACACAAAATAATTATTAGTAAATTTAAGAAGATCGAAAGTATAGGAACTATCTTCTCTGGTCACAGGCTGTAAAACTAGAAATAAATCAAAAATAAAACTGAAGAATCTCAAAGATGTGGAGATTAAACAACATGCATATGAATAACTTCTGGGTCAATAAGGAAATTAAAACTTATCTGGAAACAAACAAAAATGAAGAGACAAACTTTGAGAACACGTGGAATGCAGCAAAAGTAGTTCAAAGATGGAAAAGTTTATAGCAATACAGGCACACATTAAAAAAATAATGAAACCAAGAGGCATCTCTAATAAGATATCTAACTTTATATCTGAAGGAACTAGAAAAAGAAAAACTGAAAACAAAAGTCAGAAAGAGAGAACAAACAAAAATTGGATAAAACTAAAATTGAAAATAAAAGGACTATGTAAAAAATCAATGAAACCAAGAACTGCTCTTTAAAAAAATAAACAAAATTGATATTCCTTTAGCTAGACTCATGAAGAAAAGAGGAGATTAAACTCTAGTAAAAAGAATCATATTTGCAAATGACTATTATTCCTAGAAAACTCTAAAGGCTCCACACACACAAAAAAAAACTGCTAGAAATATTTTGTAAAAATACAGTAAAGTGGCAGGATATAAAATCAATACACAAAAATGTGTGACAATGACCTAAGAAAGCAATCTCACAATAGCAACCCCCAAAACTAAAATATATTAGAATAAATTTAACAAAGGAGATGAAAGGCCTGTAACAACTTTGTTAAGAGAAATAGAAAAGAGACAAAGAAATGAAAAAAAATGCTCTGTGCTCATGGATCAGAAGAATAAATAAAGTTAATATGATCATCACACCCTAAGTAACATAAAAATTAAATGCAATTCCCATCAAAATTCCAGATACTTTTCAAGGAAATTAAACAAACAATACTAAGTTGCATGTAACCAAATAAGGCCTCAAATATCCAAAGCTAGTCTCAGGGAAAAAAAAAAAAAAAAAAAAAGCAAGAAAAATGGAGGACTTACACACTCCAACTTCAAACTTTACCAAAGAGTAATTGTCATCAAAACAGTATAACATGGGAATAAAAATAGATAACAGAACAGTAGAATATAATTGAGAGAAAAGAAATAAAACCACACATATATGGGCAGTTCTATGACAAAGTAGCCAAGGCATCATTCAATGGAAGAAGGGAAAGAAAATCTCTTCAACAAATAGTGCTTAGAAATTTGAAGAGGCATCTACACAAATATTAAATGATATCACTCATTAACACCTTACACAAAAATGAATTTAAAATTCACAGAGACTTAGATGTAAGATCTGACACCATAAAATATAGTGGGAACATAGGAAATGCACTCATAATGTCAACTTCTGAGAGGTCTTCAGGGAAGTAACATCAATGGCAAAGGAAACTAAATATTAAACAATTAGGACTACAGCATTCTCTCTGTCTCTCTCTCTCTCTCTCTCTCTCTCTGTCTCTCTCTCTCTGACACACACACACACACACACACACTCACACACACAAAGCTGCTCTATAGCATAAGAAGGAACCACCACTAAGACAAAAAGACAACCTGAGAATGGAAGATGTTTTCACATCATACAACAGAGAGGAGATTAATCTCTAAGATATATAAAGAGATCATACACATCAACAGCAAAATGGTAAACAATCCACTCAACATATGGGAAGATGTGGATAGACACTTCTCTAGAGAAGACACACTGATGGCCTGGAGACACATCAAAAAATGCTCTACATAATCCACCATCATGGAAATGCAAATAAAAAACCACAGTGAGATAACACCTCACACTATGAGAATGGCCTATATCAAAAAGACTAAAAACAACAAGTGTTCACAAGAGTATGGAGAAAAAGACATTCTTTTACACTGTAGATGCAAATAGAAATTGGTGCAAACTCTTTGGAAAAGAGTACAGAAATTCCTCAAAAAAAATAGAACTATAATTTGATCCAGTAATCTTACTTTTAAGTACAGATGCACCCAAAAAATACAAAAACACTAATGAAACTATTAAACAAAATTTCACCCTTATGTTTATATCAGTATAATTCACAATAGCCAAGACAGGGAAACAACATGAATGTCCATCAAAAGATGAATGGATAAAGTTTTGGTATTTGTACTCAATAGAATTCCATGCAACTATTTTTTTTTTTTTTAAAGATGAAAGTGCCTTTTCCAATAGCCTGGATCAAACCTGAGGTGATTATGCTAAGCAAAATAAGTCAGAAAGAACAAGAAAAATACCAGATGGTTTTACTCATATGTGAAACATAGAGAAAAAAAAACTGACAAAAGACAATAAAATTGACAGGTTGTAAGATTGGTTATCATTGGGGAGGGAGGGAAAAGGGAAGGAAGAAAAAAATATGGTGGTGATGGGCACTAGAACCCTGGTGATGGGTATGCTGTGATGTGTACATAGAGATTGTGGTGAGAATTTAATAAGCTGAAAATCATAGTAATTAAAGCAAAAGAAACAATAGAAATACGTTTAAAAAACAGAAAAACAATTGAAATTTTTAGTTATAATGAAATTTGTTTCTTTCAAAACATCAGCAAAATCAGTAACTTCTACCTAGCTTAACCAAGGAAAGGTAGAAGTAGACAGAAATTTCCAAAATTAGGAATGAAAGACATACAGTAACAGAGACCTTAAATAAATTGAAATTGTTATAAAGGAATATTATGAACAACTTTATGATAGCAAATTAGATAATTTAAATGAAATATGAAAATTCTTACAAAGACACAAACTGCTAAAATTGATTTAAAAAGACATACTAACTCTTAATTTGTCTGTCAAGTAAAGATATTTATTAGTATTAAAAACTCTTTCCACATAAAAATGTTGAGACCAAAAAGTGATTTTACTGTTAAAAATCTATCAGGCATTTAAGGAAGAAATAATATCAATTCTATACAAACTCAGAAAACAGAGGAGAGAATGCTTTTATACTAATTGTATGAGGCCAGTGCTACCCATTTATGAAAGCAGGACAGTTAGCACAAAAAAGTAAATAAATAAAACTATGGAACAAAAACACTCTTTAATATAGACAAAAAAATCCTTAGCAAAGCTTAGCAAAAGAAATTTATCAGCATAGAAAAAGGGTTATTTAAAAGCGGAATTTGCAAGAGCAATTTAAAGTTCAAAAATCATTGTAATATAGAATATTTAGAAGATAAAGGAAAAATCTAATTATATCAATAGATGCAGAAAAAGAACTGGAAAAATAATCCAACATTCATTCGTATTAAAAACTCCATCAAACTGTAAAGAGAAGTTCCTTAACTTAATAAAGTGCATCTATTAAAAAGTTGATACATCTATTACAGTTGATAGAATACTTCATTGAAAAAAGACTAAATTCTTATTCCCTAATATCAGGGAAATTCATAATATTGGAGTTTCTAATCAGTGAAGTAAGACAAGAAAAAAACTGGAAACATACAGATTATATAGGAAGGGGTAAAGTGTTCTATTTGCAAAGGAAGTAGTCTTGTGTGGAGAAAATCTTAAGGAATATAAGGAAAACATTATTAGAACTAAAATAGAGTTTAGCAAAATCACAGGATACTAAATGACTATACAAACTACAACATATTCCTATTTACTAACAACAACCAAGAAATAAAAAGAAATCTATTCACAATAGCATTGAAAAGAACAAAATACTTAGGAATATATTTTTTTAAAGATACGACCTCTACACTGAAAACAAAAATCTATAGCTGAAAAAAAATTAAAGAATACCTAAACAAGCGATCAATATACGTCATATTTGTGGATTGTAAAACTTGGCATTGTTCAGATATTAATTTTCCAAATATTTATACAGATATTCTAAAAATTGCAACTGGCTTCTTTTATTAGATAACAATAAGCTAATCTGGGGATGTATACATAAATTCAAAGGACACAGACTAGCAAAAACAATTTGAATAAAGAGGAAAAAATTGAAGGGCTCAAACAATCTGATTTTGAAGCCCAACATCAAGTAGTAAGACAGTGTGATAAGGGTGTAGTGATATACATACAGATTAATGATGCAGAATCATCCAGAAATAAGCCCACATGTATATACTTGATGTACTTACAACAGATGTGCCAAGGCAATTCAATGGGAAAGCATATTCTTTTCAACAAATGGAGCTGAAAAATTGTACATCCATTGGCCAAAACAACAGCAGCAACAACAAAATCTTTAAAATCTGCCACAGACTCGAATATAAAAACTAGAAAGCTATGGAAAAGAGTACATAAGAAAAAATCTTTGTGATCTTGAGTTAGTAAACATTTTGTATATATGACATCAAAAGCACATATAAAATTTGATAAACTGGACTTCATAAAAATCAAAACTTTTTGGTCTTTTACAAGTTGCTACTAAGAAGATAAGGAAAAGACTGGGTGAAAATATTTGCAAAACATTATCTGACAAAGAATTTTAGATGGAATAACTTTTAAAACTCAATAACAAAAACACAATTAAAGTATATTATTTGACTAGACATTTCTCTAAAGAAGATACGCAAATGGCTAATTCATTGAAACTATATTCACTGCCATTAGTCACTGGGAAATACAAATTAAAATCACAAGATACTAATACAAACCCACTGGAAAGTGTAAATTCAAAAGACTGAAAATTCTAATTATTGATAAAGATGTAGAAGATATGAAATCCTACACATTGCTGGTAGGAGTAAAACTGTACTATTTTGGAAAACAGTTTGATAGTTTCTCAAAAAGTTAAATATAAACCTACTGAACAAGCTGACTTTTCCATTCTTAAACATATACCCAAGAGAAATGTGAACATATGTCCATAGTAGCATTACTCATAATAGCCAAAAACAGCAATACCTATCAACTGATGGATGCATAAATACAAAGGAGTAAATCCTTAAATGAATATTATGCAGCAATAAAAAGAAATGAACTGCTGTTACATGTGGTAACATAGATGAACCCCCAAAACATGATTGTTAAATAAAATAAGCCAGCTACATTAGACTATGATGATTACACTTCCAAGTAATTTCTAAAAATTACATAGCTGTCTATAACTAGGGAGATATACAGGAATTAATTGCAAGTAGTTCAAAAGATTTTTTTCAACTTTTGGAAATGGGCTAAACTTGGATTGTTTCTGAATTTTGCACCCTTTTTCATGAACATCAAAAACTGAAAACAAGCAAGAAATTCTTCAGTAGGTGAATGTATAAACAAACTACAATACATCCATACAATGAAATATTATTAAACCATAATAAAAAATGTCCCCTCAAGGCACAAAGACATAAATGCTTCTTTAATGTACATAGCTAAATAAGATCAGTCTGCTGTGGTGACCTAGCCAATAGGTCCACTGTCTCTGCCTGGCACAGTCCACATATATCCCAAGGACCTGGGTTCATGACTCCAGGTCAGAGCATCAACCAAGATGAATAACCAGGTTTATAAAATGCTGCTTCTTCCTCTCCTCCTTCCTGCCTGTTGCCTGTTTTCCTTCATTCCTGCTTGTACCTTTCCTTTAAAAAATAAATAAAGGAAGGAAGAAGAAACCAGTCTGAAAAAGTTCTATACAATATAGTTCCAACAATGCAATATTCTGGAAGAGGAAAATATTAGAGATAGAAAAGCTATTAGTATTTGTCAAGGGTTCAAGGATATGGTGGGGTTTGTTGAATATGTGAGGCACAAGGGATAATTTAGGGTGATAAATCTATTCTGAATGATACTACAATTGTGTATACATAATACTAAGCATTTGTCAAAACCCATTGAAGTTTAAAGAACTGAAGCTTAGTAAATGAAAAAAAAAATAGCATTTAGGATATCAGGGGCTACCTGGGAGGAATATAGACTATCACAAGAGAATACAACTGTATTACAGTGTATCAAACAAGTACACTAAGAGAGGAGGGAAAAAATGATGGCCCAATTAATTTAGAGAATGAATGGCATCAGTAAGACTTAAAGGCAAAACAAATTGTATACAAACACTGCACTATAGTAGGTAAAGTAGTTTCCCATAGGGGTATGGGTTAACCATCCTGAAACTACAATACATATATTTTGAAACTGAACAATCGAGTATTGATGGCATAAGACTGCAGCCCAGTGTCACTGTAAGAGTAGAAATTTACAGATAACAAGCGGAGGACGTCGTGATGATTGATGTGATAATGGATTAGATTAGAAACATCAGTACGAACTCACATTTTGCTTAATATAGATACAGATGGTTATACAGAAAAGCACTTCTAGATATGTGCAAATATGCGGGTTAGTATACACTGTTCTATTAGCTGAGAGCTCCCAGAAGCACCAACACCATAGTAGCAGCAAGCATACCTAGTGCCCAGATTTTGTTTTCTAATACAGCTCTTCAATAAAAGAAATCAGAAGTCCTTAACCAATTCTAGAACTGGGGCAGGAAATATACAAGATGAGCTTAGTGTCAGAAAGTAAAGTGACTAAAAAAACTCATAATGAGGGAAGTATTATAAGAGAATGGGGGCCAGTGAAAAGAACTTCAAAGCCAGGATAATTTGAGTGAAAACTTAAATAAAGTGCTATTCAGTTATAGTCTAAGTTATTATATAAATGTCCACAAGTTCATACTGGTATAAATGATTGAATAAATAAATCAATGGAGTAGAAAGGACAAATCTCCCATGCAGAAGGAGCCCACATTATTTCTGTAGATACTCAAACCTAAGGAGGTTGGGAATAACCCTCATTTCATGCAAGCATGGCTGTGTGGTCTATGCATAGTGTCTTTCTTCACAAAGCACAGTATAAAAATAGAAGAAAAATAACTTTACAATGCAGACAAATATGACTTCAGCCCAATGATCAATGTTAAAGATAAAAGTTAGAAGTCACATTGATAGTATGCAGCCTTGATATGAAATGATGAAAATGGTAATTTATGTCTGTGCGCTTACTCTCCAAAATCATAATCCCAGTCTAACTGTAGGAAAAAATTATCAGACAAATTCCAACTAAGGAACATTCTACCTAATACTTGATCAGATTACTCAAAACAGTTAAGGTCATCAAAAACAAGGGAAGTCTAAAAAATTGTCAAAACTAAATGGAATCTAAGGAGACGTGATGACTAAATGTAACATGGGATCTTGGAACAGATAAAGGACATTGGGCAAAAATGAAGGAAGACTAAATAAATTAGTTAATAATGTTTCAATACTGGCCCATCAATTTCCACAAATATACCATAGTGATATAAGATGTTAATAGCAGATGAAATGGGGTATAGTATAGTATTGGGATCTCTGAATTATCTTCACATGTTTTCTGTAAATCTAAAACCTTGTGACAAGCCAGCAGTTAGGTCAATCATATCTGAAGGAGCACAGGACAAAATTGTCTGGGTTCAAGTCCTGGGTCTGGGGAGAAATAACCAGTGTGGGCAACTAAACAAAAATAAAATAAAATGTTTCTTCCTTTTCTTTCTTCATGCCTGCCTACTCTCCTTCATTCCTGCTATATCTTGAAAAAAAAAAAACTTGCTAAAAAATTAGAGTTAATTTAAAAAGAAGTTACGGCTCTTCTCTGAAATACTACAAGATAGGTAAGGGAAGATATAGGAAAGTATGGGATGCATTGAACTGATATCAAACAGATAAGTTCTAGACAAATGTTTGTAACATTTCTGTCCATGCTGACTTAGTGCTAAAATGGCAACTAGAAAAGATATAGAGTGAGTATTGTCATTATTGCTTATATGGCAGAAATTTCCTCTATTAGCAGCTGAAAAAAAACCGTGCAAGAAACTCTTGAACAGAACTGAACAGAAAAATACAAACTCTTTTGTTTTCTGTTGCAATTGACACCCCTATGGAACAAACGACTGGATTTTTCTTTTTAGAGCCTGTAGGACTGACTTCTGTAATAACTAAAGAATGCCCTCCAATACTCCAAGCCCCCCAAACTCATCTGATGCATCAAAGGGCTCTTTGAAGTAGGTTTGGTTGTCAATATTTAGAGAGAAAAGTTCAGAAAGATTAACTGATTTCTTGCAAATACATATTTAAAAAGTAGTGAAAATGGAATTTAAACCTAGGTTTTGCAAATTAAAGTCGAATATCTTTACTATAACTAAATGCATTTTGATAAATTCTGTGTCCTGTTCCTTAGCACCTGTTAGCAGACACCAGACATCTAGAACAAGATGTCACCTGATGAGTGAGAGCACCAAAGGTGAACTTAGGTCATCATCTAAGTGGACAGTGGTATCTACAAACCAGAATTTTTTCTGAGCACTAGTAAGTCTCAATTCCAGTTTTTTAAAATTTGTCCCCAAAATGTTTTTACTGTCTCTGCTTCTTGTATGAGTTAGAGCAAACGCTGATTCATGTTCAGCTGGTAAGAAATCATTCTTCATCTTTTTTGACTCTGTTTCTACAGTATAATTCAGCTTAAAAAATGTTTATAATATCATTCAAGTTCTAATTGTAAGCCAGTTTTACAATAAGAGGCAGAGACAAGGGAGCCAGAAGAGAGTAGAGCAATCCGTCCTATGCTTGGGGAGAGAGGTTCTTAAGGGGAAGTCTCTGGTAAGCGTGGCGGGGGTAGGGTGGAATCCTGATAAGGCCGCCCATGTAGGGAGTCAGGATGTCTTAACAGGAGGGTCTGTCTTTGACTTCGATAAACAGGAGGGTTGAACAACATCTGGTCTTATTTCAAATTGGAAAATGTTCCACTTATCATGCTTGGCTGGAAAGTGACAACTTTCAGTTTTTATTTTCTTTTGTCTCCTTTCTCATTCCTGCCTTTGCTTTTTAATAAAAGATGACAGGGAAAAGTTCATGCAGTCTCAATTGCTACTGCCTGCTGAAATGGGGGTGGGGGAGAAGTGGGCACCTTGAGGGAGAGAAACCTTGTTATCTTGTAAGAGAAGGAGGTTATAATTAGTAATACCAGTGGCAGTCCTTTTGATGAAGTTAACTAGATGTTGTATAAGGCAAGGATCAAAGAGAAGGAGGATGAGAATGTATAAGAACAGAGTGAGGACTGGGAGTATCCAAGAAGACCAGGAAAAGAGCGTGAGGGATTGAATGTTTTCTCAGAGCTGGGTGGCTTTATTAGAGTTTGAAGAGATTTTTCCTCTATCTGACCTGATCGTTTTACATAAAAGCATCATTCTTTGTGGAAGAGAAGACAAATTCCTCCCTGGGAGATGGCTAGCATGTCCAAACCTCTACTTCTGCAAGACAACTGAAGCAAGAGAGTTAATTTGGTTACGAAGGCCTGAGGTCAGTGGGAGGAGTGGAAGTCCCACTTGATGCCTAGGGCTGAGGCTATCTTCTGAGTGACCTGAGAAATAAATGTGGGGCCATTATTGGATTGGAGAGAGGTAGGGAGGTCAGACCTGGGAATGATTTCTTTGAGGAGTGCTATAGATACTTTTCAGAGGCTGCAGGGAAGGCTTCTAGGCTTCTAGCCATCCTGTGAAGGTGTGTACAAAAACAAGGAGATATCGAGGCCGCCAAACCTGGGGCATGTAGGTGAAGTCAATTTGCCAATCCTGTCTGGGCTGGCATCCTCGTCATCGATGAGGGTTTCTGGGAGTTATGACTTGTTCCTGAGGGTTGGTTCTTTGAAAAATTGTATAGTTATTTGAGATTATTTGCAAGCAGCTTGTGAGGTTAGGGACATATTTGGTCTTTTTAAATAGAGTGGCTAGAGGCTTTGCCCTGTATGGAATTGTTCATGTAGGGTTGTGAGGATCTCCTGATGATGTTGGTATGGGAGAATGATTTTGTTGTTTAGAATGAGCCACCCCACCCCACCCCACCCCCACTCAGTGGTTCCCTTTTGCTTGAACTGTCTGAGTTCCTCTTTCTTCTAAGGGGGAACTGGGTGAGGCATAATCAGGAAAATGGACCCTTGTTTTGCTTGTCTTTTGGCCTCCTCATGGCTATAGGGTTATTTGGGGCTTGGTGTCCCTTGCAATAGATGACTGATGCTTGTTTAGGCAGCTATGTGGCTGTAAGGAGTTTGAGGATGAGATGTTTGTTAATGATAGGAGACTTTTTTCAGGTGAGATAGCCTCTTTCTCTCCAGATACCCATCTGGGGAGTAGGAGTGAATTACATGATAAGCATAGTTTAAGTCAGTGTATATGTTAAATTTCCATCCTTCAGCTAAGGCAAGATCTTGTGTGAGGGCAATGAGTTCTGCTTGTTGGAAAGTAGTGCCTGGTGGGAGAGGTCCTAATTCCAGAATCTGGTCAGTGGAAATTATGTCATATTCTGCATGGGAAGTGTCATTTTTAAAGGCACTTCCCCCAATAAACCAATTGGGGGTAGCTTCTCCAGGTAGGGGTGAGACTTGTATGTCAGGGAAGGGGTTGATGAAGAGTTCGAGAAGTTCAAGGCATTTGTGAGTAGGGAGCGTGGCATCTGAGGGTGGCAAGGGCAGGAGGGTTTTGGGGTTGAGAGAAGTCACGGAGAGTTGGAGAGAGATCTGTGGGCTGTAGAGAAGATGAGCATGTAATTGTTGTATTCTGGAGGGAGAGGCATTAGAAATGGCTTCATGAGAAGTGAAATACTGGAGGGAGTGTGAGGAGAAGATTTGTATTTGAGCATAAGGGATAAGGTGGAAGGCTTCCTGCCCTAAGAGGGCTGCAGTGGCTAAAACGCGGAAGCACTGAGGCCACCCTCTACAGGGTGAATCAAGAGATTCAGAGAGCTAGACTACAGCATTCGATGAGGGTCCCCATTTTGGGGCTAAGAGTCCAAGTGCTAAGCCATCCCAGGAGTCTATGTACAGTTGGAAAGTTCGGTCTGGGGACAGAAGGTCTAAGCCTGGTGCTTGGAGGAGAGCAGTTTTTACCTCTTGGAAGGCATGCTGGATTGAGAGGGGACTGGAGAGGGGTGAGTCATTGTCTTTTCCTTCCATAGCTTGATAGCTTGGTATAGGGGCTTTGTTAGGAGGGCAAAGTTAGGAACCCGGGACCAGAAGAAATTGGCTAACCCCAGAAAAGAGAGACGTTCCTTTTTGTGGTGGGGTGGGGATAAGGTTGGAAAGGAGGTTTCCTCAAGGAGGGGATTGCCTTTTTCCTTGCAATAGAGTGAGCCCTACATAAGAGACCTGGGGTAGACAGAGTTGGACCTTTTTTGGAGAAAAGGAGGCACAGGATCAGATTGTGTCACTAGGGCTACGAGAAACGTTTGTTTTGGGGTCACAGGAAACAGAAGAGATGCTTCTATTTTGAATAGAATGTCTCTTTCTAGAAGAAGAGTGGGGCAGGTTGGAATTACTTGGAAAGAGTGAGTGAAAGCTTGTGTAGAAGTCTGTTCTCCGAGGAGGCAATTAAGAGGAAGGGTACAGAGTGGCTGGGACTGCTTTCCATCTATGTCAACAGCATAGAGGGGAGAGGTCTTTAAAGGTCTCCAACTCTTGGACAGAACTGAATAGGTTGCTCCCATATCTATTAGGAAGGAGACTAGGCACCCTGCTCCGTTAGGCTAATCTGTGGTTCAGCAGCCTAGAGGAGAACTGTTGGGGTGCCTAAACCCTGGCCTTGTCATTTCCAGGACAGCCCCAAGAGGTCCAGTACAGAGATACCAGGGGTTTCACTGGGTTTGGACTGATTAGCGCTCTGAAGGGCACTCAGAGGGCAATCCATTTTCCAGGGACCCATCTGCTGGCAGAGTGGGCAAGGCCCTGGTGGGGGCCTGGGGTTAGGACATTACTGAGCCCAGTGTCCAGGTTTGTTACAGCAAGCATGGGCTGGGTGGCAATTTATTGGCTGATCCCTTTGAGGTCAAAGCTCCCTTTGGCTGCTTAAGGTGGAAGGTCTCAGCAAAAAAAAAAAAAAAAGATAATGGGCATCCTCTCTTGAATGCCTGTCTCACTCTCAGGCGTCCTTCCTGTCCTGCCTGAGATTTATTCCTTTGTAGCCTCCCTTTGCTCCTGTTCTTCCTATCTATTGTTGAAAACCCAGAAAGCGAGTTGGATGAGTTTGGACTGGAGTGTCTAAGGGCCCCTTTCTAATTTCTGGAGTTTGTGACAGATATCAGGGGCAGATGGCTGATAAAGTGAGTGTGGAAGAAAAGTCGGCCTTCAAGGGAGTTGGGATGGAGATAGGTATACTTATGCACAGCGTCTGTGAGATGCAGGATTTTCACCCGTGTTTTGGGAAAATTCCTCAATTTTATTATGATTGATGGCCTTGTAACCAGCTCTCTCTGTGCCTGCAAGGAGGCAGATGAGATAGTGGGAGAGCTTGGGAAGGTCTGGGGAACCTGTCTGATAACTCCATGGCGTGGGAGAGGATGGAATGGAGAAAGACCTAAAGGGAAATCAGTGGGGTTGTCTGCGTGCATATGGTCTTCAGGGGTAGTGGCAGAGAGGGTGACTGGGATGTGAATGCATGACACCATCACGGCCTGCAACATGGTGGAGGGGGTATAAATTGGTAGACGAGGGAGTGGAGGAAGAGGTATCAGTGGAGACTGAGGGAAGGGGGACTCTGGTCTTGGAGCGGGTTTGGCACAGGGAAAAGGAGCAAGGAGAGGGGAAATGAGAGTGAAGGCGGATTGGGGCAAAATCTGAGGGGAGGGGAAACTTGCTCAGGGACAGCATGGGACAAGGTTAGATGAGTCAGCTGTAGCCGGGATGGGAGTAGAGAGAAAGGGGGATTATAAGGGGCAGATTGAACATAGGGGACCTCAGACCATTTTCCACATCATCTGATGTTAAGTGTCTAAATCAGTGATGATTTTAAAATCGAAAGGGTCATTTTCTGGCCAGTGTAAGCAGTTGTCCAAACCATAGAGATAAAATGAGAATAAGTAAGAGAATGAGTCCAAGGATCCACTCCACTCATTGCTGAGCAGTTATCAAGGCATCCCTGGATAAAGGCTCAGACAACACCAGTAAGAGATGTTCTGAGTTGTCCTGGGCGTCAGCAGGATTAGTCAGGTGTAAAAAGAGGAAATTCCCAGAATTTCCTGAGTGGGCCAGCTTCGACTGACTAGTTGGAGTTTTTGTGTGTGAGAGACAGGATTCTGTAACCCCCGAGTGGGGTCAGTGGCAAAGTGGCCAAGAGAGCAAGAGCATGGAGGAGCGAGGAACCAAAGGACTCACTGAAATCAGCCGATGTGTGCATGCGATGAGGGATGATCCCAAGAAGCAGTCCAAGCGGGAGTCTCACACATTATCTCTGCCTGGACAAGATTAAGTTTGTTGGAGACTAGAGGACCCTACTGGGGTCTTACTTCCAGTCCCGGGGTTCGACACCAAGATGTAAGCCAGTTGGATAATAAAAGGCAGAGACAAGGGAGCTATATGGGCTCTAAATGAGACTCCATTGTCCCAAGAGCAAGCCAGGAATGCTCCTTTCAGAGAAGAGGGTAGAGCAATCTGCAGATATTGGGGGAAAAGAAGTTCTTAAGGGGAAGTCTTTGGCAAGCGCAGCAGGGGTGGGGGTGGAGTCCTGATAAGGCCACCTGGCAGTGCTGTTGACAGCAGAGTAGGGAGTTGGAATGTCTTAACAGGAGTGCCTGTCCTCGACTTCAATAAACAGGAGGGATTGAACAGCATCTGGTCTTGTTTCAAACTGCAAAACATTCCATTTTTTATGCTTGGCTGGAAAGTGACGACTTTCAGTTTTTTGTTTTCTTTTGTCTCCTGTCTCACTAATCTCTGAGCACATTCTAATTATAAAATGCATTGTAATGATCAACTATAATCACTATGTGGCAATAAGATACTCAAATCTTGTCTTATAGTTAAAAATTCAGTCTTAAACCCTCATTCACTTACCTGATACTGAGACCCTGGACTCCCTGTCTGCCTTAGTCTTAATCAAGGGTGACATATGACAAAGCATATTAGACTATTAGAAATGACCCAAATCCTATTTAAAATAGGCTCTCTGTCCTATTTTTAAAGGTTTGCTGAAAAATGAAGTACTTGAGAATTTACAGAGTTATTATGAATATCTAATTCTACCTTACTCTCTTCTCAGGGAGTTAAATCTTAATATGTGTCACTTCTTTTGAAAGAGATGAAAAAATTAAAGCATTGCTTTCAATTTCTCAGTAATATTTTACTGACCTCTAAAAATACCTACTATTATAATGGTAAAGAAACTAATTCTTTAGCTGAATCAGTGTTTAACAGAAGAGAGGAACAATGCAGTACATTAGAGGAACAAGGTCTTCAGGATAGAATCTTAGGTATCAGCAATCTAAGTTCAGTTTCAGTAGGATACCATGATATGTGTTCAGCTCCCATTCTTGTTGGGAATATTGTTGAAGAGATTCACACTTCACATAGTCATATGAAGGCCTGGGGAAATAGAGCTGATGACTTTTGAAGTTGGTCTTATAAATCTTATAAAATGAGAATTCATATTGGGTCACTCTAGTTCATTAAAACTCCTCTCAATTTACATTGCCAGAGTACTGACTATTTTCCTTATGCAATGCTTTGCCAGTGTGCATGTCTTTTACTAATAAATCTGAATTTATATCTACATCTTCCTAAAAGAATTAAGAGCTTTATGTTAAAGGCTACAGAGCCAATGGCTTTGTCTACATGTGGTTATACACCTAATGGCAATGTCTTCTTGCCTCAAAAGGCTCTGAGGAAGTCTGAGGAAGAACATGATAGGAGGGACAAAGACTCTGAACGAGGAGATAGGAAAAAAGTTCTAACTACAGGAGGTGAGAAGTCTGTCCTAGTAGATTGAACATTGCTTCAGGGGACATGGAAATAATTCACAAATAATTTATAAATTCATAAAATTTATGAATAATAATATTTATGAATAAAAACAACACATCGTTAGGTAGGGAGTAAAGTAAGAAAATTATGAGAATCAAAGAAAGGCAGTAAAGACTGAGGTTTGAAGTAATACTAAGAAGTCCAGGCAAACAGGAAGTATAACAATTTTGTTAGCAAGTATCAGGGCCTCACCACCTATATAGAAGTTCAGCAGTAGGACCCTAATCCTTGACTAGTCTCTATGACTAAGCAACAATGATTTTGGTAATAAAGATCAGAGAAAGACTGAGTATAAGAGACAATGATCCAGCAAGAATAGGGATTGTGAGGAGGGGCGAAAGGGAATTTGTGTTTCATGGGTACAAAGTTTCAATTTGGAAAGACGAAAAGGTTGTGGATTGAATAGCGATGGTTGTACTTGTAAATGAATGCACAAGGTAAATGAACTGTACACTTAAATTTGCTAAGTTTTATGTTATGCATATTTTACCACAGTAAAATAACTTGTAATAAAAACATTTTTGAAAGATTTCTAATGCAAAAACTCAGGAACTAGGGACATAGGAGAAGTCCTCTTCTCAGAACTGACCCTTAAGGTGGAGACTCTGTCTTGGGTATAAGACAGAAGGCCTGTACACAAGGTAAGAGCTGGTCTGGAGGTGACATGACTTTGTGCAGATATTTAGGGTGTGCTGAAAATGTCTTTCTGCTGATAAATGGCTGGGAAAGTGTTTAGCCTTAAAATGGGCTGAAGTAGCTTCTACTGCAGAGGGAAAGCGTGTTGGGCGAGACTAATACATATTGGTTTTTTATGATGTCATTTTGCTCACCCAGAACTCATGTTGGAAATGACAACAAGAAAAATCGGCCCTGAGCAAAACCAGCCTCAGTGAAGAAAATAATTTGACAATGAACAGTGGAAACAGAATATAGAGCTCATAATATTTTAGGCTAACTCACTAACTGCTAGACAATTCTTTATTTTAAAGAACTATGCCTTTTCACTAATTAATTCATATCCCTATGGAGGCATAAAGGATGAGAATTTGGCCCAAATGTACACTAAAATTGGATCGCCTTGTAAGAAAGCTTTAAAAAATAAAAGGCAGCCACCTGTGACCTATTAAGACTGTTAATGTACTCATGGACACAAATACATGAAAGGTTTTTACAACAGCTGGAACATGGCTCAAAGATCTTTTGTGTCTGCTTTTTATGTACTTCCAAAATGACTTCATAAAATTACAACCAGTGCCACCAATGGGACTGAGATTTTGTTTAACTTCCTGAGTCCTCATCTTCCACTACTATTGATGCAAATGATTATTAATGCTACTTACTCCAAATGTCTTGAAAATAAAAACCAAATTCCAGATAAATTACCAATTGTGAGACAAGGTTTAGAAGATGTAGGCGCAATCAAAACTCTCATTTTCCTGGACATAACAAATCTCACAAAATGACAGTTTTCAAGCTCCACCCTCACTCATTCAGTAGATTCTTCAGTTCTCTCAAATTCTCCCCACATGGCTCCTAGCAGGGCCCAAGATTTTCCCAGTGGCAATATTAAAGTGTTCAAACAACTTTCTTGGTCTTGAAGGGACCCCAGTCAGTTTAGTCTTTGTGGCACTATATTTACCTTTGCTGCACCACTGGTGAGAACTTAATCTTCACTGTCCACCAGAGAAGATGTTTCAGATGTTCATACAGGGGCTAATGGTGACCAAGACAGAGGGAGCCAATATTCCTTGCAGACAGCTGGGACAGATCCTGTACTGTCCTCAGAATCACCCTTCTGCTCCATGCCTCTTCCATTGCCTGAACTTTTAATCATTTTTCTCTTTCAGTCAACAAATATTTATTGAACATCTATTATTTGTTAAGCACTAAAAAATAGGCTCATGGTGTATAGTTATGTGCAAGAAAAGAAACATGAAGCTCATATTCCAATGTGCAGACTGACAGTAAACAAGCAAACAAGTTAATAATGGACAATTTTATGCATGAAACGCTAAGAAGGAAACAGTCAAGGTGTCGTGATAAGGAACAGGAGCTTATGGAGTTGTCAGGAGGTGGCCTCATTCAGGAAATGACATTAAATTGAGACCCTAAGGATGAGAGGGAAACAACCTTTTAAGGAACTAGATGGTTTTCCAAGTAAAGGGAATAGCAAAAATCTTAAGAAAGAGAGAAGCATGGTACCTTCGATGATCTAAAATAAACTTGGAGTGAGTGTGGCCAGCACAGAGTGAGAAAGAGGCAGGAAAGCAGGAGGGGTTCTGCAGTAGTAAGGAGTGGCTAGGCAATGTTGGATTGGTGGCTGGTCATTCAAGAGCAGAGCCATGATGTAATTTTCTTTATGTTTAATAAAGATCATTTGGACTGCTCTGTGGGGAATTAGCTGTCAATTATCAGTGTAATTAACAATTAGAGGGGAACAAGTTTGCAAGTAGAGTCTGTGCTCGGGAGGTAAGTTGCACACATCCAGGTAACAGATGGTGGACTGAAATAAGACAGTGACAATGAAGAGGATTGTAAGTGAAAATGAAAAATGCACTGTGGAATAGAAAAGATTTGCTAATAGATAAAACGTGAAGATGCGGTAGAGAAGAATAAGCAAGATCAACTTATAATTTCTGGCTTAGGCAATTGGATGAATGTTGAGGCATTTACTAAGATGAGGAAGATGACAAACACACTTAAGAGGAGAAACCAAAAGTTTGCAACATATGCAGTTGGCTATGTGTATGAGACACCAATGAAGAGCATTAAGTAGGCATTTGCATATAAAATAATCATTTGTTTATCTTTCAGATATTTTTGAGTTCCTATTGTGCGTAAGAACTGAACAAAATTCTGAAGCTAAAGTAGTAAACAAAAGAGAGATGACTTGATCTTACGAAGTTCACAAGTAAGAAGGACAGGCATTGGACCAGTCCCTTAGCATGATGTAAGTTATGGACATAGAAATTAGGGGGGTTGGAGAGGGAAGAACAAGGTGGGTTGACAGTCTGGGTGACTAGTGAAGGTTTCCATAGCAAGCAGCATTTCAACTAAGCTCTGAAATAAAATGAGCTTAGTCAAGAGTTGAAAGAAGAGTTTTAGGCAGAACATGTACAGAGCACATGTAGCGGCCTCGAGGTAGGAGAGATTAAGTCTTTCCAGGAATGACATTTTTAGTACTAATTCTTTCCCCCAGAGATTCTGAGTCCTCATGAAACAGCCTGTAGTGGGCTGGTTCCACCAGTTCTTCAGTCATGCTGCAGTGTCCCTTGGGTTAACAGCTTATAGAAACTTTTGATTTACTGTTTAAAACATCTAAGTTCAGTCTGTCAGTCAACAGTTTCTTGTGTAGCTAACTATAGACTTTGGAGCTGTAGATGAGCTTCTTAACTTTAAGAAAGAATTTGCCACCTATTGGGAGAGTAAGAAGTATTATTGTATTAAAATCATGTATGGGAAGATCCAATAAAGATGACTGACTCTTCCCAGGGCCACAGAAGAAAGATCCCAGAAAGAGAAAGAAAGACATGGTAACTTTGACATCAGATGAGCACATCAAAAACTTGTGTGAAAGAAAGAATTATGTACTTGGCAAATGCCAGGCAATCTAAGGAAACAAACTATTCGTATGAAGTTGGTATATATAATGAACATAAATAATTTCCTCTCTTAAATATGTTATCTGCTTCCTTACTGCTCAGAAGACTTCTCCGTGTCTTTAGTAATAGTTGCAATTTTGCAACTGGTGAGTTTTTCCAAGGAGATAGCCTGGTATTGAGGGAAATGATCCAATGCTGGTGATCATGAGTAAAGAAGGGAGGAGGCCCTTGGAGTCAAGGTGAACACATAAAGCTTTACTCCCCACTGCTAAATTGCAATCACCTTCACAGGTCGTCAGGGAATAAACTGTATTGAGAGAGAGATCTCCTTACCAGGAAAGCAATCATCAGCTTAGCAGTGGTCCTACTCTCCCTAGAAAGACACAGGCCTTTTAGTAGTTCTCCTTATCACCCTCCACCCATACCAAATACCAGTATTGGACATCTGCCATTTGGAAACTTTCAGTGACAGTCTTCCTATATACTGAGTGAAAAAAAAAAAAAAAAAAAACGATATGATATTGGCTACTTCTTAAAGTAACATTATATAAAAACAGATTTATAAATTCTGAAACCCACAACCTGTTATAAGATGAAGACAAGAGTGATGAGGAGTGGGAGTAGAGAGAATCCTAAAAAGAGGAAAATGAATCTATGTGAGAAACTATTTCCCAATGTGTCCCCATATTAATCACAGCTTTCAGACATCAACCTCAGAGACTACAACTGGGTGGTAATTAGGAGCCAAGCAATCTTTCTGAAAGGAATACAGGGTGAAATATTATTAGGTGAAGTTTTTCACCCTCTTTTTTAAACCAAAATATATGCTGCAGCTGCTTAACAGCTTTGAAAGGTAAGAATAGTAAGGTGAAGGTGAATTCATTACCTTATACATTTGTCAAAATTCATAGAATTCACAGCACCAAGAGTGGGCCTTAATGTAAACTATGAACTTTAGTTAATAATCAGGTATTAATATCATTTCATCAGTTGTAGCAAGTGCAGTGCACTAATGCAAAATATTTCTAATAGAGGGAAGTGGAGGCAACAGAACTCTGAACTTTCTGCACTACATTTTTGTACACCTAAAACTGCTCTAAGAAATAGTCTTCTAATTAAAAATGTTAAGACACTCCCAAACTTAATTGCTAAAGTTGATCTCTTTTATTTCATTCAAAAATTCTAAACATTTATTGAACTCCTACAATGTGTTATCCCTTGTTCTAGACTTCAAGGATCCAACAATGAATGAGACAAAATCCTTGTCCTGTTGGAATCTTACTCTAGTTAGAAGACAGATAACAACTCAACTCAAAAAAACAGATACTATCCAGCAATAAGTGAATTGGCATAGTGCCCACCTGGGGTAGGTGAGGTTGGAAAGAGAGCTGTTTTAGATTAGGAGGTCAGGGAAGTGCTCTCTCAAAAGGGAAATTTGGGGACAGCCCTGAAGGAAGTGATAAAGAAGCCATGGGGAGCACTCAGAGAGGAGTTCTAGAGAAAGAGGAAACAGCATGCTTGTGATGGAGGCTGATAGGATTCTGGTGTTGTGAGAGATGCTTAATAGGCAAAGGGGCAAAGTGATGACTGGGAGTCAGATCATGTAGGATCTTGTAAGTCATTTGCAAGGACTTCAGATTTTACCCCAAGCTTGATGAAAAGTCATTGGATGAGCAATCCAAATGTCCATGAATAAACAGACAAAATGTATTACATAAAGTACATTATCTTCAAAGTGTGGTAAATACACAAAGGAATATCATTCACTCTTTAAAAAGGAAAGAAATTATACTACATGCTACAACATGAAAGAAGTCTATAGGACATTATACTAAGTGAAATAAGTCACAGAAAGATAAAAGCCAGTATAATTTCATTTATATGTGGTTCCTAAAGTAGATTCACATAGATAGAAAGCAGAATGGTGGTTGGCCAGGACTTGGAGAAGAGGACAATGGGCTGCTCTTTAACGACTACACAGTTTCAATTTTGCAATATGAAAAGATTCTAGAGATAGACTGCATTAGAGTGTGAATGTATTTAATGGCACTAAACAGTTCCCACTAGGTCCCAACTTCCGTCTGCTTAATAGAAATTCTAAGATGCTGAGATTGTCTCTATACATTCTGATTGATTTCAGATATGTTAAAATGTAAAGAATAATATGCATCTAAGACTACTGTAATGAATTGTGACAAACTTGGTAGTTTAAAACAACTATTCTCTTATAGTTGGAAGCCAGAAATACACTGGGTTGAAACCAGAGCCACATCCCTTCAGATACTTTAGAGGACAATTCATGTCCTTGACTTTTTCAGCTCTTGGAATGACAATTCTTGCATTCCTTGACTTGCAGCCCTTCCTCCATCTTCAAAACCAGCAGCGTACTATCTTACACTGAAATGATCACTTAGACTTCTGTTTCTCCCTTTGTGCCTGTCTTATAAAGGATACCATGATGATATTTATGGCCCACATGAATATCCTAAGTAATCTCACCATATGAGGATCCCAAACTTAATCACATTTGCAAAGTTCTTTTGCTATGTAAGGTAGGATTTATAGATTCTAATGGCCTGAATATCTTTGGGGGGTCATTATTCAGTCCATCACAGAATCTTAGACTTGATGAAATATATAGATGCTATTTAAAGTAGTCTGGATGAGATCATTAAGGAGTGAACACAGAGAGGTCTGAGAACTTGAGCCACTACACTCCAACATTCAGATATCAAGACAATGAGGGGATTCTTTAGACGAGTAGCAACCTCTGAAGTCTGACACAAACTAAGCAATTATGTATCTATCTAGTCAATTAAGTAAGATTTTTCACCAGCATCCAATGCTGCTGAGTAAGAAGAGGATCTGGAATTGACTACTGGATTTGGTGCCTTTGAGAAGAACAATTTAGGAGGAGCAATGTACACATGATTGGGGTGGGTCTAAGAGAAAATGAGTGAAGATGGAGTTAGGAGAACAGCACAGGAAATAGGAATTTTTCTATAAAGAGAAATTGAATGATAGTGAAAGGTTAGGACTTTGCCAGGTACTCATAAGGAGAAGGGAAGGGGCAAGGAAGTTGAGTGGGAGTCAGAATGATTATAATTGTGGGTTGAAAAGTCTACACCCAGGAAAGAGGTCAGTTGAGGACAGGAAGGATATGGTGAATAGTGGTGGTAAGGTCAATAAAGTAAAGGTTTTTCTTATGAATAATCTTTAAATTTGTGGTAACAGTAAGAGCACACTGATCAGTGTCAAGGTCATTGTGCCACAAACTAATTTGGGGTTTCTAATCAATGATGACAAAGAGCTACACCTACAATGAGGTCTCATTGTATTCCAATTAGAAAAGGAATACAAATCATAACTGCAAAGGCTACAACACTCCATTTGATTTCCTTTTCTCTCAACCTCAAAGTTTTTAATTGTTTCATTTCCCCATGAGAAATGACTAATAGCTCTTGGGATGATTATTATGAGCTCTTTTAATGAAATCATTATTTCACCCATTGTTGATTTTCACGTAATTCTTTTAATAAAAAATTGATAGTTCAAAGAATTTCTAAGGCAAATTGCCTTCTGCATAAATGATTACATCACGGAGAATATCCGGATATACAATGCTGTCCGGAAGGTTTTGAGAAAGTGATCACAAGAAACAGTCATTTATTAAGAACATTCTTGTCTGTCATTTTTCCCAGAAATTTCTAATTTGTGCAATTGCATTGCAAGGTAAGTTTTCATTGTTAATCCCATTTTACAAATGAAGAAGCATAGACACAGGCAACTAAGACCCCATAGAAGTGGCAGAACTTGGGAACTGGGACCTCAGTTACTTCGATTCCAAGGTTCTACCTCATTCCTCCACTCCCTCTGGATTTATTCGATACTCTCTTTGGTGTCACTTACTTCTAGCATTACTCTCCAATGACCCAATATTTTTGTTGTGGGAGAGCACTTAGCTGTTTGCAGTAAGTAATAACCTAAGTCTAGAGGTTGCATTTGTTCACTTATTTCCCCATTCACTCATTCATATGACTGCCCTGTCTATAGACTGAGCCAGAATAGCACTTTCCCATCAGAACTATCCTGTTGTGCTATCATGTAACTAACGCACCTGTGATTTTTCAATAGCTGAGGCAAATGAACTACTCAGTCTTGTTTCTCTATTCTCAAATTTTCAGCAGACATAGAATGATTAATATCACCTGCCCTTCAATCAACATCTCCTCTTAACCAAGTTACACTGAAAGACCACAGTGCCACCTGACTAATAGTCTTATTTTTAGAAGTAAAAGGATAATTTCTAAAAATAAATCATCTATTAATGGTTCCCTTTCTCCTACATACTCCCACATTGACATTGCAGAACTTGTTTTCCAGTACCTTTCACTTTGGTTTCAACTAACATTTTTCTGGTAATATGATCTCATGGTTTATTTTTTCCCTCCCATCACTTGGTTTAGAGAATGACTACACTGTAGTCATCTACACAAAATGTGCTTGTCAAGTAATAAGCATCCTAACTTCATGTTGTTATTTTAGTTTTCAGAAATATAATAATTCTTTGATTTGTAAATAAGTTTTCATAAACAGGATATTTAGAAGTAAAAGAAATTTAGAATTACAATTCATCCAAATTTTTATGAACTAGAGCAGCTTTTATCAAATTAACTTTCCTTCCAGTAATATCAATGAAAGCTGGATATCTACAGCAACTTGAAGACTTTAGAGGACAATCAAAGCAGAAGAGAGTTAGGGAATAAATATTCTATGAAGAAAGAAAATACGATGAGACAAGCTGACCTCATTTGCTCATCCCTTGAAATATTAGTCACTGCTAAGCTGTGCAGGGTAAAAGATTTAGAAGACAAACATAATGACACATAAATGGGTTTAAAAGTGCTGAGAAAAAACATATTGGAAATCAAGAACCAAGCAATGATGTGAGGTAATAACAAGTATTCTATTGAGTTAAGATTCATGAAGAACTACTTGCTAAGAGCAAAAGGCAAACTGAAAATAGACAAAAACTTTAAATTCAACTTCACTTTCCCCCAAACTATCATTAAATCATGTTCCCACTCTAATTGCCTTCAGAAAAAATATTTATACAAGATAATATCACAAGAGTGCCTACAATTTTTCATAAGGACTACCCATTATTCAATTGAAAATTACTGGGCATGCCTGGAGATCAGATAAAATGACTAAAAGTAAGTGATTACAAAAAACAGAAATGAAGCCATAAGTAAGCCTGATATTTGAGTTTTCAAAAAGAGACCTCAAATTAACTACATCCAATATTTTTGAGAAAATGTATAAGCTAGAGAACAGGAAATGTGATCTTTAAATAAAAATTTGATAGAAATTATAGAATTGGGCAATATGGTATCTTAGATCAATAACTCAATAGATGAGTTTAACAGAAAACTACACGTCTGAAAAGAGAATTAGTAACTGGAAGAGAGGTAAATGAAGGGAGCTCAGATTGAACCACAGAGAGAAAGGAAGATAAGAAATGCAAGAAGAGTATTAGGGTATATTAAAAACAGAAAAAAAGATTTTTTAAAAAGCTAAATCTTGTGATTCACTTTACAGAAATAGAAAAAGAGACATAGGACAGAAGCAGTCTTTCAAAACTGAAGATTTCTAATAACTGATGAAATAGTCCAATCCACCTTCAGGAAGCTCTAAGAAACTAAAAAAGATTAACTCCAAAGAATATCCATTGCAGGTATAATGTAGGCAAACACTATAAATAAAAGCAAAAGCAATTTAAAAGAGGGGGATGACACATTACTTGCAAAGCAACAGTTATAAATTGATCATTTCTCAGCAGAAATAGCAGAGTCAGAATACAATTGCGGAGCTAGTGTAGAGTGCAGAAATAAAATAAATGGCAACCCAGAATTCTATGCTGAGTGAAAATATACTTCAGAAATCAAGGGGAGGTGTAACCTGGCAGTCCAGTGAGTAAATCTGCCACCTCAGTCTGGTTTAGTCTGCATCCCAAGGACCTGGCTCACTGAGGGTTAGTGGGGGTGTGCGTGGGATGGTTGGTGGGGATGTGGGACCAAAATGAACTGCTAAGTAAAAATGCTTCTTCTTCCTCTCTGTTCCTGCCTGCCTGTCTGCTCTCCTTCATTCATTCCTGCCAGTGTCTTTCCTTTAAACAAAAAATCAAGGGAAAACTCACAGTAAACAAGATGATAGCTACAAGGGGAGTGGGAGGGGAGAAGGAAGGAAAGAGGGGAAAGTGGTGGTAAAGGATGCTGGGACTCTGGTGCTGGGTGTGGTGTGAAATACAGACTGAGATGCAATTTCACAGTGTCCTAAAATGAATATAGTATTGTTAACAAAAGAAATAATAAATATTGCTATTCAAAAAAATATCAAGGGGAAGTGAAAATGTTTTACTGTTTTTGAAAATTAGAGAATTAAGTACTGACAAAACTAAACAATAATAAATATTTAAAATAATTTTCGGGAGGTAGAAAAATTATTTTAAATGGGATCACAGAAATGTACAAAGATAAGAAGAACATTGGAAAGGGAAAATAGGTGAATAAATATGTTTACTCTATTAAAAACAATAATATAAAGGTAATAGCTTCTGGGTTTTAAAATACATGTAGAATTAAAATACATAGCAATAGTATAAAAGACAGTAGGATGTAAACGGAGTTAATATTTTAAGATTCTTGCATTATCTGGAAAGTGTTAAATAATAGTATAGTTAGTGATAAACCTGGTGCATATTTTAATCTCTAAATGAATCACTAGAACAATAATTAACCAGTTAATAAGTGAAGTAAAATCTAAAAAAATACTTGATTATTACAAAAATGATACAAGATAAATAAAGGAGCAATGAACTTATAAAAATAATATGATAGTAAAAAAAAGTCCATTGACTACAACAGAAAAACAAGGACAACGAAAGCAAGGCATTCTGTGATTTTTTTTTTTTAAGAGAAAAGAAGGCAGGCAGAAATAAAGGAAGGCAGCAGGCAAGCAAGAAGTAAGGGAGAGGAGGAAGAAGCCTTGTTAATTTGTTTGTTTGCAGTTCACTTTGGTTCTTCCCCTCAGCCCAAGGCTGTGAACCCAGGTCCTTGGAATTTATATGGATTACACCCCAAAATGGGCTTCACACCTAAGCCACCAGGGTGTACCACATTGTGATTAAATTTAAGAACACCAATAATAAAAAAAAAAATCTTAAAAGCTACAAGAGCAAAAGGATACATTATATTCAAAGAATCAAATGCTCAATATTGATAGATCCATCTTTTCAGAATCTATAGAAGTCAATAGACAATGAAGGGAAGTTCAAAGGCAAGGAGGAGAAGGGGAGGGCAAGGGGACCACCTGCCTAAATAGAACTCTATAGCCAGGAAAAATATCTTTCAAACATTAAGAGAAAACAGAGACATTTTTAACAAGGCAAAGTTGAGAGAATTCATTGCCAACAGATCTGTAACACATGAACAAGAAGCAGAAAGAACTGATATTTGCAAATGTACATCTATATTAAAGAATAAATAATGCTGGAAATGGTTCAATATGGGTAAATATAAAACATGTTTCTCATATACAATATATTTAACAGTTGAGTGACTACTTAAAACAAATTAGTAGTATGTTGTGAGCTAGAAGAATAATGCACCACAGCGCTACCACAACCAACAGAAAAGGGAAACACTGTTTTCAGATTTTTATACTATATATGGTAGGCAATACTCTAGTATTTAAAGGTAGATAATAATAATTTAGAAATAGATATTTTAACCCTGAAAGAGTTGTTAAAACTGATTAAAAGAGATAATTAATAAAACAAAAGTAGAGAGAACATGAATCACTAAAAAAGTGTTTATTCCAAATGATATCAGGAAAAGAGTAAAAGAAAACAAAGAAGCAATTGAAAAATAGAAATTAAATATCAAGATGGTAGATTTAAACTCAACTATATAAAAATTTACACTAAATTTAAATATTTTAAATGCTGCAACTAAAAAGCAGAAATTATTAGCTTGAACAAAATAAAGCAAAATCCAGTTATTTTAGCATCAGATCAATTTTACTTCAAGTAATATTATCAGGGATAAAACAGTATATCTCATACTGATTAAGAGGGCAAAAGACGTATAAATAATATACTTCTATAATAAAGTTTCAAAATATCTAACATAATATCTTAGAAAACTCAAAAGAGAAATAAAAATATCTATAATTATAGTTGGAGATTTCAACAGCTTTTTTAATTAATTGGTAGGAAAAAACTAGACAGAAAATCTTTAAGAATATACAAAACTGAACAATACTATCAACCAATTGATATAATCGATATTTTCAGAACTTACACTCAAGAACGGAATACATATTCTTTTAACATGTGCACATAGCAATCACTAAGACCACACTGAGTTCCATAAAATAAGCCTCAATATTTGCAAAATAATCTAAATCATACAAAGTATGTTTTCTATCCACAATGGATTAAAGTTGAAAACAGTAACAGAGAGTTCTGGAATTTCCCCTAGAGAATTGAAGGTTAGAAAACATACTAATAATTGATGAAATCATAAAGTCTTACTATATTGGTCAAGGAATCTTTGGTCTTTTCTTAAAATGAATATATCAAGTTAGGAAATACTAAAGCAAACTAACTCTAACATATATTTATGTTCTGGACTTTGTAACATCTGGAAATAATTATGGTATTTGGGGTATGTCAGGAAAATATGGAAGAACATTGCCATAAGATTTATCTCCCAGAGCAAGACATACATCTTCCACTACCAGAGAATGAGCTTCTCTGTGCAGGATGTGTGATGATTTCGGGATATTACTACTTTCCACCTTCAAGGCGGATTGAAAGGACCTTTCAATACTAAGTATGAAGAAATTGTTATATGTCTTTTCAGGGGTAAATTTTAGCCACTTTGGCTTCTTTGCTGTCATTGAAATAAGCTACACAAGTTCTTACCTAAGGCCTTTGTACTGGCTCTTCCTCTTTCTAGAGTATTCGTCTTCCCCCAAACATTTGCTTGGTTCATGCCCTTGCCGTCTCTGTAAGTTCTTGCTCAAATGTCAGCTTCTGAGTGAAACCTTCCCTGAGTCATGATCTATCACCTCACCTAATTAACTTTTCCTACCTACCACCTCCCAGCTAAGTCTATTTAGCTCTTAGTTATTTGTCCACCCACTAAAATGTAAGCTATATGAGGGCAAAAATTCCGCCTAATGTGTTTACACTGTATCCCTAGTACCTTGAATGATGCCTTCTACATAGTAGGTCAAACTACCTTGCTTATGTTATTTCTGCTTTAAAAAACTCCTTACTATTTAGCTTTCAGGGTTAAATACCATTTCCTCAAAGGTCCTCCCTTACCACACTATTTAAAGGACCCCATTTGATTCTACTTTTTCTCCCAATATCCTTTTAAGTTTTCTTCACATGGTCATATATATACAAATAGTATTTGTTTAATATTTTATTGTCAACTTTTAATCTCCAAATCTAAAAAACACTTTACCACATAGTAGATTCTCAGTAAATATTTGGTAAATGAATTAATTAGCTTGAGTTCATTATGCTTTTCATTACCTTTGCTCACTAGCAATGCTCTAATTATCCAACCACTAAATCTTTTCACTTGGAATAATCTGACCTGTGGTTTCTATATAAAATATGGTGACCCAATGTTTTCCAATCATATAATACACTACAGTTTTAACGTAAACAATAATAATAACAACAAAATACTAATCTGAGAATTTTATCCAACTACTCTGAGGCCAATAAAGTAAGCTCCTCCCATTCAATCTCTTTTTGTTCCATCCAGAGTCATCTTACTTCTGTGTCTTTTACCTTTCTGAACTGAATGCACTCAGCAGCAAAGTGATATCTTTTAATCTTCTGTTTTGGGGCCCATATTTGGAGTGGATTAAAGAGTCAAACAAAATTAGTTTACAAACCTTCAATTTTCCAGGCTCATAGGCATTCTCCTCACTCAGAAATGAAGGTGGCTTTGAGCCACCTGTTTCTTCCCGTGAAACATTTGCCTTGGCAGTCTCTTGCTGATTGTTGTGGTATTTTTTTATATAGAAGAAAAAGAAAGAAAAAAGGGAAGGACAAGAAAAAGAGAAAGAAAGACATCTCCTGGCCATCCGCATGTGTAGCTTTGTTTACTGGTCCTCCAAGTTTCCTTAAAAACCCCTGCCAAGAAGAAGCTCCATTTAACTGACAACAGCCATTTCTCATTAAATCTCCAATTTAAGCATGACCCAAAGTGGAAAATTGCAAAACAGGAAGCTTGCAAATTGCATCAAAGCAATATTATTAGACATGGACGTAAAAGACCCTTTATGATGCCAACTCTTGGAAAGAGACCTAGAATTCTAAGGGAGGAATCGTGGGCTTTGTGTGCAAAACTTCTGTGGGAGCCAGCGCCCCTTTATTTAGATACATGTGCCTACTGGCAGTAACCCAAGTTCTTCTGAGAGGTAGAATTGCTGACTGAAGGTGGAGCGATCGTTTGCCCAGATTTGTCGGCAGAAACAGTCTCATGTGATATCTGTCATTCCAGGGTAATTACTAAAAATACCTCTTTCCCACTCAAAAGTATTTTTATAATCAATATAGATAACTAATGAGAGATTAGTGTAGTAGATGAAGTAATAAAAGGTAGAGGGAATTCTGCCTAGTGAAATAAGTCAGGAGTAAGACACATTGTAGGATTTCACTTACACAGTTTATAGAGAAACCAAACAAATGAACTAAATCAAACAAAATGGACTTTTAGTCTATGAAATCAATAGAAGGGAAGAAGGAAGAGGACGGACAATTTGGGTAAAGGGATCAAATATATGGTGAAGGATATAGTTTTATTGGTGGTAAACTTAATGTACTTTATACAAATGTTGATTTACAAATGGGTACATCTTAAATCTATATAATGTTATGATATCATTTTCCTTCAATTAAAGAAAAGATTCTTGCTCTCATCTGTGATGGATTGAAAATTCATTTGGGCAGCAAAGAGGACTCTTGCCAAGTCTCAACTGTATACAGCTAAGTATATACACTAACCGATCTTAAACTGGCTAGAATCCTGGACAACCCCTTTGGAACTGTTTAAACACAAGCTTCCCAGTTTTGGTTCTCAAAACTGAAGGCAATCCCCAAAACGTAACACTTACGTTTTGCTTCATGAGTCTCGGAGAACTGAAGTTAGACTCCATTTGGTTACTTTCTCATCTTGACTTATTAGTGAGCCCTGTAATGTCTAATGTGGTGACGATCATCATATGTGGCTCCTGAATATTTGAAAAGATTAGTTCAAACTGAATGGGTCTAAATATGAAAGTATTAAATGTCTACAATGCACACTGGAATTTGAAGACTACAGAAAAGCGAAAATAAAATTTGTTTATTGATTATATCAAAAGCGTGATATTTTGGCTATATTGGGCTAAAGTATGTTATTAAAATTCATTTTGTTGTCTCATATTTTCTTTTTTAATGTAGCTAATTAGAAAACTTAAAATTTATCTATGTGACTTGCATTGTTTTTCTATTAGACAGCACTAATCTAGTCCTTTCAATTCCTAATCAGACAGACCCACTAATCTGAAAGCAAAAATGTCAATATTACTTTAGACTGCTATTCGTCAATCAGGTAGAAACTCAAAAAGCGTTAATGTGGTTCTTCTGTAGAGCAACTGATTTAATCGCTATTAAACAATGATTGTTAGTAGACTCTTTCTACATAATCAATAAAGAGTCTGTTGCAACAGTTCAGGAAAAGATGATGACAAGTAGGATGATATACTATGAAAAAAGAATTTAGGAGAAAAACATGAAAAGAAAAAAACCCTAAATTGTAGAATCCACATGAAATCATACATAACATTTCTTTCCAATAATTTTTCTAGTCATAAGTTTTGGCCTGGTAGCATTTATACTTTATAAATAATTTAGAATAGAAGTTTCTGAGTTAATATACTAGGACAATTTTTCATTTTATAAAATGCTTCAATAAATACAGTATTGTATAATATTTTGTCAACAACTGCTATTGGTTACAGAACTATCTCCTAATTTTGGTCATTTTAGGTTATATAAAACATCATTCTATTGAATTACATTAACTTTTCACTAATAGATTCTCATGGTTGAATGTAATTACTGAGTTAGAAGTTATAAACATTTTAGGTATTCAAGTGTGTTGTCAAATAGTTTGGAATTCAGTGGATATTTTTAAAGAAAAGCATTTTTATTACTTTCAGATTCAGATAATAGGAAGACTAGACTAGTAAAGTCTTTTCAAGTAAAATATTATTTTCAGAAATATTTTATTAAGTAGATTATTTTTAGCATATGAATTATTTTATTCTTTCTACTATTATTTATCAAACATCTGTTTTATTCCAGGAATACTCCAGATGTGAAATTCCAAGAGAAATAGGTTGTCTTCTTTCTTTAAGATAGACGTAGCAACCAATTGTTCCAAAAGAGTAGAAGACTGTTTAAAATTACTTTTATAATTTTTTAAAAATTTACTTGAACTTTTACTTATATTTTAAAGAAAATGAATTACTTTTATATAAATAATCATTAGGTAAATTTTAGCTACTGATTGAGCTATTAAATATTACAAATCAGTCAAGCTAAAATTAATACATTTTACTTTTGCTATAAATTAAAGTGCCTGAGTTTGTAGTTTAGTTTAAGATGTAACTAATGTCAATTTAATACACTACTTATATAGATGAAAATTAAACTCCTATAAATTTGCATCTATAAACTATTAAGGGTCAGTAGTCACTTGACCAGTGTTTTAGGACATCAGTTGATTTTATATCAGAGGCAGTAGACTAAGTCATTAGAAAGACTAAAATCTTACACAAAGAGAGAGAAGATCTCTCCCTTTACCTCTTATTTTCTTCATCTCCTTAACTTTAATTCTTCTTAAAGAAATTATTAGTAGATAATAGACAACTCAAAAAAACCAAACTTTCTTATTTTTCTGTTGTAATTTGCATCTTAGTTAAGATCTATTTACAAAGAATTATAATCTATAAATTTATTTTGGGGATGGTGAAAGGAAACCACCCACACCTTACACCAATCCAGCTTCCAGGGAAGTCAAAGGAGTAAAATTTTGTCATGTGAACTAGTTTATACACACACACACACACACACATACACACATATATATGATTGTATATATATGAATAAATTTATTATACTAGTAGGGAGAATATGAATTTAAGATACTGACCTGACAAGGGCTTTCAGAAAGAAATGAATCTTTTTGATGGGCATTATGCTTGACATTATGCAACAGAGATTTACTTATTTGCTTCAGACTGTCAATGTGCTCTGGGTTTAGGATTATAGGAAAGGTTGAATCCATGTGCGTCATAAATGAGGTGAAGGAGTGCCGCTGGCATCTTATGGGTAGTAGAGACCATGATACTACTAAATATCTTACAGTACAGTTATAAGTACAATCCAATTGAAGATGACTTTGACTTCCTAACTGCTTCACTCTGCGCCCACCCCTCCGTTCAGGATCCTGTCGGTAAGTAGGTAGACAGAGTCACCATGGTTCAAAACAAATAAAGGACCTACCATACGTGTTGCATGACAATATACATGATTCTGATATTTGTTAGTTTTTAATGCTAATTCATACAACCTACTTAACTTGTCATGTTACCAAAGTATGATAGTAACTGATCTAGATTATAGTTTAAATAGCTAAGGTTTAGGTTAAAAAATACCTAAAAATGACTTCAGATTTAGGAATCACAACATGGCTTCTGTGGAGAAATGCATTACAAGTCATATATGGCACACATATTATAGGTATTGAGACTGTAGAAACCACTGGGCACTCTTCAAAAACCACTTCCAATGCACCTTAAAGTCAATGACAGTTGGGTATCTTGATCTCCATAGTAGAATAGAGGCACCAGAGGGAGTAAGAATAACAAATCTCCATTTATTTATTTTAAAACAAATTAAAATTCTTCATTGCTGTTTGTTTTCTCACTTGGACCAAGAGTCAGAAGTTTACATAACCCACAGTCAGCAGACGTTTCACAAGACAGGGGTGTTACGAGCAGTGTCTTCTGCACCAGTTCATTTTTAGCATGCTGAGATATCTTGCAGTTCACATTCCTGTGCCTGTGACATAAAATTCTTTCTTCTATCAGTGTTAACCTGTTTGTCTCATGCCAGAGAGAGGTTAAATTCTAAGATGAGTTACAAGTAACTTGCTCTATAAAAAAATGACCAAAAATTGCTTACCCTTCTACTATGACAAATGGCTGATATTAAACTAGCTGATATTTTAAAAACACAAACACCTTTAAGTGTGAGAATTTTTGAAAAAAGTGTGTAGTGTGTAAAATTTTTTTAAGAAGGTGTTTGTAAAGGCTCCCTAGTAACATGTTCTTGATTCCCAAAATAATATAATCTACTTTTTTAAACTGGACCATTTTAATGTTTTTTATGTTCAGAATACATAGTCCTATTGATGGTTGCATACCTATAAGGTTGCTTGATAGTATTCAGAAACATCACAACATGGTGGTGTTCCTGACTGGTGTGTAGGCAAGAAATACAAGGAGTTACATGCACGAAACTGCTGTCGAACCAGTAAGACTGCATTTAGGCATCCACCATTTTCAGGAGTGTTGGTAACCTGGGCATGTTTTCCCCAAATAAACTTGCCTCCTGGTGTCGCAGGTGCAAGGCACTCATGTTCACCTCAATGACAGTACCTTTGGCAATAATGCTCAAAGTTATACATAGTGCAGATGAGGGATTCTTCTTACACACGTTTTGGCTGGCAGTTCATGATCTGTTCCCTGGGCCTTCTGGAAATGTAAGCCCACGAACCTTCCATATTTAAGTGGTTTTCCTGTAAAGCCATCTCCAATGAAGCAGTAACTACTCTCATGTTTTCTAATTTCCCTTTCCTGTTTGGGTAACCTTTAATACTTCTGTTTCTCCCTGCCCACGAACTTTGGGCAGAGGGCTCTAAAACATGGTCTAAACAAAAATTGTATTGAGGATTCTTTATTTCTCTTATTAAAATTTCTTTTAAAAATTCTACTAGGTTTTCAGTGGATAAAGAATCAGATCATGAATTATCTTAAAAGAGATCAAAAGAAGAACTGATAATATATTTAAGGACAAGCTATAGGTTTTACTGCTTAAAGTACTGACTAACTCACTGAACAAAATAACTAATGAGCCAAAATTAGGGATATTTCTAATACAGAAGGGTTCAAGGTATTGCATTATAAACTCTTGTGGGAAATGTATCTAAACTTTTTTTAAGTTTTGTTTTTATTCTAAGTTTTGTTTGTGTTTTATATTCAGATAAATTAATGAATCTGGCTGCTGATTTCTGCAAGATTCTTGTGTTTTGCATTTCTGATTGAACTGGCTACTCAGATGTAGATCAATGAAGGACATAACATTTTTCTTTAAATTGGTTAAAATTATTCCCACTAGTATGTGCTGTCTCTTGTTGATACATTTAATTAATAACTGATTAATTATAACAAATAATATTACCTCACAAATCAATAATGACAGATGATTTTTTTTCAATTGTACCCATAATAATGCTTAAAAAGAAAAATCCCCAAAGTTGAAAGTACAGTTTTCTCAATTCATTGAAGAATCTTGAAGGTCATTTAGTTGAACACACTTTGTGCAGGTTATATTAGTTTCCTGCAGAATTTGTAACAAATTGCAAATTAAGCAGCTTAAAACAACACAAATTTATTCTCTTATATTTCTGAAATTTAGGTTTCCAAAATGAGTCTTAGAGAGCTAAAATCAGGATATTCACAGGGCTCCTTCTTTTTGGAGACTCTAGGGGAGACTCCAGTTCTAGTGGCTGCTGTCTCCTGGCTTTATCACTCCAAACTCCTTTCTCTATTTTGGTCAAATGTCCCTCTGCTTACTTCTACTAAGGACAACATGGTTATATTTAAGGGCTGTTCTAATAACACAGGATAATCTCTCCATTTCATCCTTAATTTGTAACCATGTCTTTGAAGTCTTCCCCAGGTTTCAGAGATTAGGACATGGAAAGTTGTGTGTGTGTGTGTGTGTGTGTGTGTGTGTGTGTGTGTGTGTGTGTTTGTGTGTTTATGGGGAGAAGAGGGCTGTTATTTAGTCTGCCATAAAGATGAAAACTAATAAAAATACTGATTTACTCACCTGTAGATGAAAAAGTTCTATAAAGGGAGCTATGATTAGAAATTACTGAAGAACATTTTTATTTACCATTGAAAGTCACCTTACTTTCCATAAATGATATTGAAGCATTCTCTGTTAAAGTTCATCTATTCCACTAAAGAATGTGTTGGTTTCATGATGTTTTCCCTTCCTCATAAACATGTAGTGAGATGGGGGGGAAAAGGGGGTGTGATAATTACAGAGTACCAGCACAGTCAATCCTTTTGTACGAACATAGATTACATTTTCTAAGATGAATTACATTTGATACTAGTTTGGGTTATTACTACATGATCTTAACACTAAGTGACTGTAACTAGGCAAAAAAAAATGGTCTCTGTTAGAAGAATAGTACTACAGTTTGAATCAACTTTATATGACAAGGAAAAAAAGCACCCCATGTACCTGACGTACCTGATGTCTTTGGTCAGGTATGAGAGCTTCTAAAAGAGGTCACTTGGTCCATCAGACAACATTTTCAGAAGTTATAATTATAAAGAATTACAGAGGAGAAGGCCATTGAATTGATTTCTTTAAAGAAAAAAACCACGACTAAAATTTAAGGAATGAATGAGCTATTTTCCTCTGCAGTTTGATATGAGGAAGGGGAAAAATAGAGTTGTTAAAGTAAAATTGGGTAAAAACGATAGTAGTAGAAGGATGTTAAAAGCAAATGAACATATTGAGCATTTGTGATAAGAATTTCATAAATACCTGGTTTCAGTAAGATATTGTTGAATCTGATACTGAAGAATCTGGTCCCATTGACTAAGAATCTAATTAATACTTTAGGGCTTGATTTTTTTTTAACATGAGACTGAAAGATCTATTTATGAAAATACAGTTGAAGGAAAAATAGAGTTTAAAATAAAGAATTTATGAGACTAGCGAATGTCTTTGTAGAAATATTGTTGATTTTAGAAAGTTAATTGAAAGTGTATATAGAATGAATAGTTATGGTTTATGAATTCATATGTAAGGTAGGGGTTTTTTTGAATATAGATTCCAATATTCTTATGCCATTCTAAAATTATGTTTCTATAAGGAATAAATTTTTAATTCACTTGGATGTATTAAGGTTACACTTAAGGTTTGAGAAAATATGATATAAATTTATGTAATTATAGCAAGTTGAATATGCTCTAAATTAAATCTAAAATAAAAGCCCAGAAACTGAAAATAGGAGCTATTGTGAAAGGTGACACATCTAAAAACTGATAAATACATCCACATTTTTGACTGATTCTAAGCATCTGAACATTTTAATCATTTAATTTATATCCAAAGGACTCGAGTAATGTCTTTATGCTACTTTGATCTCTTCCTAATATTATTCTCTTACAGATAACATAGGCCCCAGGATACTTGACAAATCTTTTACAGTTCTTCTAACCACTTCCCATCCCTCAATTTTCTCTTTTTGTTTTTATTTAATCATACTGGAAAGTACTTTAGGTCTGGACTGTCCCTCTGTGTCCAGCAAATAAGCAGATATGGCTCCTAGTGGAGACTTTTCATCATTCTTTTGTTTCATGTTTCTCTTTTCATGAATCCTGATAATCTTTTTCATTTGTGTTTTCTGAGAGAGGAGTTTATGGTAGAGTTTAACTTTCAGTCCAATCATCTTTTATGCCTTCTTTAACCTCTCTGGAGTCTCTCTACCTTCTTTCCTTTTCTCATGGTATTCCACATGATATACTTGGAGCTTACTCTGTAACTCAACGTATTAACTTTGTGGGATGGTGACAGCTGCAGGGTCTCTGGGTGCAACTTCTGGGTAGTTAGGTAGCTTCTATTTAGGGGTCTCAGAAACCCACTAATATAACCTATTTTTAAAACCTCTTAATATGCACCATTATAGAAGTCAGAGAAAATTTTCTATTGTGTTAAAAAATATTTCATATAGAGAATTTAATTGATTTTTATTCCATTTTAAAAATTGCAAATGCAGAACCTTCCAATTTATGGGGCAAATGGAATGATAAGTATCAGGAAAGCGCAATCCAAACATTTGGGGAAACACACTGTGCTGGTTGGTGATAAAGAACTCTGGAGACTCAGGGAATCACTTCCACTCTTTGGGTCCTAGGATTTCTCTCCTCTCTTCTGATCATCCTGATTGCCCAAACCATGTCTTAAGTGAGATTATAAGAAAGGTATGTATAGTTCAAGATGGCTTGCAACTATTTTATGCCAAACCAAACTTCAACTAGTAGTGATCTCCAGTGAGCTTATAAGACATGTAATGAAACACATTTGAAACTTATAAATGTTATAATTCAATGCTACTTTAATGAAAAAATTTTGCACAAAAATCAATATAAATAAATACATTTACTTAAATTTTTAATTTAAAAAAACTGCCTTTAGCTTTCTCTATTTTGTAAATCTCTTAACTGATTCTGATCTGATGAAGTTCTTGCTATTAATGACAACTCTTTCAAAACTCACTACTCAAAGCAGCAAAAGTTCTCAATTCCAGTGATACCCATTTTTCATATTTAATTATCATCAGTATTCTTATAAAGAACATTTATTTACTTGACTTTTTCTCCTCTTCCAGAAATACATTAAATTTAAAAATATAAATCTCACATAAGCAAAGTTGATGTTAATTCCATCTTTCATTCTTTTAAGCTCTTGGCATCATCTTCCAATGTTAGTTTTAAATTGCTCCAATCTTTTCAAGTAAAATGCTCAATTTTCTATAACACTTTTAATATATATTATTGGTTTAATCCCAATGTACTTCATTTGGATGACTTGACATTTATTTCTCCTATTTTTATTTCACATTTGAAAACACAAAGTCTTCTAGTGAAAAAAGATTTATTCAAGGCTGAAAATGAATGGATAGTAGATTTCTCCAATAGAATCCAGTTGCTATGTTATTTTAAATTCCCTCATGCATAATGTTTTCTACATCTTGTATTTTAAACCAGTTTTTATAATATATTGTTTTATTTAATTGCATTATAAATTTAATTTTTATATAGAAAATGATGACAGAATGCAGGCACAACATAAATCAGTAAGGAACGACTGCTATCTCTTAAACAACAGCCATTTGATAACCTTGAATCAAGGTGTGACAAATACTATACAGAAAGTTATGTTAAGTTAATTATGGTTCATGTTTCAGGCATTGCATGTTAGATTTCTTATTCACCATCATTTATTACAGTTAGAAAGGACTGTCATCAAATCTGATTTAGATGGATTTTGTTGAGCAGGAGGGAGCCAGTTTAATTGAAAAAGTTTCCATTTTAAAACTCTTTAGTTTTCTTCATACAAGACTAGTGTCTACTACTTCTGTAGTACTTCCTCCATATACTCAATTTAATTAAATTTAATAATGAAACATGCGATCAGAACAAATTTCATATTAGAACGGTGCAAATATCATAGTTATTTGAAAATACCTAATTTTAGTAGACATAATATATATTAGCCTATCCTCAAACAATATAATCTGGTACATTACGTGCTTTCACGTCTTTGAGCAAAGACCCAGCTCTTACACTGTCTCGAATCAAAAGAATATGTTTATATTATGATTATTTGATATTGACTTCATGAAAGCATGGTAAGCTACACAGCTTCATTGCACACAGAGTACATGTATCTGTATTTCCATCTGCGAGACTTTGTTCAGCATGATGTGCCTGGGAGTGTACAGGAACACACTGCAGATTAGAGCGGGAGATTTCATCTCAGTTTCAGTTTTAATAGATACAGCTCAATTAAATTGCATCAACTAAATCAGAAACAGACTTGAATCCTATATAAAAATAACTGCAAACCAATTCTTGGACACTTACAATAGAACTGAGGCTACCAGTAGGGAACAGGGTGTGGGAGCAAGTGGTTGCAAAGCCCAGTGGACAATGGTGAAGAACACTTGGTAATTTGATGGAGGGATGAGTATGTTGATACACGTCTAAGGAATGGGGAAACTCTGCATATGGCAAACCTATATATTTCTATTTGCAAAACAAAGTTACTGCAACAAAATATTAAAAAAAAAAAAAATCTGGGTGTTCTGCTCTAGTCTCCTCTGGTGGCATTTTACCTCAGAGCCAATTGTCCTTCTTATAATGCTCTTTGAGGCTATACCAAACTTTATCAAACTTCTGTATCTTACTTAGAACACCCTTTTGGACTAGAATTTCTATTGCTCTTCCTTTAACTCTGCTTGATGAATGTCTACTCATCCTACAACTCCATGTTCATATAATCCAAGAAGGCATTTCTAAAATAGTTTCCCTCTTCATGCCTCAAGAATTTACCACTTCTTTTTTGGTTTGCTAGGACTTCCATGACAAAATACCACATACTCGGTGACTTAAATACCAGAAATTTATTTCTCACAGTCCTGGAGACCAGAAGTCCAAAACCATTGTGTTAGTAAGTTAGTTCTCTCCAAGGGTTGTGAGGGATGAATCTGTCCTAGGTCTCTTCTCTTGGTTTGTAAATGGCAATCTTCTTCATGTATTTTCACACTTCTATGAGCATCTGTGTCCAAATTTCCCCTTCTTACAAGGATACAAGTCATTTGGGATTAGAACCCAACCTAATAACCTCATTTTAAGTTGATTATCTTTATTCCAAATAAAGCCACATTCTGAAGTACTTGAGGTTAAGGCTTCAATGTGTGAATTTGGCGGGGAAACAATTCAACTCATAATGCCCTTTTATTCTTTTTCTATAATTTACATGATAATACTTTCTGCACTTGTGTACTGCCCCTCCCATCAAATATCTTCCACTACGTTTTAAGTCTTTACAGGGTAGGAATTACATGATTTCTTTCTTTTTTTTTTTTTTTTCTAGCACAAGAGGTCACTTATTAAAGCTATTTGGTTGACTTATGGATGAAATGATGAATGAACAAGGGTCTAAAACAATAGTAGTAAAGCCTCTCCATTTAATTTATGGAAATTGAGCAGAAATAATTTTATAATTACAGAATTTCCAGCAATTAGTGTCTAAAATTCTACATCTATCTTTTTTATAGGTCCATCTCTTTTACTTCTTGGCTCCTTCGTCCTACCAAGTAGTTGCTCAAATTTTCTTGGATCTATTAGAATATCTCAGAAAGATAACTTTGGCAATCTCTTGCTCTACAGAGTTCCTGCTTTCATTTTACTTTTGACCTCTGAGGATTCTTCCTTATGTACCAGTTGATAGGTTTTTATATTTATATTTTATTATTAAATTTTAAAGATATAGTCTCTCTAGCACTCTATTTCAATTGAGACATCATTTTAGGGTTCTATCTGCCATATTACCAGAAACAGAAATAAAAAGATAGTGTATATTGGTAGAAAATTGGAAAACAAGCTAAATATCTACCAATAAAAACTATGGGTACATATACACCATAAATGTCATGAGAGCATTTAAAAGACTGATAGGAGCCCATATAGTGGCATAGAAATATCTTGATACTTGATACATACTTTTAAATCAAAAATACTTGTTGCACAATAGCATGCTTGACATGTTTGCTTATGTAAAAAATGAAAATGCATATGCTTTTGCAAGGACACAAAAAGATTTAGATGTTTCTATTCTAAAATGAAGGAATTTTCTTTATTTTTTTTTTACCTTTTAAAACTAAGAATATATGCTTATACTAGTTGCATTTCTTTAAACATAAACATAAACATATGTTTAAAGAAATAAATGACATAAAGGACATAAAGCACCTAGTATAATGCTTGACACTGAACGTAATACATTTTTATTTTGTTATTATTTTCTTTTAAAAGTTTTTGATGGAGTATTATAGTATATAATGGTGGCTTGTGATGTATTCCAAATCAGTAGCAGATCCTGGGCTGGGAACTTTATCTTTTGATTAAAATACTGATCTGCTTCCAAACCGTAATTTATAAATGATGTTTCACTTGCTACATTCAGATATTAATCATTGTTACTCAAAAAAAATGAGTTAAAAATGAGATCTTTGATCAAATAAGTTTTTAAAATGCTAGTTATGCAAAGTTTAATAGTTTTGTTTGGTTTTTTAACAAGGAATTGTCAGAATTTAAAATTCTAATATGCATTGTTATTCTCAAAGAGGGAAATCTTGTATGAGACACTCCCCAAACATTATGAACTTCAGAATCCCTTTTCTCAATCTCTGGAGATTTCTCTTTAGTGAAATGCCTTTTAGGAAATACTTCACTAGACCATAATGAGTAGATAACAAATATCACAATATCCATTTACTGACTGAACAAATTGTGAGTTTTGACAGCCAATTTTCATGATACTTAATGCATAGTGAATTCTCTTTTGTACTTAAATTTATCTAGAAAAAATTCCAGGTTTAAATACTGATTTGTTTTGTAAGTGAAGGCAAGAGACCTTCCCCATATAGCCTGACACTTCTTTGGATTAGCCTTGATTAATGGGTGGAAAATGTGATGCATCTCGAGCTGTTTATTAGCATCAAGTAACCTAAAGCCAAACAACAGAGGGCAGACATGGAAAATAAGAAAAGAAGTAAAATATCCCCAGTGGCCTTGATTCTGCGGATGGTTGCCACATAACCAAGAGCCCTACTGATTGGGAAAAAATATCCAGCTATCTATAATTGGATAAAGCATTTACTGCACATGCTTGGACTGCAAAATGTAAGACTTATTAAGTGAGAAGATATCAAAGCAAAATACATAATTGCTTAACTGTAAGCTATCACTAATGAGTGTCTGCATACTGCCTCCTTCCTCTACCTTTTACATCTGCCAATTGTAACCTGTTCTCAGAGAGCTGTTGTTTTGGTATTCTTCATTCCTTTGAAAAGATTCCATTCAAGCTTGTAAACTTATTCTTACAGCACCAACTATCCAAAGGACAAAGGACAGACATAGATAAGAAAAGGAGGCAGACAAGACCCTGATGTCCTGGTGTTTGCCTACTATTAACATCTTTAGATGCAGCCATTCCCAGTACACAAATGTCTTGAAGAGAGACAAATTACAAGCTGAGGATATCAAATGGAGACTTGTGATTTAGACAGAAAGGAATTTCTTCCACTTGGAACATGGAGTTGGCATAGTTGTTCCTGTTGTATATTAACTGGGTTTGATTGTGGGAGAGCAAGGAGTCCTTGCCTCCAAGTGCTAACTGCAAAGCAGAGAACTGTTGCAGATGCTTTACAAAGACTTCTAAAAGAAGTATTTGGCAATAAAAAAGTATTTCCTTACTCTAATTCATAGAATTGATCTGAAGAGATACTTCTCCACTGCCTGAAATTATACCATGCTTTATTTTCCCTTCAATTATGTTAAAGCGAAAAACTGATTATGTGAATTCTTTAATTCTTTATTCATGAAAGTGCTAACTAAATTCAATCTCTCCTGATGCTTATTTCTGAATAGATGCGATGTAGCATGGGCACTGGTGAGAATGAGTTAGTCTGTGTCCAAGAAATTCTTAGTTCTGATAAAGCTGAATTTGATCATTCAATTAATAACAAGTGACAGAGCCTGGAATGTGTTTTCTAGTCTCCTAATGTGTAAAAATTGTTCATTTGTGCTTTGTGCTACCCATGACAGTGACAGTGAAAAATAGTTGTCCATTAACACAAAAGCAAAATGTAATGCAGTAATGATGCTTGAAGCTTCCTGCAATGCTGGAATTTTTAGAAATCATTAATAATGAATTACTAGCAATGCCATGAGCAGCTGATAGCTCTTCCCTTTGATAGGTGAAACTCTCCATTACAAAATAATAATACAGTAGGTCATATGTTACTGTCTTCAGCAATTTTCTTAAAGTTTATTTTTGAAACTTAAAACAGTGTCACTAAAATTTAATACATTTTACAGATGGGAGAACAAAGGATATTTTACCAACTGAGTGTTCAGAATAAATCAGAATATTGCAACTCAGATTACCAGTTTAACTCAAGATTTAAACTAAGGCCTCCAGCATAGTTGTTAATATGACAAATCATTGGTTAATAAGTTGAGATTGGAGAGGATATGGGCTTCCATTAATCACAAAGTCTAGGTCATTTGTTTCATCTATCAAATTCAAGAACAAGTAACAACACAACCAAAGCCCAGAGTTCACAGAGAGGGACTTAATAAGGGATAGCTCATCTCAGTGTTATCGTTTGAGAGTATCTCTTTGCCATATGCTAAATCGTCTGTTAGAATATAGACTGGTGCAAAATCCAGGTTCTTTTCTCTGAAGTAGATTTATAAGGAGAACACTGTTGCAATCAAGTATTGGAGTTCCCTTATTCATGTAAATGCCCACATGACTAAGAGTCATCTGTGTTGCAGCGAGTTTTTATTAATGCAGTCACAATCGAGCGTAAGGACTCAGGCTGTTACCATAAATAGGCTAGGCATGATTTATCCTGGGGTGGATCACATGCAAACAGAGTGCACACAGAGAGATAGAGTGTCTGAACTCCACTAAACTTAGTAAGTCCAAAATTGCTCTTACATGTGGATGTTGCTTTGAACATTGCAGTCAGTCCAGGAGGCTCAAGCTGATTCTGGAGATTATCCAGTTGAGCTGGGCAGAAAGCTCTTAGACTTTGATATGAGTGGAGCTCACAGCTCACGGTGTCTGTCAGGGATCCTCTGAAAAAATGGTGACAAAGTTCAAAAACACTCAATGCAGTTGAGTCTCAGTGCAACTATCTCTCAGCTACCTAGTGCCTCTCAGTGGAGATCCTCTGAAGGTCAGCCCATCATCTCCTGGAGTGCCAGGGCAAGACTGAAGGGATTCTAGCTTGATGGGTTATGGTAACAGGAAGTGGATCTCTACCCATGAGTTTGCATCGTGAGGACTGAAAATTGTGCAGGCCCGAACCCCACTTTTATGGGTCTCTTTCTCTGGTTAATCAACCCATGCAGTTCAGGGTAAGCCCACGACATTCTGAGTTGCACCCAAAACAGTCTGATAAGACTGTCTCTTCTTAAGTACACCCTAGTTTGCTCCAATAGGCCTGTGTGTGGACATATCTCATTATTCTCCTTAAACTCACACATAAGTTCAGTTGCTGACATTCAGTATTGTTTTTTGTTTGTTTGTTTGTTTTTACAGCATAATTTTATAAAGAGTTTCCTACTTGCTCACACATTCTCAACAAATGCTGAGATACAAAAATGTGGCTTTTCCAAGGACATGTCCCCTCTGGGACTTTGTTTCTGTATGAAAAATGGGTGGTGGGAAGGATTAAAACCAGGATCCCAAATAACAGGATCTCCAGAGAGCCCTGGACTACCTGATGGCTTAAATGTCTCTACATTTCAAAATTCTGCAGTGTTTTTGTGTTGAACATAATTGGTTTTAAGAAGAGTAATGGTTCCTTGATCTAGTTCCAGGCTAGATGTACATAGTCTTTTATAGAGTCCTAAGATGATGATCTTCAAATCAGAAAGACAGAAAGTCACATAAAACAACAAGTTCCTGAACATTCATCACTTTTCCACTTTTGACTATTGATTTATGATCCATTGATTGTGAAACAGCTAGAAGTCATCTGTCTTCTATCTTCTTTGTACAGTTGCAATGCTCAATATTCTACTCCAAGAAAAGGAGATATTTCAGTTCACCAATGCTTGAAACTGTAGACAGACTAAATAATAATGATTTGGAGCAAGATCTTAAACTTTAATCTCTCTTAATTTAAACTTTAAAATCCTCTACAATCCTCATTCCAATCAAGTAGCATAAACAAATCTCTTAATCAGACCTTAATACATAGAAATTATATTTCTTCTTTTAAGCCCAAAAAGAAGGACACATGGGCACATAAGAATGGGGGAAATGTGTTAATATAAAGAGCCTGATATGTCCTCATAATGCTATTGGCTAATGAAAAAAAAAATAGAGAAATAGTAATAAATAAGCATTTCCTTTTTCTGGATGTGAATTGACTTTGCATAGATTGTCACATTCACTGTATTGTTTCTCATGGAAATAATTTCAAAAAATTTTTTCAATAAGATCTTAATCACCCTAGAGCAACAGAAATGGCATCTCCCATGCTGAAGAGCTAACTGGAAATTACTTTGGAAGAGTCAGTTGGATACTCTTTTATACCTGACACCTAATTCATATCCTTGACAGATTTAATTTTCAAAGAAAGTAGACTTCACTAGTGTTTTTCTGAAATGAGAGCCAGTTCTCTTAAACATGTCTTGCCTATTTTTGTATAGCATCTTCAAGAAAAGCGATCCTGCCATTTTAGGTGACCTTTGATAACCAGAGTTGGGTAAGTTCCCTACACCTTTGGACTCCAGGTGGGGTCAGTATCCAAGATCCTGCAAGTGCTCTCAAAGATCTAAAGACATTTTCCATCTTCTCTCTTGTTTGCATTACTCCCTGGGAAGGTTCAAATTAGTCATGTGTCAATATTTTGATGTAGAGAGACATGATAACCATCCAGTCAGTGCTTGCAATTGCATTCTTGAAATGTTAGACTGGAGGGGGTAAGAAAAGCAAATAAAATAAGCCAAACGCCACAAAGTAAAACCAATTAAGATTCTTGAAACGATGGTCTATAGAGCAATCTCTAACAGGGGGAAAACAAAACCTTAATCTCAACTTATCTGAAGCTGAATTTATGATTTTTCTTCATAAACCTAGCCCTCTCCAGTATTTTCTATCTCAGAGAAAGGCATCATTGTCAGATTCATTTGCATAAGCAAAAAAATGTAAAGACATCTTTGATGTTTCTCTTGCCCTCAGTCCCCAGGTAGAATACTTTATCAAGTCCTATTGATTTCACCTCTTAAATGTCTCTTGAATCTGACTCCTTCAACTCCACTGTCTTCACCATCATTCCACATGTAGTGAAAACTGTTGGGCTATGTATCCTCCTCTGTTAACTCTGACCTGCTACAATTCAGCCATACCATTGAATCCTTGATATCTAAACAACATTAGGTCATCAGGACTTCTGGCCAAAATGGTGCCCTGGTTGGAGCAAGACTCACATCCTCCCCACAGAGCAACTAGAAACTCACCTACTTTCCAGAAACAAACGCCAAGGAAAAGAAGGCACAGACACTGTAGAGACACAACAGCAATCACAACAACAACAGGTAGGTGAAAAATGTCCAGGTTCAGAGCCACATGCAAGATTCACAATCAGGATTCCAGCCAGAGGGGGTGGAACTATAGGGAAAACCGGCCCACTCAGAAATCACAAAGGCAGTGGAGCGCCCACCTATAGGAACCTGGACAGAGCTGGGGGAGAGGGCCTAGGTGTACAGTGGAAGAGGCACCAGTGCCCTGGTTGTTTGAACAGAAGGCCCAGCAAGAAAATTACACTGGGCAGTGCCATAACCATAAGGCAGCAAGGGGAATCACCCAACACTCCCTCAACATTGTTCCAGAGCGGAAGGACCCACCCACCAGAAATCCCACCAACTAGAAATAGGGCCTTTGGTCTTAAAGGGAGAAGAGAGTCTCCCAGAGGGGGAATCTCACAAGACTACACAGTAGTGCCAACTTGTGAGTGAAGGTGAAACTGCAGCCTGAGTGCCAATTGTGTTTCAACCGCAAGGTGATCATTGTGGTTGGGAGCTAGGATGCTGGGGGAAGACTCTCATCCCCTATACAAACTCCAACCCCACAGACTGAACTCTCAGGCAGCAACAAAAGGCCCACATAAGAACTTCAACAAATCAAACCAGTGGTGATGCCACAGAACCCAACAAATCCCAGTGTCCAAACCAAGATCCAGGCTCACTCAGCACAAGTCAATACCCTACACAAGGTCAACAATGCAGGAAAACCTAATACACAGAAACATAAGCAAAATGTCAAATGGAGTGAGACACAGAGAAATATACATGAAATGATGGCTCCAATTCAAAACTCAGGGAAAAATCTGAATGTTACAGATGTCTACAAACTACCTGAGAAGGTATTAGGGTAATGGTGACAAACATAATCATGGAAATCAAGAAAACAATAGAGGAAGAAAAAGAGAGCACCCAAAAAAGAGAGAAGAAATGAAGCAGATCAAAATAGACGTCAAAGAAATAAAGAACACAACAGCTGACCTAAAGAATTCAATAGAGGGACTCAAGAACAGGATGGATAAAGCCTCCAATAGAATCAGTGAGCTAGAAGATAGGGCAGAGGAATGCACTCATGCAAACCAGCAAAGATATAAAAGAATGCGAAGAAATGAAGACAGCATTCAAGACCCATGGGATAAGATCAAAAGAAACAACATTTGCATTATAGGGGTTCCAGAAGGAGGAGAGTGAGAAAAGGGGGCAGCAACTGTATTTGAAGAAATAATAGCTGAGATCTTCCCTAACTAAGAATGAAGCAAGCCTCAAGACCCAGGAAGCCTAAAGAGTCCCTAATAAAAGAAACTCAAGCAGACCTACACCAAGATACATTGTCATTAAAATGACAAAAATACAGGATAAAGGAAAAATCCTAAAAGCATCCAGAGACAAAACTAGTCACATACAAAGGAGTCCCTATAAGACTATCTGCAAATTCCTCAACTAAAACTCTACAGGCTAGGAGGGAATGGCATGTTATATTCAAAAGACTGAAAGAAAAGGATTCTCAGCCTAGGATACTATACCCGGCAAGATTATCATTCGGAATTGAAACAATGATAAAAAGGTTTCTCATTAAGCTGAAGTTAAAAGAATTTATCACCACAAAATCAATTTTACAAAAATTACTAAAAGATGCTCTGTAAAGTATAAAGAACCCCAATTAAAAATAGTAAGACAGCAAATTTTAAAAGTGGGGAGGAGGAAAGAAAACAAAAATGTGGTTGATTAGAATGAATGGAAGACTGTTCTGTTTTCCAATAAAATTAGAAATAAGCATACAATTCTCAATGCTAACTGCAAAGTTACCACAGAAAGCATCTCTAGGGAAAAAGCAAAGAAGGAAATAAAAAGGGAAACCAGTCAAAGCACAACCACACCCAATATACCTAACAAGAGAAAAAGAACAAAGACACTGTCTGGTACAACATACAAAAGACAAATTACAAAACAATACTAAGCAGCTGCATATCAATAATCACACTAAATGTTAATGGACTATACACACCAAACAACACAAAGTGGCCTAATGGATTAAAAAGGATATCCCAATCTTCTGCTACATTCAGAAAACTCACCTTCTTTCAAAACATAAACAAAAAACTTGAAGTCAATGGTTGGAAAACAATCCTAGAGTCAAATGCCAAGTGCAAAAAGCAGGAACAGCCATACTAATCTGATAAAACAGACTTCAAGTTAGAAAGCATAACAAAAGACAGAAATGGACATTAAATGATTAAGGGTCAATCCAGCAAAAAGACATAATGCTTACAACATATATGTACCAAATGAAGGAGCATTAAAATATATTAAGCAAATATTATTAGAATTGATGAGAGACATTGACAGCAACACAATCATAGTAGGAGAGTTCAACACCCCACTTACAACAATGGACAGATCAACCAGGAAGAAAATCAACCGGGAAACAACAGTGTTAAATGACCATTTGGAACAGTTAGGTCTGATAGATAAATATCAAACACTTCATCCAACAACTACAGATTTCACTTTCTTCTCAAGTGCACATGAAACTTTCTCAAGGATAGATCATATGTTGGGACACAAAACATGTCTCAAAAACTTAAAAAGATTGAAATCATACTGAGCATCTTCTCTGACCACAATGGCTTAAAACTAGAAATCAACCGGAAAAAGAAAGTTGGAAGGCCCCAAATTAAATGGAGACTAAACAAGATGCTTCTGAATGACTCTTGGGTAAAACATGAAATCAAAAAGAAATTCGTAAAAATACTTAGAGATAAATGAGAATGAAGACATGAACTACCAGAATCTGGGATGCGATGAAAGCAACACTAAGAGGAAATTTCATTGCAATCCAGGCCTACCTCAAGAAACAAGAAAAATTGCACATAAACAATTTAACACTACATTTAAAACAATAAGAGAAAGAAGAACAATTAAAGACAAAAATCAGTAGAAGAAAGGAAATAATCAAAATGCGAGCAAAAATAAATGAAATAGAAAACAACAAAAAAAAAGACAATCCAGAAGACCAATGAAACCAAAAGTTGGCTCCTTGAAAAAAATAAACAAAATTGACAAACAATTGGCTAGACTCAAAGAAAAAAGAGAAAACTCTCATAACTAAAATCATAAATGAAAGGGGAGAAGATGCAACAGATAACACAGAAATACAAAATATCCAAGAGACTGCTATGAACAAATCTATGCCAACAAAGTGGGCAATCTCAAGGACATGGACAGATTTATAGAAAAACACAATCTACCGAGACTGAACCAGGAAGAATTGGAAAACCTGAACAGAACAGTCACAAGCAAAGAAACTGAGGATGTAATCAAAGGTCTCCCTATAAATAAAAGCCCTGGTCCAGATGGTTTTTCTAATGAGTTTTACCAAAACTTCAGGGAAGAATTAATACATGCTCAGTTCAAAATCTTCCAAAATATCAAAGAACAGGGAACAATCTCAAACACTTTCTATGAGTTTTATGTCACACTGATACCAAAAGGTGATAGAGATTTCACAAAGAAAGAAAATTACAGACCATTATCTCTAATGAACATAGATGTAAAAATTCTCAACAAAATATTAGCAAACTGAATTCAACAGTACATCAAAAAAATCATCCATTTGACCAAGTAGGATTTATCCCATGGATGCAAGGGTGGTTCAACATATGTAAATCCATTAATGTAATATACCATATCAACAAGAGTAAGAAGAAAATCCACATGATCATATCAACAGATGCAGAAAGAGTTTTTGACAAGATTCAGCAAATATTTATAATAAAAACACTGCATAAAATTGAGATAGAAGGTACATACCTCAACTTAAAGTTTGTATATGACAAATCCACAGCCCACATCATAGTCAGAGGTAAAAAATTGAAAGCATTTCCTCTAAGGTCAGGAACAAGGCCAGGATGTTCACTCTCACCACTGATATTTAACATCATACTGGAGGCCTTAGCCAGAGCAATTAGGCAAGAAAAAGAAAAAAAAGGAATCCAAATTGGAAAGGGGGAAGTAAAACTCTCATCTGCAGACAACATGATCGTATATATTGAAAACCCTAAAAACTGTCAAAAAAATTACTAGAACTAATCATAGGTAGAACTGAATAGACAAAATGAAGAAACAGATAAAACAAAACCATCCCTTGGACACTGCAACAAAACCGATGTTACCAATAGGGACTGGGATGGGGATGGGGTTGGGTGTGTAGTGAGGGTGGGAGAAGTTGGGCAGAATCCACTGGACAACAGTGAAGAACACTTGATGATTTAGTAGCGGGCAGAGTGTGTTGACATACATATTAGACATGGGGAACCTATTTGAGTTTATTTTAATATGTAAAAATAAAAAATAATTTAAAAAATATTAGGTGCTCAGTAAATGTTTTAAATGAATAAACACAACCATCTTTTTTTTTTTTTACTTATGTCCTTTCAATTTTCATCATAACCATAGGTGATGGGTATTACCCTTGTTTTAGAGAGGAGGATATAGAAAACTAGAGAAGTAAGCTGTTTCCCAAGGTCATCATATATTCAGTGTTCTGTAAAACCCCTCTTCTTAGACATCTAATCATGTTTTTTGCAACCTATACATGCAGTCAGCTTTTCATTGTTCAATATGCAGACTATTAAGTATCTTTCAACTCCTTCTCTTCATTATCTCCTCCCTGCTTCTTCATATTCCATGCCTTACTTTTTCAGACCTTCAATATTCTAAAACATTTCATTAGCAAGTGAACTAGAAAAACAAAAGACAATAACTCATACTAGCTGATATCTGTACTCCAACACACCAAGAGAAGGACACATATTCCCTTCCCTTCAAGCCAAAGGGATAGCTTTGGGACCTGGATTCATATATAAATTGGCTTATTTCATTTTTAAGTAAACTTTATTTTTAAAGTAATTTGCAACATAATTCCTACATATATCCGCCTCCGCCCACACACAGAGAATGGTATCTTTGTACCAGTAACATGGTCGACTCATTCATTTTTATTTTGCTGCGTGAAACCATCTGGGGTTGTGTGTTTGCCCAGTCTCGTATTAAAAGATCTCATTTGACCTGTGTCTTTGTCAGCATGCATTCTGTTCTTAGTAAGCTGAAGTAAAGTTCACTTACCCCTGAACTTTGGCCCTTCTAGCACATTTCAGCATTTGCATGCTCAAAGCAGGCAATTAACTTTAATATTGTATTCTTCAAGAAAATCTGATATAATCAATGGAAACTACATATCATCCTGTGGAATCTGAAATCTTTGTGATGCTGATACTCAAGGTGCTTTTCTACCTACCAGACCAAAACCCGGCCTGCTTCCACCACATCTGCCCTCACAACAATTTTCTTTCTTTGCCACAATATCTGACATCAAACTATTCTTGAGAAAGTCATTAAACCTCTCTTTGTTTCAATTCTCTCATTCAGATGTGTCGATCAAATACTTTCCAACAGATTTGTGGGTAAATTTAAGTGTATTCAATTATGTCCTTTCTAGACACACATCTCTCCTTACCTACTCAGGTATATCTGGAGGGTAAGTGCACAATATGAGAAACAAAACTAAAAGAACTATATAAAAATGTGCTTACACCTAGATTATAGCAGAGGAAACTACCTCTGATGTCAAGTCCTTTTGGGTTTTATAAAGAAAAGACACTGAAGTGAATGGAGCAAAAAAGCTAATGGACAGAGGAACATAAGGGAAAAGGAAAAAGAAAAGTGGGAGAAAAGAGCTATCATTTCCCCCCAGGGATGTCTTGTTGCTCTCCATCCATATATGGGCAAAAGGAAATGGAGCACATGATTTTTCAAGACAGATAGCTAAGCTGGTATCACTTATCTAAGAGGACTCTGCTTCTAGCTCAGTAGTTAGAGGACATGGTAGGATTTAACACACATCAGGAGGAGTGGAAGAATTTCTGAGAAGAGTGAGCCATGACTTTAGACACACAGCAAAGCTATTCCAGGATCATTATAGAACAATGAGTAGACCTTTGTGACAGCAGCGAAGTCAAGAGAAACCTGAGACTTCAGCACACTGTGTGTCTTATTAAGGAAGACGGCATCTATCCTGCAATCACTGAGAAGCAATTAGGAAACTGAGCTGGAATTTAACTTGATGACTGAGACTCTTGGGCAACACAGGCCACAGGGAAAAGAGACTGAACATTAGAAAAGTATGAAGTTTTTACAACAGTACTGGTATGAACTGATAAGACCGCACTCCAGTGGCAATCGTGGGAAGATAAAGGAAGGTGTTTATGGTCAAGCACTGTCTTCTGAAATTTCCGGGGCCTTCATTTCTTTAGGAATTTTTCCCATCACAAATATATGACAGACAATAGATGTTTAAAAATGCTTTCTAACTTCACAACACTTAAAAAATTTATTTTAAACTAGAAGATCATAAAATGAACTTAATTCTGAGGGCTTAATTAAAAACATTGTAAGAAAATGAATTAGCAAACCCTCCTCAGCCACCCACCATCCAGGAAAGATACAGAATATAATATAATTAATTATCAGTAATATAAAATCAAAATGGGTGCTAGGCCACTCAGGAATTAGAGAACATAATTATGACAACTTCTGTGATTTCCCCTGTAAAGCAGACAGGCTTAGCACAGGCAGAAAGAAACAAGTTCTTCTTTACATTAGTGAGTGTATTATTTTTTTAAAAAAGCAAACTGAAAATCATAGTAGTAGAGAAATAAAGTGATCTGGTGAAAGAATTAGCTGTTACTCTCTCAGGTAATGCAAGTCAGAAATAGAGCGGAGAAACTCAGACATTTCAACCTTGCTCTTGGAATCATAAGTACAGCCTCCCTCTCTGTCCTCAGGGTAGACAAACTGAACAAAGCTATGTTAATGAGCATCTAACTGAAGACCTCAAGGAGGAATATATTGGGGTGTTTCAACATGCAGAGAAGGATAAAAAAAAAATAGTTATCTACTTTTAGAAAAAGCAGACATTTCTGAGGGCAAGAATTAGGTTATTGAACTTAGAGACTTGAAAAGGGGGCTCTCTGATGAGGGAACTAGAAGCAACAAATTCATTTCGGGAGCATAGGAAGTTTCAATAAGGGACCCTTTCCTGAAGTCTGTTTCTAGAAAATTCCTTTCCTTGGTTTCCATAGTAACAGCTAAAATAGCTAGCTTTTCCCTTTATTAATCAGAGATGGGCAAGACGATCATGGAAACTTGTATCTCATTCTTTCCAGCCATTTGTTTAAATTTACAAGCAGATCATTAGCTGAAAGTCATCAAGAGGAACACTGTTGTGGGTTGAATTGTGTGCCCCACAAAAGATATGAAATCCTAATCCAGTGAATGGATCTTATTAGGACATATAATCTTTACATATGTAATCTCATTAAGATGAAACATTGGGCTAAGGGTTGGGCTAAGGGTAGACCCTACTTCAGTGACTGGTGTTCCCAAAAGAAGAGAGAAATTCAGACACAAGGAAGAAGGCCATATGAAGATGGAAAAGTGATAAAAGTGATGCATCTACAAACTAAAGGATCCTCTCCAAGAGTCTTTGAATCAAGCATGGCAAGAAACAGAAAAATTAAGCAAGCTGCAGAGTAAGTTATGTTGATATAGATCTGTTTCCCTTACTCTTGGAGTTCATATACTTTACAAAAGTCCCTGCCAAGGAAGAAATGGTACCACTTTGATCCCAAATTGGTGTCATGTTTTGCAATAAACTCTGCTGTGGATCTCCCAGGATAGCAGGAGCGAGGACCACTGCTTGGAGGAGCAGCAGTGTGTTCATGCTGGCTGGCTCAGTACCTCACGTTGACCTTGATGCTATGACAGAATTTCTGGGAAGGGTAAGGGAGGTTCCACTAGTTCACTGACCCACTTGGGGACTCATCTCCTGACATTACTCCTCCTAGACTCAAATGTTAGTTTTCAAGACAACCATAAAGCACAGCAATCATTTGCTGAAACCCTTTCTATGCAAAGTGCTCTTCTGCTGTCTCTCACTTAATTCTCACCATCTTAGTGGAATAAGGGACACTCCCCTATTTTATACATAAAAATTCAGGAAGCTCAGAGACCTACAGTAGGTCACTGAAATCCTGTGTGATAGAGGTACATCCTCCAAGGACCTATTTGCCCCACTCTGCCCTGTTATGACATTTAATATTGTGAAACATAATGCTCAGCCAGTGGAAAATGACTGCTTTCTGCAGTGCCTGTGTTTGTGCATTGTTGGCTTCATGTGAGTGGGGTTATCTTGGTCTAAAACATAATACTCACACCCAACTGCCTCTACCCACCACATACCTTCTTGGGAAAAGTTCTTTAACATGCTTGGCAAGCCCTTAGAACTGCATGCTTCCACCGAAAAAAAATCTGAGTAAGGAATTCAGTTGCACTTTGGACTTAACACTTTGGCCTGAACACAGACAAGGAAGTTCAAGTCTCTGCAACTGAGAGGGTAGTTTCTGTAACTAAGCCAACATGATTTTTCAGTGAGGAATGTCCTTTACTGAAGCGAAGGACAGAATCTCTGCTCTTCTGCGGAAGCTGCCTGCCTCATTTAGGAAAGCATCTCCCACACCTTACCTGACTGACTCCTGCTATAAACTCAGTACAAGTGAGAGATTACTACAACAGAGTGCTTTCCCCGCCATTATACTTGTTCTTTGTGCAACTTCTCCCCTGGAAACTGTGACCTAACGATCCTCAGCACTATAAACCGTTGATAGTTGTTGAGTAAATAAATGAATCAAGGTGGCTAGTCCAAGCCCTTGTGGAGTTTAAGAATAGAGTTCTGCTTTGAAGAACAGAGGAGGTCAGGTCCAGTTCCAAAAACTTCTCCCCTCCTTATGTCATCCTTCAGAGTCGATCCATCCTCAGCCATCCCCAAAGATGACATCAGAAATACCCTGGGAGATTCACCGTCATCTATGCAGAGGGACATAGCAAAGGAGCCCAGCTCCTTGATCTATGTGTATCCTTTCATTCTAGGAGACAGAAAGCAGAGGACCCCATACTGGTGTCTTCCCAGCAGGGAGGAAGAAAGTGCAGCATCAGATTCCTACTTGACATTTATTTCAGCAATTGTAGTTAAAGGTGTTCATTGTTGGGGAACTAAGAACAGAGGATGCTTCCTTTCCATTCCAGTGGACCAATCAGTGTGAAATGCTTGAGTTCACTTGAGCATTTCAGAAGTACAGTAGGTTAGAGGCAGCCCCAACACCTGGCATCAGTCCTGAGCTGACAGAAGCTGGGGAAGGACGTTCATCTCCCTGAAGCAACGTGACAAGGCAAAGGGTAAATGCCTGGCCATGCCCTGTTCAACTTTCTGCCAACACTCACCTCGGTGCCACCTCCTGGGGCTTGGGCAGAGGCCAGGAGCTGCTGCGGTCACAGAGGTGTTTTCGTTGCCCACTCAGCAGCTCCTGTACGCCTCACCCCGCAGGCAGCACGGATGGTTCAGAGGGGCGGCGAACTCCTGTTCAGAGTTCTGAGGTGCCCATTGGGCTCTGCTGCCACAGGCTGTGCTTTCCACCTCCGTGTACTCTCTTTGCACACTATTTACTCAAGGATTCACTAAGCAGAATGGTGCCATTGTGTGGCAGTTGTAGGTCTAGTTGGTAGCTAGACAGACTCAAGATTGAAGTCTCTGATCTTGTGCTTAGATAAGTGCCTGACTCTCTCTGAGTTGTGTTTTCCTCATCAATAAAATGAAAGTAAAAAGTCCTACATTGCAGGGTATCATGATCATGAAAGTTGTGGTTTTTAACACTGGCTACACATTAGAAATCTCTGGGGAAGCTAAAATGCCAATGCTTGGCCACTGCTCATATTGATTAAATACAATTCTTTGAAGGGTGGGCCCAGGCAAAGTTCTGTTAAAGTTCCCCAGGTCATTCTTATGAGCAGCCCAGGGTGTGATCACTAGCTTAGAGATAATGTATAGAGCCAAAATGGCATAGCAACTTTTGAATTTACCATCAATAAATGATATCGATATTGCTATAATCACTTCTTCATTATTGTTGTCCTTAATCTTACTTCTTCCAAGAAAAGAAATCAGGTTATATTCAAATTGAAAGTAACAGAGCACTTATTAGCAATGATTAGGCTTCTCAGAGAGAGAAGAGTGACTTCAAATAGACGTGAAGACCCTGTTTCTTTAAAATATGTGCATGTTCTTACTCTGGTCCCATAGTGAGAACTTGAGCCTGGCATGCTTTACCCAGCCTGGGTCTGTGCCAGTGGAAGCATTTCCAGTTGAAGCCCAGTGTCCTCATTTCCAGGTACTGGTGTTCTCCTGGGAGATAGCTGTCACCTTTTGCATGCCATCTCTTTGCTCTACAGTAAACAGATGAGTCATGGTTGATCCCAGCAGATCAACTAACAAGCAGCCCTGGGCCATCCTGTCCAATGGCTTAAGCTGTTGAGACAATGCCCATGCTGCCTATGAGGAGTTGTAAATTGGGCTTGACACTGTTTAAAGTTATCTTTGTTTGCTGATTATTTGACTAGAGGGACTGGCGTTGTTATACCTGGCTTCTTTAGGGCTCTGTGATGATAAGAATAATTAGGGTGAAAGGAAGGCAAGCAGTCCTTCATTAGCTGAGGCAATGGGTTAAGTAGATGGCTGACTGGTAGACAGGCCCTCCCCCTAACTCCACTTCAGAGATCAGTTCCCTTCGTTACCCAAACTAAATATCTTCTGGGTGCTGGCAACAGAAGAGCAAGTTAATATTTTTACCTTTTTCATTCCTATCTGGGGCGTGGGAGTGGGCTAGTTTGAGTTTTAAGCCAAATATTTAAATTTATCTCAAATGTATTCCAAATTACCCAAATCTAGACCATAATCATCAAGAGAAGATGCATTAACACCTATGTGATGGTCAGTTTCTTACCAGGATCCACACATTCCCTCTGGACTCACAGAGTAGCCAGAATGTTTCCTAATCTCAGACTGGATCATTTCACTCCTCTCCCTGAAACCCCTCAGTGATTTCTCCTGTAATTCTCAGGATCGAGCCTCACCTTTGCACATGGCCTCCAAGCCTAGTCAGAACCAGATAGGGAAATGCCTCCACTCCTCTCAATGCCAGGTTTATTTTCTTTCTGGGTCTGGGACCCACATTTTTCCACCTACTTGGAGCATTTTCCCAAGGGTAGCTTAGTCCTAGAATCATTTAATTTTCAACTCAAACTTTATTTTCTTAGGGAAGTTTTTCATCCTTCTATGAGTTCCTGACTTACGAGTTGTACACTCTGATTTTCCAATCTGAACACGCTCAGGTTTTGCTGTTACCACTTTGTCTAACCAGATCCTAAGTTTTATGAAGAAGGAACCCCATCCATATGCTTGTCTGCACCCCTTCCCCTCTAGTCTTAGCATGCAGAAGGCGAAAGCATTCCAAACGAACCCTGTGAGTACTTACCGAAGGCAGATATCTGTGACCCTTTCATAAGATCCACTAGGAAAGGTCAAGCAGTGGCATTAACAGAGGGGAGGTCGTGCAGAAAAAGGTAAGGCATGTTACCTCTTACATAGCAATCCAAGAGCCAACAGTTCAATAGTTACCAACATTATGTTAGGTCTCTATAATGTATTAGATATTTTAACAGCTTTATTGAGGTATAAAAGACATGCAGTAAAATAAAAGTCACAATGATTATATCCTTTAACAACAGATACACAAACACTGCATGATTACACTCATATGTGGTATATAAATAAACAAAAAAAATGAACCAAATTAAATAAAAATAGATTTTAATCTATCAGACCAAATTAGTGGTTACCAGAAGGGTGAATAGGGGTGGGCAAATTGGGTAAGAGGGGGTCAATTACATGGCAAAGGTTAAAATTGAATTGTTAGTGGTGAGCTAACAATGATAACATATAATAACATGTAATATATGTTATTTATACACTTTGTTGGTAATTGTAATTTTATCCAAAGCCCTCTTTGCTGACCTATCAAAGAGGAAAGGTCATTATTAACAGCTCTGAAGAATGGGCATAATGACTGACTATTTAGTACCTACAATGTGGTGGGTGCAATGACCCTATGAGGTAGGAGCTCATTTTGTGAGCAAGGAAACCAAGAATACAGGGAATGGACCTACCCAGTGATGCAGCTCTTACTCTGAAACTGTATTTGAAACCAGACTCTGCCATTTCAGGGCAGGTACCCATCATATTATCTCCCTGTGGAACTACCTAGCACCTTCCAAAATTCTGGGTCACCTACATGTGAAAGAAAATATCATGGACTAAGATCATATAATAGTTTCATCTCCCCATTCTCAAGAGGTTGACCTATTGCTAACATCTCAGAACATAAAAGGGTGGGGCTTGATTTCTCACCTCTGTCAATTATTTCTGAAGAGTTTATTCTATTTTCAGTGACTACGTAATTATGGCCATCAAGAGCTACAAAGGTATTTCACTACAGATGGTGTAATCTTTAACTTCTTTAAGGACCCAGAGTTCAACAGCTTTTCACCCATTTTGTCAACCATAGCTGTGCCAATCTGAAAGAGCTCTGTGACTCTGGAGAGGTTACTATCAATTGACACATATATCTGAGGATGGCTGCAGTGTCTGATTTTTTATCCAGACTCCTAGCTTGAAAAATTCACACAGTGCTCTGCCTCTCCAATTAAGCCAAGAGCGCAATGACAGCATTATCACAGGACTTTCCTCTTAAATTAAGTTTCCTATAAGAGCCATCTGCTGGAGGTTTCCCCCCTAGTTTTGCTGGTTCCTCTTGTATGATTAGCATAGACCCACTGTCAGCAGGGTATTGTCCTACTGATTCATAAAGGAATGTAGATTATTTGAAGGCTCAGCGGCCCAGAATATTGTGATTATTACTGTTTATTGGTTAAATGTCCTCTTTCCCAGGCTTTGTAAGTCTCATGCTCCTGAGTTATTGGGGTCATACTTTCACTTATAAAATCGTTTGCTCCATCTCTAAGCCTGGTGACAATTCCTGTTGTCATTAACTGTTTCCTAGTTTCTTGAATCTAAGAAATAAATTGCCCTACAGCAAGGAGCTCAAAAATACTACTGATAAAACCTATTTGATAACAGCACATTTTATGAAATGTCAGACACTTTATATGATCATTTTCATTTAATCTTAGCATCCTCATGCACATTTACTATTGTGCCCATTGTATAGATGGGAATACCAAATACAAGAAATCACTTATTTGCTTTCAAGTAAACTATCAAATATCATCCAACTTGTAAGAAGCAGAACTGGAATATAAACTCATGCAACTGACTTCAGGAGCCCACATGCTTAATCATTGTGCTGCGTCATGCTATCTTCTTTGTTCTTTAAAAAGTTTGAGTTGTTTTATCCATGATCACTGTAGCCATGAATACTTGTTTGTTTTTCAAAAATATGATTTGGATATATTTCTCAATATCACTTAATTTCTATTAAACTCATTCTCCATCCCCACGCCTCCAAAACATAAACACCTATGCCCATATGTATATCACAAACTCAGGCATATAAACTTTGATGCATTTTCCTTTTCATAGAATCAAATTTTTCTCTTTCTCATAAACTATCACACTCTTCCACAATAATCTAGAACCTATTACTTATAAGAAGTTTTTGAAATAAGACTGATCTTTTTGAAATGGGGGCAGTTCCTCTGATAAAATGCAAAGCTCCAAGCCAGGTACATAGAGGACCTGGAGAGCTGGACAGCTTGTGTCTTCAAATAGGTTAACATAATATCAGAAACCTCTTCATTTTTATTTCTTCAATATAAGTCTGACAATACCTGCTCTCCTCTACACTGCAAAGGGTAAAATGAAATAGCATGGGACGCGTCCTAGCATGGTGGCTCCCGCAGAGTAGGTCCTCATAACATGTGGAATCTAAACCTAAGGTTAACAGGCTCACTGAATCTTGGAGGAATGATCAAAACATGCTCGCATATTATACTTTATTAAAATGAGCATATTGATAGATCTCAGATAGATTTCCAAATTTCCAGAAGTATAACTGTCATTTCACAATGAAAAAGCAAAAAAAGGAATGATTTGAAGACTGTCAGAGAAACAAGGTGGTCTCTAAGTCATCTTCTCTCTTTTAGATAGTGGGTTGAAAGGTATAAATTATTCTTGCTTTTAAGTTAATTTAGTTAAATATTGTACAATTGAATTACTTAAGTGAAGGAGTGAGGATAGACAAAGGCTAATAATCATTTGATGACAGGACAAAAAGTATAAATCATAGATATGGAATAAAATCCATTTTCTCCCCTTAGGAGTAATGACTATACGTCGACAAAACCCAGAGAAAACGCTTAAGCAGCATTGTTTGGTGAAAAGAATTCCTGTACCTAAATAAAAAACATTATTTTCATGGGCCATCCACCAAGGCATAGATAAAACTTCGTTATTACAACATCAGTTTTCTAGAGAGGATTTTGCGAATAGTGATTTTTGTCTTTTAAAGACACATAGATGAAAACAGCACAGTTATGAACACACTGAGGAATTAACTACAATCTTCAGGGGATGTGTGAGACTCAGAAGTCAACATCTACCTGATCTGTGTCTTTTTTTCCCCAGAGAAATGGGAGGCTCTCCTGTATCTGACTCTTGTAACAAAACAAAATGTTACTTTCTGCCAAGCTGGGTCATGTAGTTGGTAGGGGCAGACACCTCACCCTCACATTTGGTCTTGGAGTACTTCGCCTTCTTCCTCTCTCTGGATGCAGAGACCCCCTGCAGAAACCAATCAACACACCACTGCTCCGAGTTGTCTGGGCTTCCATAGAGGTTATCGCCCTTGTTAGTGGCTTCCAATTCACTCAAAAAAGGTGAAAAATGATTGTATACCTCTGCACTTATTGAATTTCTTGAAATTCTTTAGCTGTGAAAGAAAGCAAGACCAGAGAGGGTGCTCTGTGACAGAGGCTGAGCATCAATTACTTCAACTGGCAGGAGCCATGCTGACTGTTACTATAGGCAGCCACTTGAAACCAATAGCTACAACTTCCTGTGTCGTTTCCTGTCTAAAAGTCATATGATAGATGGCGGATTGTGGTTTAGGTGTCATTTTACCTATAGAAAAAAACAAAGTAAAGAATAACCTAAAATATCCTGCTGATGCTCACTCATTCATGAAACATAACTGAGTGTGGCGTGACCTGGTGAAGCAGTGGTTAGGTCAGTCACCTCTGAGGGACATAGACCACATAACCCTGGGTTAGAGCCTGAGTCTGGCAGGAAACCACCAGTGTGAACAACTAAATGGAATAATATAAAAGGCTTCTTCCTCCTCTCTCTTCCTGTCTGCCTGCCTACTTGCTTTTATTCCTATCAGCAACTTTCCTTTAAAAAACACATGCAAAAATAAAACATAATTGAGTGCATATTAATAGTCACCTTGGTGAACACAGCCAAGACCAAGGTGAGGCAAGTGAGACACCTGCCTCAAGCACATCATTTCAGGAAACACCAATGACTCACAAATCAAGGAAAATGACACATTTGTGCAGTATTTTTTTAAATTACTGCAAAAATCTATGGATAATAAAATACCAGAGTAAAGACAGAATCTGTAATAGTGCTTGGACATAGTAGAGTCTGAGACAAAAGGAAAAGTCTAAAATGAAAAAGGAAAATCGAAGAAAAATTAGTACTCCTATCTTTATTAAAATTTTTGATATTTTGTTCATTCAGCATTTTTTTTCCACTAATTTTTTTTAATGTTGCATTAGAATGCTATTTATTTTGACTGGATTTTGTCTAAAAGTTTGTGTCTTAGACAAGTTCTCAATCATTTCATAAAGCCCGGACCTGATGGGGTTATGAAGATATTTTATCAGTTATTCTTTTTAAGTAACTAGATATTTTTATTTGTATGCAAACTTGTAAACCAACCAACCAAGCCAGTACTATTATTATCATGGTGCAGCAAAATACAAAGTATCTTTCTTAAAATATTAGAGTAATGAGCAAAATGGGGGTCACAGGAGAACAGTGAAAGAGGTAGAAGGAGTCAATGAAACCCATTCTATCTTAATCCTTCACATTAACTACTGACGTTTCTAACAAATAAAATCACAGGAAATATGAATAATCCTTCATCATACATCTTTCTACTTCTGTTTCCTATGCTTAAGGTTAGATTCTGGATCCCAGAGATAATCCAGTTATCTATAGGGGAGATATTTTTTACCATCCTGTCCATAACATCCAGGACTACCCAAATTTGATTAGACTCCAGTCATTCCCTAAAATGGACATGATAGGCATATTGAGAAGCAGGACATGAAAACAGAGAGTCAGCACCCTAAAAGAAGGAAAATCCTATGAGAAGTAACATGACCATTCCCCAAATTGAGATTGAATAAGTACAACCATCTTCATAAATCTTCAGACTGTCTGTCAGAGAGTCATTTTGGAAAAATTCGGGATTTGCTAGGTACTAAAATACTTGGTAGGCTGCTGTATCTCATTATGGATTTTCCCAGCAGTTTCCAAGGTGGCCTCCATATCACTGACAAAATTTAACTGGAACTGGATCTAGGGGCCAGAATCCTCTCCACAGCTGTGGAACTGATTGTCCCTTGTCTTCTATTCCAGTCTTGAGGACACAAGGTCTGACTGCTCCAGGGTTGGCTGCTCCAGGTCTGGTTGTTCCCGGTCTGGTTGCTCCAAGATAGATTATTCTAGATCTGGCTGGAAGGCCTCCAGAAGTGTTCACCACGCATTCCTAATGGAAGGAATAGAAGCCAGTATATTTCATAGCTGCCGAGACCTGAGTCATGATGTTGCTATGCTTTGACCCTGCTGTTTTTCTGCTATCTCTGCATTCTCTGATTTTGGAACCAGATCTTACTCTGCAGCTAAGGTTCGGGAAGCTGTAAAGTTCTTGCATCTGCAGGAGACTGATGTATTTCAGTCTCTGGAATCTGTCACTAGTTTCACATAGCTGGACCTGAGAGAACACCATTCTGCTCTTTTGTTTCTTGACTGGACCCTTATCCTCCTTCTCTCTTGTGCACTTTTCTCCAGAAGTGGACAGACGTTTTACATTGGAACTGGTGGATGAATCAGCTGTCTCCATGCAGGATCTATCAGCAGGTGACATTTGCAAGGATACATCATTTTCTTCAGGCCCATAAATCTCAGGTGTTGATGCAGAATCCCTACAAGTGGCTATTTTGGGACAAGGCAAGCTTTAGGGACAAATTGGATCCACACTCTTGTTGCTGAGTTGGGGAAACGGAAAAAATTCAAAAGCTAGAGTGTAAGAAAGATACAGGTTTAGGTATCAACATGAAAGAGCTTAGAGAAATATTCTTTATACTTAGCCAACACAAGGTTATGGCGAAGTGTCACAGAAGCTAAGGGGAAGAAGAGCTTATTTCCACAGTGGGGGTCAGAGAAGGCTTTGAACAAGTTGGTGCTTAAATAGAACCTTACCTTGTTTGTTTGCATGGCACAGAGCATGTCTGGGAGCCCTTATTGTGGCAAAGGATGAGGTCCTGCTGGGAAAGATTCATTTTACAACTCCCTTATAGAAACAAGAGCCTTCTTTCCAGTTCTGTGAATGGAGACAGAGGTCAGTGTGTGAAAATGCATGAATAAATCATGTTTGTGAATGGTGACCTGGCACCTTGTCTCCAAAAGGTATCTTTATTCACCAAGTGATCTTGCCTCAAAGACAGATTTATGACTCAGGAAGAAGCAGTATTCTGTTATGGTCAGGGTCTTTGCTAATGGTCAAGGTTTTTGCTAATAAAAAAAATCGTGATGTGAAAAATAAAATTGCTATATGCCACAATGACACAAACACAAAGAAGAAAACATAAATTCAGAACCTCCTCAAAATTAATATCCAAGATGGAATCGAGGGTTATCTAGGAGATTTTATTTTGAATCCTTTAATTTACTCAGAATCCACCACCCTTTATTCCTAACAACTTCAGTTGATCAGATGCAGAGCAAAAATTTCAGGAGGTTGTTTTGATCCTTCCGATGTGAATGAGCTGAGTCATTTCTGAATCTATACCAACCTGGCCCAAGGAACAGGCTGCTGGCAGAGAGAAGGTGCTCTGTATGCAGAATGAAAAAAGAATGTTAAAAACAATCAGTAGAAATCATCTAATGCACAAAAAGTCCAGCCTGTACTGTTTCGGGGCAAATAATGGTATGAATGCCATAAGTAATTATTGAATTAATAACTGAATAGCACAAAATTTAGACCTTTTTTCCAAAAATAAGCTCACAGTCATATGATATTTAATGAAGAGGGGGAGCATTAACCTACTTGAAGATGACATCTATGGTAACTGATGCCTCCAAAAGATACTCACTTTCCTTCTCCAGGAGGAGCTACATCTTTCACCTTCAGCTAGGTCACCTAAACCCTACATCAGCAAAGTTTTTACCTTATTCAAATGCTCTACTTTCTCAAAAAATAAATAAATAAATTATCAAGTGACCAGGCCAGAAACCACTCTATTTTAGCAATGAGAATGTTGAGGTCTCTAAGGTGTATGAATTTACTTTCAAGAGAGTGATAGGAAACAGATTTTCATAGACTAGAGGATGTGAGCATTGAAAGGGAAGGTGAATGTCACCGAGTCCAATGACTTTTGGACACTTTACAATGGTGGAATTCTTTCTCCAGTGGAGGTTTATCTGTTCTCACAGCATGAAAAACAGATCAAAGGGAGCTCATCTGACCACAGTGGGGGAAGGGGCTGGAATCTTCAAATCAGTGATTTTCTCTTCACACTTAATGAAACCAGTTTTTAAAAACAAACAAACCTGAGGAAACAGAACCCAGAAAATTTAGAGCATTTGCTCAAAGCCATACAGATAAGAGACTCCAATAGAATTCTCCAACTCTGTCTATAGACAGGACACCAGATCCCAAAAAAGCATTTCCCAAGATTAGGCAAGATTTTGAAAGGCCTAAAGGAGACTTGGTTTTATCCTGTAGTCTTTACTAAGACTAGGTATTAGATACTCACTGAACACTAGGCACTGCAGCAAGTGTTGGGGATACAGAAGTAAAATGACAGTCTTGGAAGTTGGGGAGAGAAATAAAGTGTCATAAACACTATGATGAAATCTGTATCAGAAATGATAAATAAAAATTGGGGAGGTCAACTCCACATGGAGTTTATGCTCTAGGGATGATGAAGCAGGAGAGGTTATTGGAGGTTTTAGCAAATACGATTGCTGAGACAGAAACACTAAAACTGCCTTTCAGTAAAACTACCTTCAATGTGTCTTTGGCATAGTTTGGAGAGCGAAATAGTTGGAGAGAAGCATTCAAGTTGGAAGTCCCTGCATGGCCCAGTAGAGAAGCAATGAGGTTAAGGATAGCAGTGATAGAAAGGGAGACATCAGTGGATTTGGCAGGTCCATGTGTCCAATCAGATAATGCATTACATAGCAACTATTTATAACAAAGTCTGGTTCACATACTGAACCTATGAGACCAAAGTTAGGTCTTTATCTCTGTAAGATAATGACTACCTAGACAAAATGGACAAAAGGGAATAGATGTGAAAGAAGGAAATTTGAGGGAGGCATTAAATTGGCCCCAAGATGCTGAGTCTGGATAATTCTAGGTAAGTTAGTTCTACTGATGAAAATGAAACATGGAAAGGGTTGTCACAAAAAAAATAAACAAAATAAAAAGGAAGAAAAATAGAAGAAATAGAAGACTCACTGCTCCTTTGGAAGGAAATGTATTGAAAATAGACCCACCATACTGGCTTCATTTAGAAATTAAGCATATTTAGGTAGTAGCTCTTTGGTATTTTGCGTGTAGTTTATTACATATAATGGTATACATGCTGACATTAGCAAATAATGTACTATATTATATAAATGAATGTGGACTCAAAGTTACAGCTCTAATAACCATACAGTGTTCACTTTTGCATTCTGATAGTTCTCCTTAAGTTAAAGAAAAAGGAGCACAGATGTAGCAAAGTTATCAGAGCCCGAAGTACACTCGTGGGAGGATACCATTCATTAGAATAAAACATGCCATTTATTTCACATGCAAAAAGTAAGAAAATCACTGGTTTAAGAATTAGGGCCTGTGAATTTCTCTGAATAGTTTAAGAGGGTTTGAGTGAACAGGAAGAAATCATCTGATCTTCGTAGGCTACTCAGCTACTCAGTCCTAAAGGCCTTTTGTTTCTGTTTGCCTATCTGGCAATTATTTAAAAGCATCTCAACTTCCACCTCTTTCTTACACACCTGTGAGTTAATGCTTAGAATCATAAAAAAAAAAAAAAATCTTAAACTGGCCTGGAATTTGATTTAATCTGGATTTGTCTTCAACCAAGGACAAATTATCACTAATAGGAGCATGGACTTTTGAAGTCAAACCATGCTAGATTTGAAGCCTAGTGCCCTCATATAGTAGTTATGCGAATGTGAGGTAACTAACCTCTCTGTTCCTCAGTTTCCTGGTCTCTAAAAAGGACATGAGAGTACCACCCTCTGAAGATAGTGGTGGGGATTGTAATGGGTAACTACTTTATGTCCTTCACTGATAACTTAGAAGGGTTTATATCATACCAAGGCAAACAAATAAACCAATTTAAATCAAGATGATATCATTTTTTTTCCCCATTAACTGAGGCCTACTAGTTCAACAGGTAGTTCAACACTCTCCCTTCCTTTCTACTTCTACTCTCCAGGAAGGGGACTGGGCAAGCAAAGGGTTTTATTCTTTCATTTTCTTATACAGAGCAATTCAACCTCTCTTTGTTCAGTTTTTTCTTTTCATACTTCCCTGAGATATAACCTTCCTAATCAGTTCTCCACATCAGGCTGGCTCATTAACGTAGGAGAAATTCTGAAGCCGCTGCCAAGATAATCTGTTTAAACCCAAGCTTCTTCATAATCTGAGGGAGAAATGCATCTCTGTAAATAACCAGCCTTGACAACAAGGTGGCAAGTTCTAGCATCCCACCTTAAACCTTACAGCTTGAGGCAGCTGTCTCTTGTCTTATTTGCAGAAACCCAGAGTGCAGGACTCAATCAGCCTTACATAATATCCATGCCAAAGGTTACCTGCTTCTGGGTGAAGCAACTGTCTCATTTCCCCCAATTCCTGAAGTCCCTGGCTAGAAGGGAAGAGAGAGGAAGTGAGGTAAGAGAAGCAGTTACCTGAGAGGACGCTCAGCCCCCCAGGGTGGGGAAGAAGGGGTGCTGATGGAAGAACTGACAGAGTACAGCAGCCACCATTAGAAGCAAATCAGAGAAGGGAGCTTGGCAGAGAAAGGGGAAGTTTCCCTCGCCTGGGAGCTGACAAGAATAAGGAGATTGCAGATCAGGTGCAGGGCTACCGGATGATCTCCCACTTTGTATCTGTTGCTAATGCGCAGCAAGCTGCCATTTCTCTCTCCTCTCCTCTGTTTCTTTAACTCATGGCCAGCATTTCCAATTAATATTTACTTAACACCAACCTTGGGGCAGATATTTGAAGAACAGACCTCGACGCCCAGTCTGAACCCTGCCCTGGAAAACTTTTGGAGTCTTTCCCAGAGGTGCCTATTGATTCTTCTAGAGGTGCTGTGCAGAGCAACGTTAAAGTAAATATGAAACTTCAGTTCAGATGGAATCCCAATCATCTTCGAAGCAGGTACTAAAGACTACAAAAAGAGTTAGCGATAGCCTCAATTCAGTCAAATACTTGGACTTGAGGGCACAACAGGAGTGTATTTGTGAAAGCTTTAAAATACCTCAAGAAGGTATACATTTACTTGGACTATGTAGAAAGTCTTCTGAGTGCTGCCAGCCCCGTGGGGAAAGGGTAGTGTGAGAGCCGAAAGGGGTGTGGGACGCGAGTGGGGCTGGGGTGCTGCTGTGAAATCTCCAGCAACACTTCAGAATCGACACCATCAGCCAGTTCTCCTCGTGGAAACCATTTTGCCATCAAAGAAAAATTATATTTTATCCTCATTTAATTACATGGACTTTTGCTAAATTAAATGAACGGAGAGGCTGAGAGCCAACATCTACAAAGGAGAAATCTAGACTCTTCTGTTTTTCTGCTGATCACTGCTTCCTTGAAAACAGACACTGGGCAATGGAAAATGCGGTAAAGGTTTTAACATTCATGTTGAAAGAAAAACACCTTTCCTTTCCTTTCCACTGACCAGCTACACCTGGCAAGGCAGAGACCAGCTGAGTGAAAAGTCACTTGTGTAAAATCCAGCTGGGCTGTCAGTTGAGTTTAGCAAGCAGTGACTTGGAAACAAAAAAATCAGGGGAAATAATCCAGCTGAAGGTTTTGCAGTTCTGGTGTTAGAATACATGTATTAAACTTTTTTTGACTTGACAAGCAGTGGGTCATTGATATTCAAAGAAATGTTCTCAAGAAAAGATCTCAACGCATACAATTTTATTTTATATGATATTGATGTCTACCACACAATATGAGAAATTTAAAAGTAGTAAAACCATTGTCAATATAGTAGGAGATATTTGCTCTAAAATTTCTAATGTGATGCCAGTCCTCTGTGAAGCTGAAGAGAAGAGGAAACAAGAGGTAGGGACACCTAGTAATTTCTGTAAGTCTTCTCTGTAATTCTGCCAGAAAAGAATTTACATCTTCTTTGCTTGATTCCGAAATGTCCCCAGATGAGGGAAAAAATGTGATTTGGGGGAGAAGGGGGAAATTCTACTCTTAGCTCTTCCACATGGCTTTATTCAAAAAGCGTTCACTTTAAAAAAAAAAAAAAAAAAACACACAAAACAATCTCTGTATTTAAAAAATATAAAGATGCTTCCTACCAGATTCTGGTTGCACATGTCTTGAGATGGAAGAAAAGAAAGTGGATCTGTTTCTACCTGCTCCGGTTGGAGTGGGGTGACACCACAGAAGACTTCCCTGGGCAACACTAGGGCCAGCTCGAGGGCCTCTGGAGTCCACACAGAGCAATGAAGGCTGAAAAAGCTTCCCTAATGTTAAATTCCTCAGTCAACTTCTGGGCCCCTTTAAACTGTGAACAAGACGACCCTTGTTCTGGAAAATCTATCGGCTCTTGCCAACACACACACATATACAAAAACATGACTGTTGGGCAAATAAATCTTTCCAGAGAAAATAGATTCCTTTCCAATTCAGTCAACTGTACTAAGCTGGAAAGGGAGAAATGTTATTTTTCCAGGATGAAGGAAAACAAGATCTTTCCTTGTTTACCCTGTCTAGCCCATTTTAAAAGAAGGTCAGTTTAATGCCTTCATTAAAAAAAAAATCACAAGTGTTGTTTATCCGAGGACACTTGGTTCCTTTCAGGCTGGGAATCACACATTGGAACTCTATGCTTTTTCTCTTTGACCTAAACTACACATGGCAGGGCTGAATTCCCTGCTGCTCTGGAGATGTCAAAAGAGTTGGGAATGGGAAAGACAGAGGGTGAGGACAGGATCTGGTGATATGGGATTCTTTGTTATTGGTCAGCCTCTCTAGCTCCAGTTTGCATCCCATCAAAATCAAGCATGAAGTGAATTGATACCCACGTCATTCAACCCCACATACATTTTTGATGCTTATTTTTACCTATAGTCCCATAATTTGTGAACTTGAATCATCACCTGGGAAAGTCAGAAACCTTGAAATAATAAAGTACCTGATTAAGGAGCATGGATAGAATTTAAATTGGGCATGGTCTTGTATATTTCCTGGCATGTTTTTAGAACTTACTAGAGTTTCAAGAAAATTCCAACCATGGCTAGTTAACTTGGGACTGAAGATTCAGTTTTTCTTCCATAAAAATAATAGTATGCAGCAAATAGTTGTTGCTCTCTAAATGTTTAGTGAGAAAACTCAAAAATGATAAATCTGGAAGAATAAACTTTTAAAAACCATATAAAAATGTTGCCACAAAATGAATGAAACTCGAGGACATTATGTTAAGTGAAATAAGCCAGTCACAAGAACAAATACTCTTTGATCTCTTTTATACAAGGTATCTAAAGTATTCAAACTCTTAGAAACAAAAAGTGGGTGGTCATCAGGGGCTATTTAATGTGTATAGAGTTTCAGATCTACAACATGAAAATTCCTGGATCTATTTCAAAACAATATGAACACACATTCCCTGGTGGAGTAGTGGTTGGGCGCAGTTCACATACATGGTAAGGTCCCAGGTTCACTTCCCAGGGCTGTGGGAGCAACGAAGATGAACAACTAAATAAAACAAACAAAAATGCTTCTTCCTCTTCTCTCTTCCTGCTTGCCCTGTCTGCTCACCTTCATTCCTGCATGCACTTTTCCTTTGAAAACAAAGCAAAGCAATGTGAATGTATTTAACCCTGCTGAACTGTATACTTAAAAATGTCATTTTCCTGAGGGCTACTGACATAGAGCATATTTTCATTGACTTGCTTGGCATTTGTTTATCATCTTTTCTGAAAACCCTTATCTTTTCCCTTTTTTCTAACTAGATGGTTTTCATCCCCTAATAAGTTTTGAGAGTTTTTTCATATATTCTTGATACTGGTCTTTTATTGGTTTTATGATTTAGAAATATTTTCTCCATTATGAATATTAGCTATAGTAATAATAGCTATAGTAACCAGGACTGGGTGATACTGGGTATTTTTTCTCATAACATCAAAAGGAACAACATTCATATCATAGGGGTATTTGAATAATTAATAGCTGAGAACTTCCCTAATGAAACAAGGCTCCAGATCCAGGAAGTTCAAAGAGTTCCTAACAAAAGAAACCCAGACAGCCCTATACCTAGAAACATTGTCATCAAAATGTTTAAAAAAAAAAAAAAAGAGTTAAAGAACCTTAAAAGCAGTTAGAGAAAAACAAGTCACATACAAAGGAATCCCCATATGATTTTCAGTGGATTTCTCAATTGAAACTCTATAGGCATGAATGAGTGGCATGATATATTCAAAGGGCTGAAAGAAGATTTTCAACATAGGACACTATACCCTGCGAGATTATCATTCAGACCTGAAGGAATGATAAAAAGCTTTTCTGATAAGCAAAAGTTAAAGAATTCATCACCACAAAACCAGCTCTGCAAAAAATACTAAAGGCTGTTCTATAAAGTATAAAGAAATCCCACTTAAAAACAGTAATATAGTAAATATAAAAAGTGGGGAGAAAGAGAGGAGAATAAAAAAATGTGGATAGTTAAAATGGGGATAAAACTAATTTACTTTCAAATAAAAATAGGAAGTAAACATAGATTTCTCAATGCTAACCTTAGGATAACCTTAGGGAAAAAAAATGAAGAAAACAAAAAGAAACCAATCAAAAAATGACTACACCTAATCCACCGAATAAGAGAAAGAGAATAATAAAGGACATTAGAACTCCTATGAGGTGTGAAATACTCATAGATTGAGATGCAATTATCAATATCCTAAGATTAAACAAAATAAATCATGAAATTATTTTTAATTAATTAATTTTAAAATATGTATGGATCAGTTGCAAATAGTTATGTAGGTCCATTTCAAGGTTTTAAATTCTGTTTCATGGAATTTTCTCTATTTCTTTACCAACATCATACAGTCCTAGTTACTATACCTACATGGTAAGTCTTAATTTGGGATTGAAAGATTTTTTTTCCCTACTCTATTCTGACAAAACGGATTTAGCTATTCTATGCCCTACACCCATTTAAAAAATTTTAGTCACATTTAGATAGGACTTTCATTAATTATAAGGATTAATTTAGAGAGAACTAATATCTTTATTGTTTTCTATCCTACAAACTTCCTGAACTCATTTAGCTCAAAGTTTTTTTGTTGATTACACTGTAGAGCAAATCATGACCTTATAAAATATGTGTGCCTATTACTTTTCTTATCTCTCTTATCTGGTTGGATTTTCTTACACTACTTTGAATAAAAGTGCCATGGTCAGAAAAAAATGGTTAAGATGGTAAATTTCATATGTTTTTACCTACCCATTAAAACGAAAATGTTCTCTACATTACTACTTCAGAAACTAGAGAGTATGTAACAGACAAAATGGAACTGAGAGAAGTCATCCGGTCACCCTTCCACCCAAACAGGATATTCCATTAGATATTTGAGGGAAAGGAAATAATTTCAAATGTTTTAAGTATTTCTAATATTTGTCTTACCCAATTAAGGCTACCCATGAACTTAAGGCAATAGGTATATTGTCTTTCTTCTCTGTCCATTCCAAATCAATTTCAAACAGAAGAAATGATCTGCTTAATTGTTTTGGAACATGAGCAAACCCTGAATGGAAAAAGTTACCTCTCTCCTTCCTAGTTGTTTAATGGTTAGTGAAGTTTGTATCTTTCCAGATACTGGGAAGGAGTAAGATTTGTTTCTGAAATAATATGCTGGACCTTGAGAAGAAGAGTTAGAAAACCTGCAGTCCCCTCAGGGTGAAACTAAAGTGCTCTAGTATTAGACTCCTGGTTTGGGGTGTTCATTCCAGGACCCATGCAGCCTGCTTCAGAGACTGGAGTGAAAAGGAGTGAGAACTTACAAAGACTTCCTACCAGAAAGAACTGAAGGTCAAATGACTGTTCCAAAGAAACCTCAATTTCTAGTCACTGAGGTAGGAAAAACATGTCATGTTTCTTAGACAAACTCTTATTATCTGAGAATAATACAGAGGAACTTGTCAATATTAAAGAGACTGCTTAAATAATGCAGAATTTAAAATGTTATATCTAGACCAGTGCTGTTCAATGCAGATCTCACGCAGCCTCTAGCCCCAATGTGAGCCTTTGAAGACAGGGTTGTCAGAATTCAGATAGGGTCTCAGAATAAAATAAATACTTGATTCTGAAAACAATACCAAAAAGTGTAAAGTAGCTGATAAGTAACTTCCATAGTATAGAAATGACATTTCATAGCTATTGGATTAAATAAAAAGATATTATTAAAATCAGTTTGACTTGTTTCTTCTTACTTTCTTAAGTCAGAGATGTCATTGCTTTCTCTACGCCTCTCATTTCCTTACTCTTCTTTCAATCTTTCCTGCTTCCAGGATACAAGTTTGCTTACTTTACTGAATAGAATCAATGTGCTTCCCAATGACTGCTGGTCCTTACTGTCAACAACAAGACATAGCCCCATATCTGGTCAGGGTGTAATTCAGCTTTCTACTGTTTTCCAACCAAATAGGTATAATTTGCATCTCGTTGTTGTATTAATTCACTGATTTAATTATGATTTGTGAGCTTTATTTTATTATTCTATAGATTGATATTCTTTGCCCATTTTTCTATTGTTTCTATAATTTTTGTTTGATTTGTGTTCTTTTATATTCTAGATAGAAATTCCGATCAATTCTCTTGTTCTTTTGTATATTCTGAGTAGGTGAGGGTATCACCTGCAAAAAAGACAGCTTATTCTTTTCTTATCTTTTTTCTCTTTCTTCCCTTCAATGTGGCCCAGGATTCCCAATGTTATAATATATAGCTATGTGAGGATACTTGTCTTGTTTCCACTTTTGATAGGAACACACTTAAATTTTTAAATACAAATAGTATTTGCTAAAGGTTTTAGACTGTAACCATCATCCATTTAAGGGAATTAAAGAAATCCTTTTCTACTCTTAAAATTTTTTATAATAAAGAATCCATCAATTTTTTCTGTTATCAGTTGAAATTATCATGAAAATTTAATTCACGAATGCCCCGAATTATGTTGGCAGAATTACTTATTATCATCATTCATTAATCAAGCTGTATTATTTTAAAACATAGTATTGGGGTCAATTAGCCAATATTGTAAAAGGTCTGTCATCTACTTGCATAGGAGAAAGGGGTTTTATACCATGTTTATCTAATTATATCATGAAATAAGCTTGGCAACTTTTGATGTTGCCTCTTTTAGAATAATTTATAATGCAGAAAGAAATGTATTGTTCCTCAAAAATTTGACAGAACTCACTGGAACCATTTGGATCTATGGTTTTTTGAGAAGGGAGTTCATGAATTACAATCTTTTGAAAAGTTATTGTTCTATTTAAGTCCCCCATTTATTACGCTGATTATGGTATTTAATATTTTTTCCAATTTGTCTAGTATTTCAAGTTTTTAATCCATAAAACTTTTAGTATTTTAATATTTTTTTTGAAAATGATAGCTGCTGCCAGAGATTTCAACGAATATAAAATCAGTTTAAGCTCAAGTGGCTAAGGCAGCTAAGATGTAAGCCATGAAAATCCTACAGACCTGGATTCATGACCCAGGGTCGGTGGTTAGAAAAAAAAAAAAAGTACCACATTTTTATTGGGTGCACCCTTGTGGCTCAGGTTTTGAGATGGCTGGGGTGTGGACCATGTAAAACCCAAGAACACAGATTTGCAACCCCAGGTCAAGGGAAAAAAATTGAAGAAAACAAATTTTAAAAAGTACTTCTTCCTCCTCTCCCTTCCTTCTTAAAAAAATATAGACGAATTTGAAAAAACATGCCCTAAATCCCACGCCCCAGAAATAACAATATTAACATTCATGTATATATATATATACATATATATATTTAGTTATAATTTTTATAGAAGACATTTTTCTGTATGTATGGTAATGATATTATTATATATATAACTATATATGTATAACAACACATAGAGTACTTAATAATATTACATAGAGATACAGATTGAAGAATGGAAACCTGGATAACTAAATGACGAATAGATAATCCAGCATATATTTCTATTATAATCCATTACATTTTTTTCATTTAGTTGTTACACATACACACTCATGAGATTCTGCAAACAATGAGAACTGAATCCCTGTGTTTTGCATCCTTGCACCTAGCCTGGTTTTTGAAATCTATTCCAAGTTTACCAAATGTTTATCAGATGTATGTGTGAGGAAATGAATTCATGTGTGATGCTCCCTGCAACACTGTTCTAAGAGCTACATGCATTTTATTTACACAAGTCTGCAAGTCCCTCTTCAAGGAGGAAAGTATCCTCTCTGTTCCAGAGTTGAGGAAATGGAAACAGAAGGTAAATAATTAGCAGGATTTAATAAGTGAAAAGGCACTGGAAGTACTATGGGTTCCAATATGTCTGATTGTGAGAGCCAGTCTTTGTTCTGTACCATGCTGATCATCAGAAAAAAATCTCCAAATAAGAGAAAGACGAAAAATACAAAGGCCAAAAGAAATGCCAATATTTTGCAGTCCCGTCATTGAACAAGTGTTTATTAAAGTCCTCCTAGAAGTCAAACACTGGGTTTCCGTGACTCATAAACAGGGCTCTTTTTATTTTCACTAAACAAACAGTCAAATATATGGCTTCTGGTTTAAGCTTTGCTCTGGAGTGTGGACTGAGAGGAAAGACATGCACCAGAAAGAAGATGGCTCCCAAAGACATGCTATGCAGAGAGAGGTGGGAAAAATGCAGGCAACTGGAGGCTGGACATTAACAGTGGTGGGCAGAGAAAACTATACCTGGAGCTGAGCAGAAGCCAATTCAGTTGCATCAGCATCAGCTGGGTGAGGTGCTGTGTGGGGCAAACATTGGCCTCCGGGATCATATTCCCAGTAAGGCCATCCTCATCATTGTTCACTTTAAGGTCACGTTAACAAGTCATTAAAACAGATCAACATTGGCTTTATTATATCTGTCATTGAAGATGTACAAATATGCCAATAAGAAGGATTTTAACCCTATGGGGTTGGGGGGGCAGGTAGGTGATTTTTCTGGTGATTTGCGCATTACCAGAAGCCCCAGTTAAGGATTTCAGATGCCTTAATATTATTTTCAAATATCACCAATTCTCCAAGAAGGATTTACTCTGAAGGAGGGTGTATTGAAACACACAATTTCAGGACCCTGTTCATATGTTTGTTTTGTATTTGTTTTTAAATTTTTGTTAAATATACACACAGAAACATGCACATATTTTAAGTGTACAGATGGATAACTTTTTGCAAAATAAATATATCCAAGTAGCTAGCACCCAAGTCAAGTAACAGAATTAGTGCCAGCTCTCCAAGAGTTCGCTCATTCTTCCAATTACTGCTCCCCTTCTAGAGAACCGCTGCTCTGACTTCCAATGCCCCGGGTTCGCTTTGCCTATTTATAAACTCAATGTAAATGGAATCATTCAGAATGTACTCCTTTCTGCCTTGCTTCTTTCCCTCAACCTAGTATTTGAGATTAATATATGTTATCAAATAGCAATAGCTCATTCATTCTCATTGCTGTATAATATGCCTTTGTAGGAATGTACCACAAATTATTTAATTCATTCTACTGTTGATGGACTTTTGGGTCATTTCCAGTTGGGAATGGTTGCCAGTCGTTTTTAAAGTTTGATCGTTAATAACATACTCCTGCCAAAAGTCACACCAAATGTGAATGGGCAATTGAAGAGCTGATAAATTGCTGGGGCTATAGGAAACAAAAATAACTGAAAGATCCTTTTCCTTGCTTAGAAACGGTTACTGTATAAGGCAGTTATGTGCAATTCACTGCCTAAAAGGAATAGTCATTAGCCAATGAGAATCAAACAAAATTGATGCATTTGTAGGTAAAGAATGAGTCTTTGTGATCCCAGTAAAGCCTGGTTATTTTTACCCTCTACATTTAGCAAACTGAAGTAACTTTTTCATGATAGGCTAATGTGACACTCCCAGGATTTAACATATAATCGGGCCAATTAAAACTCTGTGAGGTAGGTGGCAAGTGAAATTGCTCTCATTTTCTAGTGATTTAGGCAAATCACTTCACCTCCCTCTCACCCGGCTGGCTCATGACCGTGAACACTCAGCTTCTGTCTATGAGCTGTGAGCTCTCTCCAGCAGCCCTCCCCACACAGTCAGCCTGGCAGGACCCCAATATGCGGTTGGGAAGTCCGTGGGAGGAGCCACAGCCTGGAGGTGGGAGGATTTCTATTAATACCTTTGATTTTTATAGTATGCTGCCTCTAAAGGACTTCCAGCATCATTTCAGAAGAGCTGACCAAAGTCTGTGACTCACATTAAAGGAAATGTCATTTTGGAGATGGGCTTTCATGTGACTCGTGTGGCAACTTCCAGGACTCCTTTTATGGGCGGATACCTCATCCCCAGTCAGCACGTTCAAGATTCAAATAAGGATGAACTAGTCAAGAGACAATTCTCTTTTCTCCCCTCAACATCACCCACAGCATCCCAGCCCTTAGGCTTTTGAGTGTCTTCAAATGCTGCCTTGCTCTCAGGGGTTCTTGCTTTTTGTGCCATGGGACCCTCTGGCCACCTGGGGAAGACTGTGGACTCTTCCTCTGACTACAGCTTCAAAATGTGTAAAATATTTTATATTTGGATTGTAGGGAAACAATAGAAACAATGCAAGTAAAACTGACACAATTAAACTGTGAATTTTAAAAGCAAGGCTGAGGTTGCCAGAGGGGAATGGGCTGGGAGGGTAGTACCATGTGGTAGAAGGGGGTTATTTATTATTCTGTCTTCTTTATGAATGCATATATGTATTTATTTGTTCATTTTTTTCTTCCCTTCTTTTTTGGTTCTTTCTGTTTTGGTATATTTTTGTTTTTGTTTAATTTTTTTAAAGGAAAAAAAATAAAATGCTTAAAAATCACCGGGTTGTAGAGAAAATTAAGCATATGAAAATATAGTTATACAAATTATAAAAAACAAAGCAAATCTGTAATGCTTTCTTGTTGACACTATAAAATTTAGAGGTGGGAAAATGACATAATTGCAAAATAATGATAGTCATACTTGACAATACCTGTAACAACTGTAATATGATATTAAAGTATTTTCATTTATACTGGTGGTAAAGTCACAGATGCTAACAACTCCTGTGGTTGCTACCTATTTTATAGTTTAAAGAAAGTTAAAATTTCCATTAAAGCTTAGTAAAAACTTAAGATACCTTTTTCTCATCTTAACTCAGAATTCCTGAATTCCATCACAAGCCCTCTTTTTCTTAGCACTCTATAGTGGAATTCATTCTGGATTTTTAAAGCCCCAGAGTTGCTCCCTGTGCTGGGTACACACTGATGCATCTCTGAGCAGTTTTTGCTGTCTAGAATCCAACAGTATTTCTCCAAAAGCTGGCCTCTCAGCCGTTCTTACAGGTAAGCCAACAAGTAGCCAGCTTTGAGCACTGACTATGATTCTCAGGCTTTGCTAGTCATGACTAGACAACAATTGACCTTGAATTCAATCACTGACCGCTCTTATCAGTTCTCACTGTGGTTCCCTGTGATACACTGAATAATAGGCCTTCTTTTAAGTGATGTTCATACTCTTTAGAAACAAACAGGAAGTTTTAAGTGATATCCAGAAATTATTTTAACATTAAATAGAACCAAGTTGATGGAAGCTTTGTGGTGATAAAAGAAAATTCTATATTTTTAGAGTGCGTATAGGAATGAGTAACATATCTGAGGATTTGTGATTAAAGACTTTTGACCATTCTGAGTAACAAGAGGTAAGAGTGAGTGAAACAATAGTGAAATACTTGAATAATAGTGAAATAAATAGTGAATAATAGTGAGAACTTGAAAATTCTGGACTGTAGGTGATGGTTATATGACAGTCATACTAGTATCTCCACGTTAGTGTATGTCAAAGTTTTATTATTATAAAACCTTAAAAATAACTTTTGGGCCAGGAAATTGGAAGAAATGTTTTTATTTTATAGTACTGGTAGGACAATTCTTCCAAGAACAACACAATGACTTAATTATATTGTCTTTTTTACAGTAAATACACAAGTCTGAAAATTGTTTTCACTCATACCCTTAGCTACAGTCTTACATTCCAGGACTTTATATTCAAGTAGGGAAGAGAGAACGTAAATATGAGACAACAATTAGAAAACAACCTAAGACAGAGTATGGTATAAATGCCAAAACATGCCATAAAGATGGAAAATGTGATTTGAGTTCAGGAAAAGGGGAGACTGGTGAGGATGGAGGCAGAACTGGTAACGTTGAGTTTAAAGTTGTTTTCTCCCTCTTGGTTTTGGACCTATGGATTCATTACTTTCTGTTTTTGACTTTTTTTCTTAGCACTCTATTGTGGAATTCCTTCTGGATTTGTAAAGCTCATACAACAATAGTGTCCTTGCTCCCAATATCCTCCTGCACCCTTTATCTAGGAGGCTGTATCTAGGAGGCGTCTCCATGAAGGTAGCTTTCATTCTGCTCAGGCTGCTTTATTTCACCTTTCTACCCTGGATGATGACCTGCAGCCCCGAAGCCAAGCACTGCCAAGAACATTCTTACCCAGTGTGATCCCTGGTCCTGTACGGCAGTGGGAATGCTGCCAGACAGGGAGCAGGGGACTACTGTGTTAAATCCCCTCTGAGAGGAGAACCCCTTCTGCCAAGTCCTGGGGAAGGCACCAGTCTGTAGCCCAGCTTCCCAATGATCCGTCTTGAGGAGACAGTGAACATGATGCATACACACAACTGGGTGAGCCCAATTGGGAGGGGAGCAGTTGCTGGGTCCAAAATTGTAGCCCTTGAAAAGATCTAGAATGATCTCTGAGAACAGGAGAAAGATAAATCTCTAGATGTCTCTCAAGATCTAAGTCCTAGATGATCTAAATTTTGAAAAAAAAACAAAAAACCTTTGTTTACAATGATTAGATCATTTAAAACAAAGTTCTCTCTCTCTCCCCTCTCCCTCTCCCTCTCCCCCTGGCCCCCTTCTCTCTCCCCTGAAAAGGACTATTGCTGAAGGCAACACTGTATCCTTAGATTGCATATGAAATAAAAATTTCTCTACTTGAATGAGAGCCCCCTGCCTGCACATGCACAGGCGCGCACACACACACACACACACACACACACACACACACACACACACACACACACAGTTAACCATTCCTGTTTCTTGACCTCCCAAAAGTTCTGTTTATCTTCTATTAAGATAATTATCACATTATTCGGTATTATTTCTGGTATGTTCATATGTTCATGTGATTATAAAGCTTTTATCCTTGGTTATCTTTTATCAGTAAGCTGGCAGGTGTTAAAAATTGTTAAATTAATATTTAAGTAAATGACTGCTATACATACTCATTAACAAGATGGAATGCTGATTCATACAGCCAAATCACATCTCATTTATCACCAGGAGGTGATACCAACTTTGTTCCTACTTTTCTGCATAGTCCTGAACCATTTAGATGAACCCTGGGCTTCGGGAAGCATCAGCTTCACGATGACCCCCACTGGCATCCGCAGCACTCCTCCAGGTCCTGCAGCTTCTGTCTGAGGAGGGGGTGTGGACCAGTTGGTGTGTTCACGTGACTTTCACTGGGCCTGGCAGAGCTCGCCCATATGTACTGTCCAATATAAGGGCCAATTTATCTCCAACAGCAGAAATGGTCTTGTGAGTAAGAGGAGTAGGTTGGCACAAACTGTGAGTCATTTGGCAAATACCTGGAAGATTATCATCCAAATAACCCCTTACACTGAGCTTCCCATTTCCTGTCACAGTATCCAAAATTCCATCATTAGCTATTTATACTCTGGGGTCTTTTAAAGATCCCGATTAGTGAGTGAATTTTCAATTAGGTATCTGAGTAAGCTTCCAGAATATGAGACGTGGGGATAGAGGAAGAAGACAGAAAGAAAAAGAAATGAGAAGAACATGTCTGGATTTTGTACTCCCTTCTAGTGATTCCTTGTGCTTGATAATACTTTGTATAACACTCAAAACCCTTCTAAAGCTGCCAAGACAATATTGAAAAGCCCAGTGGTGAGGACTCACCACAAATATGCTTTCTCTTCCAGTCAGACAGCACCTGTAAATACAAGCAGAGAAGAAGTGCTGCCTGGCATTCTGCAGACACTTCAGGCTCCCTTCTCTATCACGGTAAGATCTAGGACCTGAAGAAGAATCTTTTTCTAAATGAAGACTAAGAATTTAAAAAGAAACACAGGAGTGTATTTTCCTAATTTCAAATTTAATGTCTGTTCAGATATATTTGTAAATCTATCTGTGAAATCTTAAAAAAGGAAAATAAAGTGGCTTTAGTTTACATGATGAATCTCCTTTACAGGTTTCCTCTGATATCTGAAACTAAGTTTCCCTATAAAACTTTACATAATCCAAAATGGTGTAAAAGGAAGAAGCAATCACCATGAATTTATAAGTAACGTTTTTGAATATTCCCAGACTCAAAGAATAATCTACCAACTCACAGCAAAGAACAGATCAAACCTAAAATGACACTAATGTATAGTAAAGGCAGGAATGATATGATAAATATACAGCCTGTATAAAGGACTTCCCAGTGAAGGAGGCTGGCAAGTGGCCCCTCACAGCTTGGAGTTGCACTGCCTCTAAAGGGCCCACTGCAAAACTAACTCTGAACTGTTTTTGCTTTTTGCCTTTTATTGTAAACACATAAATCCCCTTCATATTTCTTTCAGTTACTAAAAACAGGTACTAATGTTGGTATTTCATAAAAGCGAAGCAACATAATGCAAACTTTCAAAGTGGGGATACCTGTATTGATAAATTAATTTAACTTTATTGACCCCTGGTCCAGGAGGAGGCTGTCAATTGGGTAGTGACACAGCCAAGACTGACTATTTCTGTAGTTGCTGCTTTTAACCAGCTTACCATATGCACAACTCAGTCTCTGAAATCTGCATTTCATTGACCTTTCATGACCAGCTTGAAGCAGTGATATGTTGTATCTTCTCATTATAAGTAAATGCTTTTGCATGTAATTTTGCATCTGTGATTTTATGTTTCTTGTCATCACGAAGACCCCTATGTAAGTTAAAGTTCCCATGAAGTTGGATCTGGCCTTTCATACATCTATTCATGTAATGCATAATTTTTGTGAGCATAATTACATAGGAAATTTCAGTTCATGGATGTCCAGATAACTAAGGTTCATAGTTAATCATGTTCTCTGCAAAATGCTCTTAGAAACAGGCAATAAAATTAGAAGGAAATTGCAGAGAGTAGAGATTTCTAATTTTAGAAATATATCAAATATTTTACCTGGTCCCTACTCTTTTCTCCATCTACATGCATAGAAATGTGTAACAGCTAACACATAGTATTTAGTCCTCGCAGGCATTCTTGAGATGGGTACCCTAACTATAACCACTTAGCAGAAAACGAACCTGAGTCTGAGTCATAGAGAAGTTAAGCAAATTTCCAAAGGTTACACCTAATATACAAGGTACAACTGGGAGTTGACCCAGGTCATCTAGTTTCAGAATCCAGGGTCTTCCCCTCTAACCAACATCATCTATGTAAGATCATGTTTAAGTTTGAAATGATGACCAGTAACTCAGAAACAAGACATTTACTTTGGTTTTGATTGTCAAACACTCCCCATTCCGCTCAGAATTCTGATTTATCTGAAGCTATGATTGCTTCCCTTTCAATTCCCTTTTCCTCAACTAGAAATGAGAGACAGCTCTAGAAATACAAGATATTCTTACACAGGGTAAGCACCTGTAATGGGTGAGTGTAGTGCCTCAAAATATCAGTCCTAGTGCCTGAACCTGTGAATATTATTTTACATGGTGAAGTATTAGCAGATGTAACTAAAATTAAGAATTATGAGGCGAGAGTATCCTGAATCATCTGAATGGGTCTTAAATGCCATCAAGAGCATCCTTAAAACAGGAAAGCAGAGGAGAGTAAACACACAGAGAGGAGACAGCAATGTGAAGAGAGGCAGAGATTAGAAGGATGCAGCCACAAGCCAAGGAACACCAGGAATTCTGGAAGCTACCAGAAGCTACATAAGACCAGGAACTGATTCTCTTCCCAGCCTCTGTAGGGAATGTGGCCATGCTGGTACCTTGATTTCATATTACTGGCTTATAGAACTCTAGCAAGAGAATAAATGTCTCTGGTTTTAAGCTATCAAAGTGGTGGCAATTTGTTACACAGCAGTAGGAAATGAATGCAGGAATCAAAACACAAGTCAACTGTTTAAACATAATCATAGCTGCCATTCATTAGCCCCTAGGTGACATAAAATCTTCTACTTAATGCCTACAAGGAAAGTGAAGAAACTGAGGTCACATGGCCACTAAATGACAGAGCAGGAATTTAAACCCAGGTCTGTCTAACACCAAAAGTCATGGACAGAAATGTCATATACTATCAACTTCAACACTTTATATGGAGATTTTTTTTAACCTAAAATGATAGCCAAACTCTTGTAGTTCTCAATTATTTCTCTGAGACCAGGTGTATTAAACTTTCCCTCTTTGCCCATATAACTTAACTTCTCACATTATCACGTTATCTGTTGGTTCTTCTTAGTACCACTTAAAAAATGAGGCACGAACGACTATTAGACCATTTTCCAAATGAAGAAACAGTCACAGAAAGGTTGTCACTTGCTGGAGCTCATCCCCCAGAGCCTGGTCCTGGAAAGATTTGCTCTCACCACTCTTCCACATGCCTCTTGCAGAATTTTGATCTGAATCTGTAAGAAAGAGCTGGCAACTTACAGATTTTTAAGTGGATTTTAGTTCATGGAGTAGGTGTATCAGTTCTCCGTACACAAAGGTTAATTAAACCACTACGAAATGCAGAAGCAGCCAGCTCTTTGTCTCCAAGGTAATAGAATCACAAATGATTCCTGTTCAAAAAGAAGCTTGTTATAATCTGTTGCCAGTGGGCTGTGTGCATTTTTCCCATTTTAACAACATCTACTTTTCTCTTCATCGGAAACATTAGGTCACAAAAGCTAATCTCATCTACATCTTTACAATGTTATTTATCATCTTTCTGCATGCAGGAGATAGAACTGGTAATGGAGCAGCCAAATTGGATTCCAGGGAGGATTTGTTCTGACTTAGAATACTTTCAGAATCTATTCAGACTGCCTCTGATTTGTCATTAAGCCCTTGGAAGCCACTTATTTTGGGCCAGCTTTTTAGGGCTAGGACATCAATTGTGTGCCAGTTACTGGGAATTACAGAACTGATGAAGTGTGACAACACAGAGTCCAATGGATTTGCAGGAGATTACAGGAGGATGTTATAGAAGTTAGCAGTTATTATGCTGAAAATGTTTGAGCAGAGTGAGAGTATGAAAATAAGGGAATAAATTCTATCCTATCACCTGATATGTCTCCTGTGGTCTCTGGGCTGAGCTTATATGAGTTCCCACTCCCATAATTCCTTTTACTCACCCCTGCACTTTTTTATATCTATTCCCGCTCACTTTCTCTCAAGTAGTATCATAAAAAACCAGGAGCAGGGATGGAAGGTAGATGGACACTGTGGTGATGTGGTGAATGGTGATTTCAGTCATATAAACCACAAATTTATGTTCAGAAAAGAGCAGGTAGCATGTTATCTAATGAGGTCCTAGCTGGCCCATAAAATCCAAAATACTTCATGAACCATGAATCGTGGTCTTGTCATACTCACAGCTGTATCCACTTAAAGGCATTCTAGGTCAGCCTACCCCTTCTCACAGTATACACAATAGGATCAGGAGATGCTCAGGGGAGAGGCCATGGTAAAGTGTTTCAACCTTGTTGGCAAGACCATCTAAAATGACCAGTGCACATACCTTGCTATCTAACCATCGCACTTCTATGATCCTATCCTAGGAGGAAATTGGCAAATACCTTAGTATATATGGGTATATGTGCAAGGGAGTTTATCACAGCATAGCACCCAGTGGTAAAAATAGGGTATCAGGCAATCTACATTCCCTGTAATAAGGAATATTGAGGAAAGCATGAAAAGTGTGTTATGGAATATTGTGCAGTGATGAAAAAGAATGAGTTAGATCTATGTGTATGAACCTAGGATAGCCACACAGAGTAAGTAACAAAGGTCAGCTGCAGAGTAATATACCTAGTAACATGATCAAACTTTAACTTACTAGTGCTTAGTGTTCACACAAAGAGCATCATCATGATAATATTATTCATAACTTTTAGGTGGACTCATCAGCAAATCCACAATGCTTAAGAACTTTGACTCATAAACTAGGGTCGTTTTAATCTAGCAAGGCTGATAACACATGCATGCCTTCCCTGTGCCGCAGGCTTATACTAACCTCAAAGTAAAATTAACTTTTACCCTCCAGAGAAATCCCTTAAAATTAGGATTCTAACGAAGTATTAGTTTGAAAAGTAGAATAAAAGAAAGCCTTTCAGATTTGCCTTTTCATGCTCATACCTGTGTCTAACTCGAGACCTACAGAGTCTGAATTTCCAGATGGTTAGGAGTGGGAGATGGAGAGGAAGGCCAGAAGGTATAAGAGTACCCCAAGTTACCTGGCTACCCTTTCTTCCTTTATTTATGACCCATTTGAAAATAACTGTCTTAAAAGTATATAACGTGCTTCAGTTATCAGAGGATGCTGTAATGATGATAGTGAGAATAGCACTAATCCTGTCCCACATACTGATTTAAGAACATAAACTAATTCATTTAATTCAAACAACAACCTAAAAGGAATGTGTTAAATTATTATCCATATTTTATATATGAGAATAGACAGAGAGGTTAAAAAGTAGGCTCATGATTACAGAGCCAGTAGTGATAGAACTGGGATTTAAAACTCAGGGAGTCCAGCCTCAGGGACTATATGGAGAGATCTAAGCTAGATCAAGTAAAATAGGGCAGGTTTATGAGCGCAGTAAGACATTTCTGTGTCCAAGTTTCTTGTTTATCTTGTCTCTTGAATAAAATGAGAATTCAATTTCTCAGCACTCAGCCACTGGCACACTCCTCATCACTGAACTACCTTTGCCTAGTGAATTGTTGCATGTATCCAGAGAAATTATTCTGAGACAATATGTTCTGCTAACACTTTATTTCCTCCTTCCGTTCTCCCCTGCCATGGAATCAGGCTGCTTTTATAAGCAGAGATCTGAGTTTTCCACTAAAAGACTGTGTAAAATTGGGTTCAAATCATACAATGTCTAGTTTTCACCATGCTCACATGGGTGTCACTTTCCAGACTGGTGTGTAAAATTAGCCTGTGCATGCTGGCTTGACTCTGAAATCGCTTGTTTTAGGGGAGGAGGAAGCAGTGAAGGAAACAGGCATATAAATGTTCTTTCCTCTAAAGGCTTGTTCTCCTCTGAAAGGTGGAAATTGTCTGCCGGGCCTTCAAGAATTAGCATGTTGTGAGAGGTTAAGACGTCCTAGGAGTTAAGGACCAGTTTTGTCACTTTGCAACAGTGAGTCTTCAACCAAGCCACTTAACTTTCTGAACCTTAGTGTTATTATTTGTAAAAAGGAACCAATCACTGCTTCTCTACTTATTTGAAAAGGCTATTGTGCTGATTCAAGCAAGAACCCATCTTCTGGCTTCACGTCTGTGTTGTTTACCCAGGCATCAACCTCACCATCCATCATCCTTTTCTTTCTTCATTCAATATGTATTGTCCAAGAAGTAGCTAACTGAAAAAGCATCTGTATGTTAAGCGGTTAAGGGAAGAGAAGGAGCAAGCACCTCAGATCAAGAGAGGGGGCTGAAAGCAACAGAAAATGAGGTGATTAAGAGCATAGCAAAAACATAGTAAGGTAACCCATGACCCTACATTCTAATAGTACATGCTATTCCAATTCCTCTGAGAGCAATCATTTTAAGTGGTACAAAAATAGTTAACTTTGAAGGTTTCCTTAAGGCAGAACCATCTTTACTTGATCCAGCAGGACTCTTTTAGTTGACATCTTCCCAGGCCATTCTGTGACGTACAAAAACTGGTGAGTAGAAGTGGACAAGACTTACAAATCAGGCCTGCTCCTTATATCCAGTCAAAGGAAATATGTAGAGCACTTTAAATCCATGCCTGATATAAAGATAAACCTTAGATGTTACATATTACATATGAAATGAAGACCTGGAAAGAGATGTTGAAACATAATCAATAGCATGCACGTTGGTATACGGACATACATTGATATTTTGAATTCAAGTGCTTCTCCATGTAGCAAGATTTAGCTTTGAAGCATTATGGAAAAGCAAAAGTGTAAGAGAAAGAAACATTGATTCACTGACCCTATTTTATAAATGAACAGAAACCTGAAGCGAGGGAGATTATGGGATTTATACACTAAGTCAGCAGTTGGTCAAGAATTAGACTTCAGGTTTCTTGGATTCTTAAGGTAGAGATGACTTCCCACTTGAAGTGAATATTGAATACAAAGGGTTTTAATTTTCAAATCACAGAGGACTTCTGCTATTCTGAGAATACTACTAATTTTAGAAATAACTCATTTGGGGTTGTAATAATCTCACAAACCTTTACCTGGAGAAAAAGGGTGTCTAGAGATGGGATTGGAGCAGTAATCAAACCAGAGCCTCCATTGCCTTAAAAGCTAGTTCACAGTTCTATGTTAAACCTTTATCCTGAGGGCAATAACAGTTTTAGGTATGGAAATACCCCGAACATTAGGCAACTATCACTCTGGGATGCAGAGGGCCAGGCAGGAACGAGTAAATCTCTGAACAGTAAATCTCTGCAATCCAGTGAGAATTACAACAATAAAGCAGAAGAGTGTTGGGGCTGGCATCAAAATTCTAGAACCAAGGTTTTTCTTTCCCGAATTCCACTGTTTGGGTATCTGTCCTCTAAGATGACTGCAAATGGTGATTTCCCGTAGGAAAAGCGCCCCTGCCTGTTTCTCCAGCCTTCCCTGGCTCCCAGTCAGGTTCTGCCTCTGGAACATTCAGGAATGAGGCCTGAAGCAGAATGCCCTCAAAGACCAATAGCCTGGTGCCCATCTTCCGAGCCTGAGGGAGGGCTTGCTGAAGGCCTGCACCAGTTGGTGACTTGGCCAGCAGCCTGCTGTTCTAACGATGTTGCCTTACACTAAGGCCAGGCCTTTCGGTGCCGATGTCATGCACTTTGGTGTTCGAGAAATCGCCACAGGTCACCAAGTTTGGCTTACAGGATCTGGGTGGTTGCAGCAAGGTGGTCTCAGCCTTTCCCACAAAGCCCAGCGTGGTCAAGGGGCAGCCTGTGGGCAGCCCGATCTCCTGCCCTCTCCCACAGCCCTATTCGCCTATGTGCCTGCCACTGAGAAGAGAGCCCACCCGCAGAGTGCCCTGCCACCCTTCCAGTTCGTGCTCTGTTCCTGGAGCACTGATTCCGGTTTCATGGCCCACGGCGGGCTTGCCTAAACTCTTTCTCTTCAGACTCCCATCCTGTGAGGTGGACAAGGCAGAACTACTCCAGTTTTACCACTGGGCGATGTAAGAATTACAGAGGTTTAATGGTTCTGTAGAGCCATGTCGGGATTTTTTTTTTTTTTTTTTTTAGGAAGACAAAGAAGACAGGAGAGAGAAATACTTATTTCTATTTAGTTGTTCACACTGGTTGCTCCCACATACACACACTCGGGAACACCTGCCCGCCCCGCCTGCCAGGTATGTGGCCTTAGCGCCTTCGGAGGTGATTGACATAACCACTGCTCCACCAGGCGGCACCTGTCTGGAATTTTAATAGTGATTCCAGACCTGTATTTTCCACTCCAGAACATTAACTCAGTTCTGAATTTATTTCTTCATCTGTGGAATGAAGAAAATCATAGCCACCTTGCAGAGCTGGTGTGAAGAACACAAAAAGTTACAGAAAAACCTAGTGCAGGGACTGGTTCGCAGCAAGTTGTTAATGAATACTCTGTGCAGCTATAAAATCTCCCAGGTCTTTTGACTCCTTTTGACTCTGGTACTCTTTCTGCTACAACAATGATTTCTCACAAGTTCGTGAACTCAGGGGACCCAGGGACATATTCAAAGGGGTCTACAAGTTCTTGCATAGGCAAGAGACTGCAGGAAAACTAAGGCAAATGCTAAACACTATTGTTCTTTTTTTACCACCACCACCATGGTGACACCACTGAGGGATGTGACAGAGCAAAGCACTCTGCTAAAATGGAATTCCAAACATAGCACCATGCAGGATTTCTTTAAGTACTATTTTAAGTGCTTTATATACATGAAGATATTTCGTCTTCACTTTGAGGCATATTATATTATAATTCCTATTTATAGATAAAGAAACTGAGGCACAGAGATTAAATAACTTATCTATGTTTGAAAAGCTACAAATTGTTAGAGCTTAGATTTATACTTAGGCAATGTAACTCATAAGACCACACACTAAATATTGTGTTATATATGTGTTCTCTTTGATAATTAATCTTTTTGCACTATCTACAAAATGCCTTTGACTTTGTTTTTTTAACTCCCAAGGAGTAGGAGAAAAAGACAAAAGCAAAAATAGAGAGAAACCTAAGTCCTGAATTGCAGACAAACTACATACAGACTGATTATTAGAATTCCTTTTATGGGTGCCATCTTTGGAATTCCATGGTAGCCAAGTAATTTGGGCTGTCACATCCCTCAGTGTCTTCATGCAAGTGCCCGCTATGGAAGAATAACTGAATGACATGATTGGAATGGAATGTAGTTGTCATTTGACCACACAGATACCTGACAGGAGAGGAATGCCTCACTTCCTGTGATAATTTTGAAGACTTTTTGAGAAGGCAGTAACATTACCCACTTATCTCACAATCACAGGTCTACTGCAGTGACTACAAGCCCTGTGCACCTCATTCAACTGGTGTCACAGAAAAAGGCAAAAGAAAGATTGCTGATAGATCCGGAAACCAAGGACTCAAACTAGATTAAACCCTGTGAGATGGAAGCAGGGACTTACTTCCCAAAGGGGCAAAAAAGGATAACACCTACTTGAGAAAGCTGGAAATAGTTCTCTCTGGGATCCAGGTAAGAGTTCCTGCTAAGTATCAATGGCCTCTATGACTGTGGTGACCTTGACCTACCCAACACAATTCTATACACAGTTTTCATTTGTTCAGAGCAGCCCTGATTCTTGACCAAGATAAATACTTGGATTCTTGGATTTTACCCCTCTCTTTTGCCATTTATTCTTCTACCTTTACAGGTAGGCCTGAGAAATACAGAGTGTGAGGAGGGCACTGAGTGGAGGTTGAGTTTTGGCCAAAGTTAGATGACATGTGAACCTTGAGGGACCTTGGATGTGGGGTGGGGCGGGGAGGGGGGCATCTTGACAATTGCCTTTTCTGCCAGATCTTTGATAGGGAGAAAAATAATCCTTGTCTCCGGAATTAGGAAACAGCAAGAGGTACATCATACATTTAGGGGTAGTACTGAGGATAGGTCTCTAGTGCTCTGCCAACATCCTGAGATGGTATTCTGAGTGATCAGAGAAAATGTAATCTCCATTAAGAAGGGAAATAGAGGGCAATTCTGGTAGAGAAATACTGGTTGTGAGATTTTAGTTATCCAAGTACAGACATACAGAAGATGAGGCAAGAAGTTAGAAGCCAGTGACACCATTGGCTTGGGTAACAGACTGAAGACAACATGAGCAGTGAAGTCCCAGGCAGAGGCTGTGGCTCAGTCAGTTCAGAGGACAGCTTCATCCTGTGATCACGTTGGACAGGAGCAGAGCAGCAGAACTGACAACCTTGAGACAAACAGCCAAAAAAGGGTGATTGTCATTCCAGAAAGAAAGGGGCTCCACCAAACCACCATTACACAAGTCCCTTCATCCCAACCAACGGGAAAGCCCATGAAATGAATAATGTCCACTGTGCACCTTTGAATGTCTCAAAGATTTTTTTTTTTTTTCACATTTCCTTTGGCCTGGGCTTTTATTAGTTAGCTATAAATGCTAACCTTTAGTAAATGATTCTTAAAAAGAAAATTCTATACAGTACTCCAAGCATTATCTTAGCCAGGGAAAATTAAAGAAGTTAGTTTAACAGTCCCTTCTGGATTCTTTGGAGATAAAAGCCAAGGAGACCCAGAGTGAGATAAGGAAAACAGTCCTCTCATTTGGAATCTGGAACATATGATACTAGATGCTTTGATGATCACCTTGGCACCATCATCAATAAGAGAATTTGCTAAATATAAGGTTGAACCATGTGTAATGCTGATGTTTGATCATTATTGATACATATAAAGGAAGATTTCACATGACTAAGTCTTTTAGAACCATGAGATAAGAATAAGATATTCTAGGGGATGTTTAACCTCACTGATTGCAAGGAGATAACTGATTAACTTTAGGCATATAGGTATCTGTAGGAATGAGTATTCCTAATTGTGAACAATCCACTAAAACTAATCTTGCAGGATCTCCAGTTAAAAAAAAACAATAGTTTTATTCATTTATTCATTCATTCAACAACAAAAATCATTGTGTATCTCCTAAAGCTCAGTCACTCTGTTCAAGAATACGATGGTGGTCCCTGCCCTGAAGGCACCCACAGAAGAGGAGTGAGGATGATACAGCAGACAGTGTTAAGGGGAGGGGCCCTGGGAGAACAGAAGAGTAGTATAGAAAAGGAGCTTTGAGGACAGGATTCTGAGAAGCGAACAAAGAAAGAAAGTGATCTTAGTCAAAGAAGGTTTTAATGTGAGAGAAATAAATAATAAGCTACACACATGGTCAAAGTAGAACAGATAGAACTAGGCAGAGACAACCATATCATTTAAAGAAATAAGTTGTTTAGAATCAACATAAATGCATTAAATCTAAATAAAGACATGTCTCAAAGGAACTTAATTGTCTCAAAATCAGAAACTATATCATATTCATGTTCATATGCTCAGTGTTGGGTTTGAGACAGTGTCTGGCTCATAGTAGGTGCTCATTAGATGTTGAATTAAACTGATCTGGGAAGGTGGAAATCCCTTAAGTGGAAATTTGCCACATAATTAAAAGAACTTCTTTTCCCCTACTTGTATTAGTCCAAACTGAGGTGTTTCATGTATTGCTTGAAATGTCAGCCAGGGAAACAAGGTGATTTTGCAACTTCCAATCTATATACATAAGTCTATATCAAAAGTATGCCTTGCCTCAGGAATTTTTCCAGTTTCTTATTTTGAATATTTATTATGGGCTCTCTATGGACAAGGCTATGTACTAGACCTGGGAACACTGTGTGAATAAGACAAATACAGCCCTTGCTTTCAAGAAGCTTAATTCTAATAAAATAGTTATTAAACAAATGTTTAGACAAATATTTTCCAATTATAATTGGGATAAATAAAATATAAAAACAACAGGTTGATGCCATGGGGACATATAGCAAGGGATCTAACCTAGTCTGATGGGGATAGAAGGGTGCTTAACAAGAACTTCTCTAAATAATTCATATTTAGACTGATATCATATGAAGGGGAAAGTAGAGCACTCTACACAGAGGGAATAGCCTATATAAAGATCATGAAGAAATGAAATCTGGTCTTCTCATGGATGTGACTATGTGTCTATGACTGTCAACAAGATATAAGATATCACAATATCTTTATAAAGTATAATTGATCTGTGTTTTTAATGCAGAAGATCAAAGCACATGAGGAAGAAACCCAGTTCATTCATTTATTCAGCACATATTAAGAAACTGTCATCTGACTGACACCGGCAATAAAGAGGGAAAAACCTCATGAGTTCAGTCTTGTAGTCTTGTATGGAACAGATGAGCCAACACACCATTAAAAAAAAAAACGGGCAGTCATGTCTATGCTGGAGGCAGATGATGCAGTCACAGGGAAGATATAGTCATGTTGCCTGGGTGAGTCAGGAAAGGTCCTTAAATGTGGCACTCTTTGCAGGAAGAAGGCATTTCAGGAGTAAGAGCGGCATATACAAAAAGCATGGAGCCATGAGTATTAGACATGACATACTTGGGAAAGAAGAAGTAATAGGTCTTATATGGAACTCTTGGGAATGAGAGGGAATGTGAAAGGAGGTGAAGTTAGAAAGCGGGGCAGGGGTTAAATCTTGAATGATCTTGAAAGGAAGTTTTTCTTTTATTTTAAAGTCAATGAGAAGAACTTTGAATAAGGAACTGAAGTGATTGATGGGTTGGAGTGTTAAGAATACAGGTGAAGGACCAGTCAGGTGGTGGTTACAGAGCAGTAGCCCATGTAGAAATGAATTCACAGATCCCCTGCCAAAGCCGTGATCAAGACGAGAGAAGAGGCAGCAGAGGTGAGATGTTTAGGAGATACAATCGATGGCCTTTGGGACTGACTGGAAGTGGGGTACTGGAGAATAAAACAGATGGAAGACTCTAGATAGATCAACCCCAAGGCTTTCAACTCAAGAAAGTGAATGGTAGGAGTCATTCAGAGAGATCAGAAACTCTCCTTATCTTTCAGACCTCAACACATAATCGTTAACAGAGGTGATATGTAAGCAAGATGTTGGGATTCTTGAATCACCAAATCACTGATGTTTTTAGCATTTTATGTTCTTATAGCCAGAAAGAAAAAGGGGGTCTCAAGAAAAATATTTTTCAAGTCCCAGCCTTTCCCAAACACCATCTCCTTTCTGACTCTCTCCAATTATGTAGCTGAAGCAATAATAGCTGCCATGTATTATGTCATTCCCATCTATAGCCAAATAACTACATAACCACCAGAGGGCAATAAAAATGGCCACAAAGGCACAGGGTAGTAATTATTTTCCCATTAGTGCCTGCCACACTAATATCAACATAAAACAATTAACATTCCTAACCTCATAGTGAAGCTATAAGCTCCACATGCCTTACAGGAGTAGACTGATAAACGGTATGGGAGAATAAGCAACAATGAAGGAACCATGCAGTGAGACCCCTACATCCTGACTGTGTCTATGGGAGATCAACCAGACTGTCAGGTGGAAAGGCAGGGTGAGAACTTGGGTTTGATTGCCACTTATCTAGTCAGTCCCCAAGCAGAAACCATCTAATTCAGCTGCCCTTTCTTTGGGTCTCCCGAAAGTGAGCATTTGAGTGGGTGAAAAGCTACAGCAGTAATAACACAGCAGGCAGAGTCCTTTGCATTTTTAGCTCATTATTCTATCACTAGGCAACCATTCTTTGTGTTTAAACCACACATTTTTCTACATTATAACATTTTATTCTTGAAGTAATGGTTCTGCTTTTCAGTGTGCTAAAGGGTATTCATTCTTTTTATTAAGGTTTAGGTCAACCACAATGAAGACCAAGCCGTTTTGAACCTCCAGCCTGATCTAGGAGCCTTTCCACTGTGTTCTTATAGCATCATAGCAACAGATCACAGACTCCACTGCCGTTGCTTATTTGTCCACTTCTGCATTCAGATTGTGAGTTCCTGGAGGGGGAATACTATGTTTTATTCATGTTTTTAGCATCCCTATCCCCATCCCCAGCTAATACCTGGCAACATGGACATACTCTATAACGGATGGATGAATGATGAATGGATGGATGAATGATGAATGTTTTCTCTGAGATTCTCTGAGATTGTTGAAAGTGTGATTATTTGGTTTAAAGAATAGCCAGTCTACTTTAATAGACTTGACCAGGAAGAATTGGGCATAATGTAAGATAAAGAGGACTCCACACACCACCCTCTCTGATTGGGAAGATCTGATGAGGATGAACCAATTGCAAGCTGCAGAGGCAAAGCCATCTTCCTCTTCTGACTAGGATCATCATGTGGCAGAGACTTACCCATGGATATGAATAGCAAAATCACAGTGAGCAAAATGGATCATTATTGCAGAGGCTAAGAAGGGCACTTTCTTCAGGTAGCTATGTGTTAAGTTGGGCTCCTTGCAGACCCTGAGACAAGACTTTTGTCCCGGATATACTCTCAGAAGAAAGGGAGTAAGGGGAGCAAAATAAGATAGGGGGAATGCCCGGATATGAGCTAACTGGAGACTAGATATAGTTTGATCACTAAGAGTTTGGACATTGGTCCTATGGTAAGGCAAGGAGGCTAACTCTTTGTCTCCCCATATTGGTTAGTTGCTGACTGTGGACTACCCATTTGGGGGCAGAGAACCTTAAGTTATTAGTGTGCACAGCTCTTGTTTCAGTGGAGGACAAACCTGCGGAAAAAGGGGCAGCTGTGGACCGTGGCATCAATACCCATTAACTAGTGTAGTGATTGGAAAAAGGGCATGGCACCAGCTGAATCTATCAAAGTTAAACAGTGTGAATTAAAATTGACTGTAGAAATGACTACCTTTTTACTAAGCACCTAATAAGTGTCAAGTGATTTTCTAAATATATTATATATAAATATATATGCTCATATAATTCTTAGAATTATGGCTATTGAGTAATACACTACTGTTTTCATTGAATGGCTGAGTAAACTCAGAAAATACTGTATTTCCTTTATGTGTCTGCATCCTTATGGATGGAATCAGGATACAGGCATACTTCATTTTATTGCACATTGCTTTATTACACTTTGTAGATACTGTACCTTCTTTTAGAAATTGGAGATTTATGACACTCCTGCTTGAGGAAGTCTGTTGGTGCCATTTTCCAGCAGCATGCACTCACTTCATGTCTCTGTGTCACTTTTGGTAATTCTCACATCATTTCAAACTTTTTCTTTAATATATCTGCTATGGTGACATGTTATCAGTGATATCTGATGTGACTATTATAATTATTTTTGGATGTCACAAACCACACCCATATAAGACATTGAAGGCAGAGTTGTGTGTGTTCCGGCTGCTTAACCAACCAGCTGTTTCCCCGTCTTTCTCCTTTTCTTTGCACCTCCCTGTCCCTGAGACACAACAATATTGAAATTGTGTTAGTTAATAACCCTAAAATGGCCTCTAAGTGTTCAAGTGAAAGGGAGAGACAACATGTCTTACTTTAACCCAAAAGCTAGAAATGATTACGCCTAGTGAGGAAGGCATGTGAAAAGCCCAGACAGACTGAAAACTGGGTCTCTTGTACCAAAGAGCCAAGTTATGAATACAAAGAAAGGTTCTTGAATGGAATTTAACATGCTACTCTAATAAATACACATAGGATAAGAAAGCAAAACAGACTTATTGCTGATAGGGAGAAAGTTTAGTGCGTCTGGAGCGATCAAATCAACCACTACATTCCGTTAAACCAAAGTCTAATCTAGAGCAAGGCCCTACATCTTTGCAATTCTGTGAAGGCTATGAAAGATGAGGAAGCTGCAGAAGAAAAGTATAATCATCGCAGTGGTTGACTACTGAATTTCAAGGGAAAAAACAGTCTACATAACATAAAAATACAACACGAAGCAGCAAGCACTGACATAGAGATGGCAGCAAGTTATTCAGAAGATCAAGTTAAGATCATTGATGAAGATGGCTACATGAAGCAGAACTTTAAGGTAGATGAAACAGCTTACTTTGGAATAAGATGCAAGCTAAGACTTTCACAGTTAGAGAAGATAATTTACTGCCTGGCTTCAATGTTTCAAAGGATAGGTTGACTCTGCTAATGGCAGCTGTGACTTTAAATTGAAGTCAGTGCTCGTTTTCTAGTCTCAAAATTGTATGACCCTTAAGTATGATAAATCTATTCTGCATGTGCTCTATAAATGGAATAAAACCTGGATCACATCCATTTACAACATTGTTTACTAGATCTTTTAATCCCAGTGTTGAGACCTACTGCCTCCCTCAAAACATTCCTTTCAAATATTATTGCTCATTGGCAGTATATCTGGCCACTTAAAAGCTTTGATAGAAATGTACAAGATTAATGTTATTTGCATGCTTGCTAACACAACATCCATTCTGAAGGCCATGGATCAGGGAGTAATTTTGATTTTAAAAAAATTTGCTTTGTAAAGGAATGGTACAGGCAGGAATGAAGGTAAGTAGGCATGCAACAAGAATAGAGAAGAGGAAGAAGTATTTATTTTTATTGAGTTGTTCACACTGGTTGTTCTATGTCCTCCCACCCCCACCCAGGAAACAGGACTCAAACCCAGCTTATGTGACCTGTGCTCCTTCAAGAGGTGATTGACCTAAATGTGACTCAACCAGAGCGCACCTCAAATCTTCTTATTTAGGAAACACAATTCATAAGGCTATAACTTCTATAGATAATGATTCATCTCATTGATCCTAGCACAATAAATTGAAAACCTTCTAGAAAGGATTCACCATTCTAGATACCATGAAGAACACTCAACGATTCATGGGAAGAGATCAAAGTATAACTATTAAGCAAAGTTTGGAAGAAGTGGATCCCAGCCTTTGTGGATGGCTTTGAGGGGTTCAAGACTTCAATGTAGAGAGTAACTGCAAATGTGGTGGAAATAGCAAAAGAACTAGAGTTAAAAATGGAATCTGACAACATGACTGAATTACTGCACTATCATGACAACTAATAGATTAAGATGAGCAAAGAGTATGTTTTCTTGAGGTGGAATCTGTTCCTAATGAAGATGTTGGAACATTAAAATACAACAAAGAATTCTGAATATGATATAATACTAGTTAATAAAGTAATATCATGGTTTGAGGAGCTTCAGTTCAATTTTGAAATTGAACATGCCACAGAAATCTTCCTTGAAAGGAAGAGTTAATTGATGTAGCCAACTTCATTATTGTCTAATTTTTAAGAAATTACCACAACCATCTCACCCTCAAATTACCTCTACAACCACACTGATCATTCAGCAGCCGTTGACATCAAGGTAAGACCTTCCACTTGCAAAATAATTACAACTACAGAAAATTCAGATGATACTTAGCATATTTTAGAAATAATTTTGTAAATAATTTTTGTATACTTTTTTAGAGTTATGCTCCTTTACACGTAATAGACACAGTATAGTGTGATTATAACTTTTATATACACTGGAAACCTAAAACATTTGCCTCACTTGTTTTATTAAAATATTGACTATTGCAGTAGTCTGGAACTGAGCCCACAATATCTCCAAGATATGCTTGCATTGTTTATCCAGCTGACCTGAAGAGCATGCATTCACTCAATTTCACTGATGCCTTTGAGTGCCTGTTGCAGGCTGCAAGTAGCCTAGGCTCTTGTGATACATCAATAAACTGATAGTCTTGGACTTTGTCCTCAAAAGGGAGGGCTAAACCTCAGGCTCAGTTTTAATACACATGCGACCCAATTTAAAAATGTTGTTGGATACCACTTGTGTACATTCTGATCCATCAGGTCTTGATCAAAAAGAATCTAGATCCCAGGCTTCTGTAACAATCTCTTTGATTTCCTCATATAAAACACTACTGGGTTGGTAAAATCAGGTATCAAATTTTATGCAAACCAAATACTATAAGCCCCTTCCCTGTGCATGAAAGAGATTGAACTCGGTGATCTTAGAATCCCTTCCAGCTCTTCCATCCTAGGACTCCTTCGTCTTGTCATTGCCCCTGCTCATGGCTACCTCCTTTGTAGGGTACCGTGATGGCCAGTTTCATGTGCTCACTTTGCAAGGTTATCTCCAGTTATTCAAACAGTAATTTAGATATTACTGTGAAGGTGTTTGTAGAGGTAGATTAAATTGACTTTAATGTAGATTATCTTTGGTAATCAGGATGGTCATCATTTAGTAAGTTGGAAAGCAAAACTGAGATTTCTCTGAGGAAGAAATTCCATCTGTAACCTGCAGCATTAGCTACTGCATGGGAGTTTCCAGGCTGCTGTTAGCCTGCCTGCCTTTCAGTTTCCAAACTTGCCACTGCCCCCATAATCACTTAAGCCAATTCTTGGAAATAAATCTCTCTCACACTATAGATGCATACACACACACATATACATACACATATGTAAACGTATTTATGTTTTGCATATAACATATATATGTATATGTGTAATATATGCCCTCTGGTTCTGTTCTCTTGAGAAACCCGAATAACACAGCAACCCACCATTTCCTTTTTTTCTTATAACATTGCCTGTTGTATATAAAGTAATAGACTCCCTTGGATTATTTATAAACAGATGAAAGCCATGATTAAAGAAACTGCAAAACCAAGGAAGGGCATAAAACATGAGTACATTTTATCTTAAATTTAACTTGTTCAGAATTGTGCGATCAGAAAATCTAGGATTTTTGCATACATAAAGTTCTTTTTTTACACTGTTTGCTTTTTATCTTGATCTGTATCTTGGTGGGAGGGACCATGTATTTTCATGCTAGGGTCTCTGAAGCTATTCACCCAGCTCTGAACATAGAATGTGAGCTCCATAAGGTCATAAATCTTAGTCCCTTTGTAACTCTGTAGTACCCAAATGGTGCTAACAAAGAGTCACGTATGCAGGAGGTACTGAATCGATCTATTTATTTTCCTTTTGTTTTGTTCTTCAGAATATGTTACCATTGGGAAATGGGAAACAGGTTCAGAGAAACATATGCTTGTTTGTTTTTAAGCAAATTGATTTCCCATTTCCAAGGGAGAGGGTGCCTCATCTGTGCAGTTGGATATTTATGATCTAAAAAGCATTCCAGAGAGTAGCCCTTCTCTTATTTCTGTGTGCAGTGGGAGGGAGCTGAGGGTCCAGATGACTGATATGCATCAGGTTTTGCAAGCATATTTAAAGAGATTATTTTTCACAACAATATTCAGGCTGTTTCAAGCCAGCAACAAGCACTGTTGGCAGTGAGAGGGATTAAAAGGGACTTTTGCTGAGACTCAGAGTCTAGACTCTTTGGACACAATCTGAAATAGTGGTGTGATGTATAAACAGCAGGTGTGCAATAAATCTGTGTTCATAGGTCAGCTGATCTCTGGATTATTCACACCCTTCATGGAAAAAGTAGAGAGAAGTCCAGGTCCAGAGCAGAACTCTTTTCAAGGCCACCTACGGAGCACCTTTATTTATCACCTTTCACAAAAATGACTTGGAAACAACCTTAATGATGATCCCAGAACAGACATTTGTGTGTTGTGAGTCTGACTTATCAGAATTACCTAGGCACATGGACAATACACCAGAGAAGGACAGATGTTCTCCACTAGGCCAAGGATGACCAACTTCAATATCAGGTAGGAAGTGCTTATTGATATGATTCCTTTGGCCATTGAACAGTATTCAGGCTCTTTCCTGAACATATTTGGAATAGCGATGTGATGCATAAAGAGCAGGTGCCCAATAAATTTGTGGTTATAGGCTGCCTGAGACATGAGCCCTGAATTATTAACACCTTTCATAGAGAAAGTCAGGAAAGATGCAGGTCCTCAGCCAAATAGCATCAATTTTAGGTGAGAATTTATCAACTTGAAAAGAGAAAACATGAATTAATCATTTAGATCATAAAAGAGAGACTTCAAGTTGAGTCCAACTTGTGAAATTTCCATTAGCCTGAGTGTACACCCTTGGGTTTCTCATCCCCAACCAAGGACAGAAAAATATTATGCAACCTAACATTACAGAACTAGAGGCCTCAGGGCCCAAGAGAAATGTAGGGAATTGTTTCCAGAATAAACAGATTAAGAGAATGAAAATATGAAACAACTAAGTGTAATAGTGCCCAAAAATTACTGAAAAGAGAAAAGAAGGAAATATGAAGGTGGAATAGACTCCATCACCCCTGGATCTCAGGAAACGTCTCCAATCTGACACATTCTGCTCACTTTCCCACTGGCTTCACTGCTTCCTGCCCTCCCTCCTTCCATCCATTCTCCTCCCCACTAGCCAGCTCTCATATCCTCTCAATCAAAACCTTTGATGTAAAAGCCCACATCCTTCTAGAACCTTCTAGCACAGCCTCTCTCCAGCCACATCCCCCACTACATCTTCCCCCTCCTCCACATATTCTTTGGTGGCACAGAATTGTTTTACTTTGTCTTAAGTACTCTGAATTGTCCTCAGCAAATCTTTCAGAAGCTTGCCAACTCACCCAGGTTCATTTCAAATCCGGATTCCATCTCCTCAGGATAACTCCATCAGTCTTTCCTTAATGTCTTCCTAATACTTCCTACTCTCTGTTGTAGTCTATTTATACAGTATATTCATACTTTAATTCTCACCAAAGCATAAGTTCCTCAAAGTCATGGGAAATGATTTATACTTTTTAAAAACTCTATGCCTCATTTGATACTTGTCAATCAGTCCTCAATCAAGAGAGTTGTATAAATGAACCAAGTAATATGTCAGGCAATTTTTAACCCTAGCTTCCAGCTCAGACCTAGATCCAGGTATTTCTACATTTCGAATATTCTCTATTGGACTACTGCTCTAAAATTGACATCACTGTCTCTAATTTCAATCTATTCCATATATTTATGGTGCTTTCCATGCACAATCTATACTCAAATTGCAGGAGATAAGCTTCTCAAAGACTATAGATCCAAGGCCAAGTAATTACTATGGAATGTCTAATAAATGATATTTAATTAGGTCAACAATTTGAATATATGTCTGCCATTCAATTCTATGCTTTGAAAAAAGAGAAAATGTCACAGAGGGTCAAAGGTGGTCTGAATTCCAGGGACATTCCTTGTTATAGGGGTGAGATTAAATATACTCATTGCCTTCTGCAGTTCTTCATCCACTATTGGCTAGTAGCTCTCAAGTACACTGAAGCATGCTACTTCAATGCCTGATTTGGGGAGGGGCTGATCAGTGACTTTCTGGAGTCAGGTGTAGCCCACTGGTCAAGAGAAGAGAAACAGAAAGGTGCTGTTGTGCCTTCTTCCAGCCTGCAAGGACCCTGCCTAGTAAGGTGGGACAGGGAGGGTGGAGGGCAGTCCCTGCTCTTCAGAATGGAATCAGGTGTACAACTGAGTCAAAATGCAACTTAAATTAAAGGTCAGAACAAATAATAACAAAGGAGAGCCCTTTGTCACTGCTGTAGCTCCATGAGGAATGAGCAATTAGAGGATAATAATTGTCTACATCAGAAGTGTCAGAAAGAGACCAGCAAAAGCTGTGACATAGTGGCTAATTTGTTAGATGTTGAGTGGCTGTTTTTCTCTCTACAGGCCTTTGTGAGAGAAACATCTAAATGCCACAGCTACATCCCCAGGGAGTCACAGGGTGGCAGGAGCCCAAGATGTGGGAACATAATTGCCTTTTATCTGCTCTGACTTGGGCTTTATCAAATCTTTTGGCTTCCAAGGCATTTTGAAGCAAAAATGTTCACAATGTTCCAACACAGGGTCCATTTCTGCTGGCACTGCTGGGAGCCCCAGAGCCTAAGGCGCTGCAGAACCGCCTCACCATCCCTCTTCCTTTCAGGATGAAGAGCTGTGCTGGCTGCTCTTTGACACAGCCCTGACCTGGCTTCTCACTAGTTCTTTGGGAGCCCCAGCTTCGTCTCTTCTCCTTCCAGACTGATTTCTTCTGGGCTCTGCTCCTGTGGGAGACTTAAGAGGCTAATGATAAACAAACACTCATGGTGTATAGACATTTTGCTTGTAGGAGCGAGTAGTGGGGATTAAGAGTAGTGGGGATTAAAGGCATTTGGAAGACTGAACACTCACCTGTCCTTCCATCCACCTGTCTAACCAACCAACCAACCCACCCACCAACCAATCAACCAAACAACCAACCAACTGTATATGCATACATACATACAGGCAGGATTCTTTAACGGACATCTTTCAAAGGCACGCATGCATGCATCCATCCATCCATCCAAAGCTCTGTTGTACTCATTCTATGAAAGAACAGACTTTTCCCTGAGGTACCTCACAGTAGAAAAAAATATAGTCTAGAAACCACATAAGAACTATGAGGTGCTTAGAATATTAGAAATTATCCCCCTCTACAGTCAGCTAGGAGGTCCAAAGGAGATATGAGGTACCTATACAGTCTCCAATCACCAAGTAACAGTTTATATATGGGACTTTAACTTTCAAGGAAGATGTAAAATGTTAAACCTACTGTTAATAGTGCTAGGTCATTTAGAAGACATGCCAAAACCTATGGTGACTGACAAAAGCTGGTGGTTATCAGAAATTCAAGGATTCCTTCTCATCTGTGTTTTCTTTTACCAAGGCCCCTACCTCCACTACATTCCACTAACCTATACACACACACCTCTCTTACACCTTCCCAGCACACCCAGGTTTAGCAACACTATGACACAGCAAGTGTTTCATGCCTTTATCCTTATGTTCTGTCTTCCAGGGCCTGGTATGCCTGGTGAGGCCTCCTCCATAGCTTCAGAACACACTTATCTAGAGAACTCTTCTGAATCTCCTGGGGAGAGTCAATCATCTCCACCACTGTGTCCTGTTCAGTCTTCTTTGCACAAACTCTCCAGTGTGTATGTAGAAGCACAGGTTTAGTTATGACTATGCCATGACATTTTTTGAAAAGTATTCAATGTTGAATATTCAGGTATTTTCCTAAAATATTCATTGTGTCTCTCTCACTTTCATTTCTTGATTCAACTTCAGATATCTCTTGAATACCTACTATGTGCCAAACTTTATGCCCTACCTAATTGTAATGGTTCTTTCCTTAAGAATCTTTTAAAACAGCATTAAAATTAACCTTGGGCATTGTATTAATATTGTGTTCAAGTCTTACGGTGAACAGGAGAAAATATAGCATCTTATATTTGCACAAGTAATTTTTTTTGAAAAATCATTTTTAAATCCTTTGGTAAAGCCCTCTCATAGATGAATAGGTAGGTAGTATTCATTCTCACTCCAGGATACACAGGAGGCAGCTGGTTCTAATGTCTGAGCTGTATATCTTACCTAAAGAAGAATATGCCTTCATTAATTCATGATGTCATTTTGATGGCATCAAAGGTGATAGACAGCCTGGTGCCCCTCTAAGCATTGCTTAGTGTCTGACACTAGACACCAAAAAGATTTGTTTCCCTGCCACTACCAGGCTGGATTAAACGCCCAAACTCTAGAATGTGATATGGTGGGAGGAGAGGGATAGAACTGGCTTCACTTTTGTGTTACTTAGACTTTTGATATCTTCATTCCATATCAGAGCATCTGAGGTGAAAAAGTTCAACCAGGAGCTCAGTCTGGGTCATAAACTAGGAAGGACCCAGGAAATGGACAACATTGCTTTGTCTGATTTAGACAGAAGAACTTGGCAGGTACACTCAGCTTGTGTAGGTCAGACATAGGCCTGGAAAGCTAGGCTATCTGCTTAGAGTGTCAGACTATTGTAAAGTCAGATAATAGGAACAGAAAGGAAATACTTGCCTTCTCCTCTATGCACATACCTTCTTCTCCCAGCTTGCCCAAACCCCGCCTGGGTAGAACAGTGAATCATGCCTGGTTCTGATTTACTGGAGAAGAGTGGGTAAAAATAGCAGGCCCTGAATGTCAAGGTGAGGGGACAGGGACACGTGGCCCACCCTGAGAGAGAGCCAAGAGTATTCTCTGGAGTATAGCACGTGGCTGGATCTTCAGGCCCAGAGGGACAAGGAACCAATTCAAGTGGGAGGTGTTAGGAATGCAAAGTTGGCTGTATACTCAGCACACTAAAAATGTCAAGAACAAGGCAGGGAATAACGCAAGGGGAAGATGCCTTCTGTTTTGTGGGAGGCGGGTTATGAAATGTTAGAAGCACACATTTGCTTTCATGTGTCTGCTTGGTTACAAGTATAATCTTCTGTCTACTGGAACCCTAAGAAGAGAGAGGAAAGTGTATCCAGGAACCTGCTTCCACCACAGGAACTTATGATTCTACCTTCCCAGGCTCCAGAGTCCCCTGCTTCTGTATTAAGAGGAATTTATAGGACAAATCACTGTGAGTCTGCCAAGTAAAAAAGAGCTTTTATGGTGCCACTCACCAGTCCTGAAAGGTAGTGAGGTATCGCTGAGTCTTCATTGGCTAGGAAGTCCATTTGGTTGGCTAAAAAAGACAGAACAACAAGAAAATGCCTATCTTACTTCAATTTGGCGTTATTTTTAAAGACATTGAGCTCTGCTGTCTATTTCTGATTCTTGCAGCCCTGATGTAGGACCGCTCCTACATTTACAGGAAAGATTCTTCCAATGTGAAGAACTCTAGTTATTTCTACCAGAGCTACAATCTTACCACCCAGGAGCTGAAGACAAGCAGTGTACAACTGGGAAATGCCTTGTCACTTTCAGCAGGAAGTGATGCTGGAAGAAGAAAGAAGTCAGACCTCTTAGTTTTGATCCATGAGACAAGGCACTGGTTGCACGCAGTTTATGGGGCCATGATGGGGAAACACAGTGAGGAGAGACTGGGGAAGAGACGAATGCCAGCAAAGGATGTTACTGAGCAGGCTGTTGCTGAAAGTATCAGGTTCACTCCTACTGGCATCACTCTCAAAAACTCAATAGCACACGCTTCAGTTTTCCTATGCATGAGCAAGGAGCCCGAGACGTTTTCCCCCAGTTTTAACCTTCGTTGGGTAAGGGTGGCTCCAGGTACCATTAATCCAGGGCTCTTCTGGTTGTCCCATACCATTCCTTAGCAAATTCCCATGACCAGAGAAATTCATGCAGGGATACAGAACTTGAGATAAGGAACTAAAGTGTATCCAGAAGCTGCAGATGACCTCAGAGGGGATATGCTCCATCTATGCTTAACAGCCATTGTAGCAAACAGAAATACTCTTCCTCAATGGTGTGTTCAGGGGTGTGTGTGTGTGTGTGTGTGTGTGTGTGTGTGCACGCACGTGTGTGCATTCATAAATTCCTGCACACACTCATAATTATTCTGCCTCCCTCATTTGCACTGCTCTCACCATGACCTCACAACGAGCCCCCCAGATGGTCTCAGATCTGTCAAACCATGCCCCTTTGCCTCACAATACAAGCAATAAAAGCAGCTCTTACAGGCTCCCAGGCCCTGAATACTCCAGCGGAAATCTATGTCAGCTCCCAACTCTGGGAGGACTTGGACTTGCACTGATGTTTGCTTAAGCACCGCTGAAGTGCAACATGGGATCATGGAAAAACTGAAACAGATGTCAGAAATTTGACATCTCTTTTCTCAAGTCCACTAGCAATTTACTTAGTTGACTCTAAGGAAGTTTAAGATTTGGGGACCCAGTTTCTCCATTAGTAAAATTAGAATAATAGCACCTGCCCTATTTACTTCCAAGAGTTATGGTGCGGTGCAAAAGGAGCTGATTCCTGTACCTGGAAGTGACTTCAAATGTAAGGGATGCTCGCTGCTCAGACCTGGCCTAATTACTTCGTTTCAGATCCTGAGGCAGTGGGCTTGTTGGCTGACCTCTCAAAGCCTCCCTTCCCATCACCACAAGTGCTACATTCTGTTCGGAGAGGGCAGAATATCCTCTAGCTCAAAAAAAGTAGACTTTTGTTTGCAGTAGGCCTGGGCAGACCAAGTGCAGGACAGGTCACTCCTGGGGGGTAAGGCACACAGGTGCCCTCTGGGGCTGGACTGGGCAGCTTTCTTGCTGTCTGGATGGTGCTGAACCTCTTCTGTCTCTCATTTTGCTCTGTGTCCAACAGTGAATCTCTGAATCACAGCACAAAGTGGTAATGGGGCAACACAACTTCCCCAAAACACGAGTAGGGACCAATGAGGAGACCAGCTTCTGTACTTTGCATGTATCATTAAGGCCTCCATGATGTCAGCAGAGAAGCACGTGTCTGTAGGACCTGACTTCCCTAGCTAAACCCAGAAGGGCATGCAGGTCACTCAGGGAGGGCTGCCCAAGGGTGAACTTGATGCCCACATGTTGGAAAAGCAAGCTGAGTCCTGGAAGAGGACTCAAGTTTTATCATTCCATCAAATAATGAGGACAATGCATGAATCTATAACGATGGCAACAATACCCACTGTAATATTTAACGTACGTCTGCCAAGTCCTCAGGGAGTGACAGTGTGGGGAGAGGGGTGTTAAGCCTTGATACCCAGGCTCTGAAAGAAGAGCTCTTATCACCATCCAGGTAAAAACAATGAAAGCAAAATGCCTCTCTGGGAGAGAAACATGTTGCTGGTGGGTTAAGAGGCACGAGGGAGACTCTAAATTAGTTCCCAGAATAAATCCCCACGTAAATCCCAAGAATGCTAGTGGAGAGAAGCCACTGCTCTGCTCGTTCTCTCTGTTAAGCCAAATAATATCCTCCTGCCGGAACAGAGTTGTTCTTGGCACTTGCAAGGAAATGTGAGGAGGGAATCAAAACACGACGCCTGAGAAAGGAATCCATAAGAAATCTGAAGGCAGAGACATGGTGAGAAATAACAAAGAAAGATGAGTTGGTGGCAGGAACAAGGATTAACTGTACCAGAGGGGCTGGGGCTTTGGGTTTTAGACGAGGGATCCGCAAGTGCCATGCACTCGGAAGTGCAGCTGAAGGCTCAGAGGAGGTTCCTGCACAGCCCAGTGGTCAGGCTTTTCTAGAAGCTGAGTCCCCAGCCCAGCTGCCTCCTTGCACAATTTGGGAAGGATGTTCCTGTCCTAATCGGTGAGGCCTCATCTTGTGGTGCAAAAGCTCTTCCCTAGTAAACAATCAGCACAGACAGCAGAAAAACCTGGCAGATAGTCTTCTCTTCCCTCCACCTTCAGTTATCCCAGAACTCCTTCCCAGGGTGGGGGGTGGGGGGTGGGGGGCTTTGGCAAGTTTGACAAATGGCAAAAGCATGTAAAAGAATTTCTTTGCTGGCAAAGGGAAGTGGATGGTTGGGCACAAACATGCTGCCATAGCTCTTTGAACAGTAAAATTCTACATGGAAGGCAGAAATGCCAGATTCCTTTCAGCTCTTTTCACATCTAATCGTCTAGTGCCCACATGTAGACTCCTCAAGTCAACAGCATTTGGGTGAAGACAAAGCTCTCTGCCGGAGCAAGAACAAAGTCCTCACAAACACTGTACATTCCTGCCCAAGGCTTCCCTGTGTCTACATGAATCACCAGGCAGAGAGGGATGCACTTGCCCAACTCTGGAGTCCTTGACTCATACAGGACTCATGGTCATGCCCACTGTTTCCACAAGTGCCTTTCTCCAGGTGGCCTGAAGTGATTTACAAGCTGCTGGCTCACTCCTCATCATGTTACTCGGAGGAAGAGCAAACAATGGGGAAAGAGGAAAGACAGACATTATTATCTGCATTTTTTAGGGGGAAACAGAGGCTCTAATCAGCCCTGAAGTGAAACATGTAGATATTTATCATTTAGACCCTGTTCATGGAAGAGCCACAAAGAGCTATTCAGAATCCTAAGGGGGTGGGGGTGGGGGTACTCCTTTCGTCCTCAGTGTCTTCATGCAGCTATTCTGATATAGCCTCCGAAGACGTAAACCAAACACTCACTCTTTTAGATTTAAAATCAGTTTTCCTCCCCTCATTCCATTTCTGATTCTTGATCAATCACTATTTGGTTGACTTTTATTGACTTTGGAGTCTATAGTCCTGATTCCTCTAGTCCTGATGATCCCAGTTCTGATGCTCACCTCATTCCTGGCACATCCATTCCTGGCCTTTACCTGATCCCCTATGTTTCTTCTGTTTTGGACCTCTTCCTGCACTTTTCCTTTCTTGTTCTTGATCCATACACTGTGATGCCCAGAGGTAGGACTGGCAAATGGTTGAAAATGAGGGCTGGGATGAAGCTCACAGAGGAAATCTAAAATGGCCATTTTATGTTTGAAAACCTGAACATTTACCAGCTGAATTTTTAGGCTGAATCAAAATACTCTCACGTCAAAACAGATGCAATAAAGTGACTCTATTAAAAAAGCCACATCCAAAGAAACCAGAGTCTTGATGTCACCTGTTCTGGCACCTGACTTTGATTCTCTTTTGTGTGACCTAGCCTTCTGTTCTGCTGTCTTCTGGTGTTGTAGTTAATCAGATGAGAAGCTAGCACCAGGGTCTCTTTTCATCCTGCTGTTCTAAGTGAGGACTGTGTAGATGTCACAGATGAAACTCTTCCAGAATCCAAGCAGGATGCTAATGGCAGGGCTACATATTTTTACCGCCCTTGAAGCAGCCTGGCTGGCATCAGTCCTCTCCCCAGCCTCCTTCCTGCCCGCATTCCTCCATGAGCTCTTGTTCGGTCAGAAATGCCATTCTCTGACAGTGCCAGACAGCCAGATGATGCCAGAAAAAAAGGAAGAAAAAGGAAGAGCAGATTTCTAAATTAAGCACCGGCACATTTATAAAAATAAATAGCCTCAGCCTAGCAGTGTGCTCACAGTTCAGCTTCCCTCCATGATGAAACTTTGTGGCTGGAGTTAGGGATGACACAACCTTCAGAGGGCCCCACACCCTGGCCCCGCCCCTGCATAGTACTCATCTACAAAGTGCTGACAGTGGCATTTTGAGCACCGCCTCCTCATTCATGGCCAACCAAGGGCCAGATGCCAAAGAAGCAAAGAGGAGCCAGAGTTTCCCAAACTTACTGAGGCCCCTAAACACCTAGAAACTCTTGGTAGTAACTGGCACACCCAAAGCAAAAACAGATGAAGTTCCTTGGGCTTGTCTATTGAAGCAGAGACCCTCCTTGAAACCATGGCTTCTGTGTTCATTGACTGCACAGGACCCAGGTTAGCACACGGTATGCATTAGGCACCCAATACCTATGAGGGTAGACCCAAAGAAGGTATGAATGAATAGATGGCTGGATGCTACCATCGCATCAGACACCCCAAACTTCCCACCCTCAAAGGAATAAACTCCAGAATCTGAAGAAAGGCATAACCTCCCTGTTAGGACAAGTGCCAAAGAAGCAATGATCTCTGGGCTATATGCTTAAATTTCAGTCTACAGCTGGGGTGAACATCTGGGAGGTGATTAGAGGATGAAGGCCTCTACTTTCCCAGGCACAGGTGGTGTGGCCAGCACACGGAGGGGAGGTGGAAGGTGTAGATGTGTACTGGTTAACAATTGTGAGTGTTCCTGAACCTTCTCTCATTCTTTAGGCAGCACCAGCTACAGCAGTGGAGTCACAATGCCCTTGGAGTCTCAGCAAGTCAAACATGAGAAATGAAGCACAATAGGGAAGATTTGACCCCATTACCAACCCTCCCAAGCCATGAGACGATAATTTAAGGTCAGATGATTGTGACATAGTCTCTGAACACTGAAAAAGTAGTAATTTTCTGAAGCTCAAGAAGATCCTAGAGAGGTTGGAGAGGAGAACCTTGGCTGCTGGGACAGTTGTTTCTGTGATTTTCTGCATATGCCCTCATGACCAGAGAGTGGTTGAAGACAATATGTCAGAGTCATAAATCACCATCTCAAAGCAGGGGCCCTGGGTGAAAAAAATCAGAAAATTTGGCCTGTAATTTAGAGTTCTGTCTTCAGACATCTTTGGCTTAGCCAAAAGCAGTGAAATTATGTCCATGTTAGCAAGAAGAAGATTCTTAATTAAATTCAGGTGAACAAAATACATTATAGGCCTATTTTTAGAATCATAATCTGTAAGAGACAAAAAACTTAAATGTGAACAAAGGTGATAAATAGCATCCCTTTTCAAGTCGTAAAGGTGAGAAGCTTGCTTCTGGTGTAAGCTTTCCTTTGTTGCTAACTTTTAATATACTTCCTGGTTCTAGGGTTAGGTCCATTGTATTCATAATATTAATTTGTTGCAGACTCCTGGCCCATTTCCTTGGCTTCATGTACCAAAGACATCTAACGTGTGTGTGTATGTGTGTGTATGATGGCTTCTCTCCTCTTATAATCACCTGGAAAGTGTTAGAATACCTGAATGCATGAGGGACCTAGGGGCTCACATAGTCTATCCCTTCACTTTGCAGATGGAGGCACTGGATCACAAACAGTTACGTGTTCATCCAAGGCATGTATTGGATTTAATTGTCCTGTCCTCAGATCCTCTCACAGCTTGGTGTTGTCTGTCCTGCAGTGGATATTTGAGGGGCACAGTTCAAATTATGTGCTTTCCTCCCTCCATAATAGCCACATTTCCCCCACTTTTGAGTGAGTAACTATTACTTAAGCTAGGTGTGTTATTTAGGATGTGGGGGTGGGGCAGTGAGCAGGAGGCTCATAGCCAGCCCAGGATAAGTGGTCATTAAAAAATGACAGTAATGGGAACCAATGCGTCTAGTGATCTAGATGATGCCTCATCTTAATAGACTATATTCTTTGAATTTGTCTTTTGTCTTTGAAAAATAAATATATGATCATTTTTAGTTATTTGTGTTCATTTGCATTCTTCAAGAAATGACAGAATCTATCCATGCATAGATGCACTTAAATTCCTATTGAGTTGTTTTAGAATAACTTTATCTAAAGAGAACTAAGATTCATTAAATGACAATTCCTTTATTATCTGCTTAATGTCTCACAGATGACCTGACAACTACTCAATAACAAAATGAGGTTGCTTTTTGTGAAACTCTCCCCCATGCCTCCTCATACCCACTTACCCATATGAAGAAGGAATTTTAATTCTGTCTGTACTACAGTCTTGCTTAAAATATAGGCCTACAGTGACTTCTTGACCAGGACCAATGGGGATGCAGGACTTTTTATGCTAAAACTGGGACTGTCCCAGGCACACTGATATAGGTTGATTGTTTCAGTAAGTCCCATGCCCTTCCCCCAGGAACATTTCCAAAAAATAATAAATTAATTGAAGAAACTGATAGTGCCAAATTTTTATGTGAGATTGGAGTTAAGAAAGAAAATATGAATGACTAAGTGAATGAATGAATGAATTAAATGTAATTTAATTTGTCTTTAAGTTTAAAGGGCCATGAATATGAAGGAGGAAGGGTTTGTGAGGAACCAGGAGAAGGATATTCACTATTCATGTGCGCAGAAGCGAAAAGTTCTATTAAAGGACTCACATAAAGATGTTCACACCATTCATCAAAAAGAAGTAATCTTGATGGTAAGTAAGGGCAATGCATATTATATAAGAAACTGCACTCAAAGGGACCATAGAAACTCTCAGCCTCTGAGTGCTGAGAGGGTCACCTTCTCAATTCTTCTAACGTAACTTATAACCTGCTGACATCATTGAACTAGAGGATTACAGAACTCTGGCCTAAATATTCAAATCTGAAATTCTTAAAGCTTCCTCAAAGGGTATTTCCTGCCGTGGAATTGACATGGGTTCCTGTTTCCTTGGTCCAGGTTTGTGTATAGACATGCAGGTTAAGCAATGATCTATTGATTTTAGACAAGAAGCAGGTAATTCTACATCACATTTAGCCTGAATTAAGTCATTGACTTGAAATGAGTTTTTTTTAAAAAAAACAATATTACCCAGAATTTAAAAAATTCAAAAATTTCTCATTCAACTTATATATTCAAGTAGACATTGTCTTGAAAAATGGAAAGATCTAACAACTCAGAGCCACAATCAGCTGAGACTGAGGGTCTAAGAAGTATATGGACTAGAGTGCTGATGCCAGCATTTAAATCCTACCCCTGGTACTTGCAGGTAACCATATCCATGAAACCTGTCAAAGTCTTGCTTTCTCATCTTTAAAGACAATGTCAAATTAATAGTCATTTTTTTTCATACAATGCTTAAAACAATGGCTAACACATCATAATCGTTCAGTAAATGTTAGTGGGTCCCACCCCTCCAATAGAGTAGCTTTGTTATTTTTCTTACTTTGGCCCTAATTGCATAAATATTAGTTCAACAAAATAAATTTGACAACCATAGTACTTCAAATCACTACATAGTAACTCAAGACTGCTTCCTTTCCTGGGTTGATTGGCCTCATCCCCAGCATGACAAATATCTCTTCTCCTTTTCTGAGTTTCTCCTTCATGCTGCTGGATCCTATAATGAAATCTGACAGGAGGGCAATGGACATACAGCCATGTCAAGTCCCCAGACTTTCTAATTGGAGGTTTATAGATAGAAGAGCTTCAAGGTGTCTCATACATTTTCTAATATCAAATCTTTTTTAGTCATTTTGCCCTCAACATACCCCAGCACATACAGGGGAAAACATATTTTGAGTGATGCAGCTAGTACGTTAATCAACCAGGAGGAACAATTCCAAAGGGAAACATAAAGGTGCTTTCTTCACAGAAAGTTGTTTTTCATAAACCTATTTCTGCTGCTAAGCAACCTTGATGATGCCTCTTCCATAAGTACAGCTAAATGGAACCCTTGACTGTCTACAATGGATTAAGTTAATGCTCTTGTGAGTCAGAAGGCACTAGAGAAAGTTTTACTCAGGCTATGAGTATAAAATAAAGCACGAGAAGCAAAAAAAGGGAGAGGCGTACCTGTGTTGTGATGTGTAAGCATATAGTTATTTTACTCATGGATTGGGGCGTGACGCTTGTTTAAGGAGTTAGATTATTCATTCACAGCTGAGTGGATGGAGACATGGCATAGGAGACAGTCTCCCTGGTTCTCAGGAAGACTAATAATTAAAGTTGTGGTTAAGTCTTACACCAAACTAAGGGAGGTTCTGTGGAACTCCCTGGAAGCAGAAAGAGCCTTTAAGGCAGATTAGATGTTGCAACTGTCAAACCCCACAGCATAGTCATTATGTTAAGGAGATGAGGTGAACTGTGAGCCAGCCAATAAGAACATCTGGAGAGTGGCACCATTTCCAGTTGGTGCAATCTCCTCGCCCTGCTTGGAGAGGTAGGGCAGGGGCAAAGTCAGCCCCACTGTTTCTTCTGCAAAATGTAACACCCTGGGTGGTTACACCTCTCGTTGCTGAAAGCATGGAAAATCCTCTAGCAAAATTTCCTAAGCCTATAAATATATATTTTCCCTCATAACTAAATGTGGCTATTTCAACAGTCAATCAGTTAGCCTAAAGAACAACATTTAGGGAGAAGAATCTTTGGAGTCGGGAAAGGGAGTTTCCCAAGAAATTAAATGTCTTCTTAATCATCATCTTCTTGATGCTGAAAAGAATTTAGTTAAAAATGTTTACCTATACTTAATTTAAGTAACTGCTGAAGATGAAACTGCCTGAAGTGTGAGAAAATGCAGTTTGACTATTTGAAGTCTATCTTTGACTCTCTGTTCTCACTTCCTTGCTCCTAATCTCTAAAAACATCATCCACACCAAAGACTTCTCAATCCAAATCTCCCCTGTCTCTTCCTGCTGCCTCATCTCCCCCAGGCTCATGATTCCTCAGCCTTGACTATGGAGTAAGTAGCCTCTCAGTTAGACCTGAAAACAATTGAGAGGCTTAAAGAGATCCGATGACTGCCTTCTGAACTCCACCATATTCTCCCTCCTCCTGAAGGAAATGAAACACAACAAAACAAAAGAAAACATACCAAACCCATGGTACACACCAGGTAATCTAATTCTGGGTTAGTGTCAGTCTCATTGTCCAGGAGCCATTTAACATCTCTTTGCTTCAAGGTTTCCATCCATTAAAAACAAAGCGTATGACTGCTCCCTACTCATTACCCAGGACTGTGCTGAAAAGAAAGAAGAACTCTAATCATGTTTTTCATATATGTGTGTATGTTCATTGTGAGGAAATATTTGAAACTTGCCAGCCAATACAGACTACTGAGAAGGAAAAGATAGGAACAGCCCCTGTTGGGAAAATCAAAGAAGTCACTTACAGTCTGGTGAAAATTGCAGTGAGGATAAGCAGAGGAAAGGTGAAATGAAAGACAACGGAAGTCGCAAGAAGCCATAGAGATGAGAAGGGTATAGGGGGAGCAAGCACCAGGATCCAGCAACTGATAGCCACTCTCAGCAAGCTGAGCATGCTGTCATGATCATCAGAAATCCAAGAAGTCATCCTCACATAACCTCTGCATTGGACATGTACAACATATATGTTACTGTTATATGTTAGTATATTGGTTACAAGAGTATATATAGTTTTCAATATTAATCAAACTCTACACCAAATGTGTAACTTTCAATTTAAATTTCATAATCTTTCTGCCTAATCCCATTCAGATTGATGAGTTCCCTGCTCTGCTCTTGAGCAGCTGTACTCCAATCACCAATTATTATAACAATGTATATCTATAAAAATCCAGACTGCTCTAAGAAACGGCACCTGTGGGTGTAGCAAAGGGGACAGGATTGGATGGAGAAGCTGAGTCTCCCTTCAGTGTCAACAAAGATCTAAGACATCTCAGGAGGCCGTCTACAGATGGAAGGAGCCGCTACTGATGACCCTTTTGAACAAACGGGTTAAATTTACATTCCTACATCAAATCATGACTGAATGTGAGCCACCTCAGAAAACAGACATGACTTTGAGCAAGAAAGTTTTCTTCTGTGTTGGCTGCCCTCAGCTGCCAGGAGAATGAACACCTTGGACCTGAAGGGGAGTCTGCTATTGCACCTCAACATCCACTACAGTCTTTATAATGTGACTGGATATTAGCTACATTTTCCATACTGATTTTCTAATTTTCACTGTAGTCCTCTAAAGGAGATAAAGTTTACTCCTTATATATTTTTTTAAGTTGTTACTGTAAAAAGGTTTTACAGGCGTGCCCTGCTGGAGGAGCAGTTAGTTCAGTCACCTCCTAAGGACACAGCCACATACGCCTGGGTTCCAGTCCTGAGCCCAGGAAGAACCAGTGTGAACAACTCCATGAAAAATACAGTCTCCTCTTCTCTCTTCCTTCCTGCTTGTCTACAACTGCCTTCATTCCTGCTTGTACCTTTCTTTAAAAAAAAAATAAAGATTTTACAGTTGAGGAAACTGGGGCTTAGGAAAGCTAAGTAACTTGTCCCCAAGATCAACCAGCTACTACTTAGCAGCACAAACTGGGTTCAGACCCAGGCTACATGTTTCTAAAGTTCTTAAACTTAACCAGTACTTTGAATATAGAGTCACAAGGCCTGGGTCCCCTCTGATTGATCCGTTGTGTAGCTGTCATCAAGACACAGCTCTGAATATCTTCTTAACCTACAGAAGGTAGACATCTTAAAGCATTCAAGGATCCACTAAGTAACAAGAAAAGGGGAAGGCAGGGGAAGCTGTTTCAGGGACACAGAAACAACTCCCTGAATCTTTTCTCTATGGCCAGTAGTATCCAAGCCATCAATTTGAAGGTGTCCACAGGTGGAGTGAACTAGAACACCTCAGAAGCCAGTGTTACTATTCAATGAGCTTTTGAGTAATGATAATGCCAACAGTCAGATGGATGAGAGGACTGCAGTTCTGGCCTGTCCATCTACCTAGAAACAGGCCTACCATTAATGGACAGAGGACAGAGAATTCAGCAAAAGCAGGAAGATGTTAAGGGTCCCAGTTGACAGTTGCTAATAAGGAGGGCTTTAGTGTGGCTGGATTAGTAAACCATCATTATGGCTTATGAGTTATGATGATATTTACCTGCAGGTATACTTCCCCTGCCATGCCCATTACTACTCCCAACTTCTCTATCTTCAGCCCCACTGAGCTACTTTCCCTACTATGTGCTTTCTCAACTTCAGCCTTCTTTCTGGAAGACTATTCTCCTTGGCTCCATTTTTTTTTTAACCTAGCTAACTTCTGCTCATCCCTCGTGTACCCCTCTGATTTCTTCCAGAAAACCTTCCTTGACCTCTGAAGACTAGGTTCAGTGACCTTCCTGTGTTGTTCCAGAACAGCATGTGTTGGGATATAATAACTGGCACATCCTAAGAATTTTCAAAATAGTGAATGTTATTAATCTTATTTTTCCTTGATAGTATCTGTTACTGAGCTAGAGACCATACATGCTTTACCTGGGCCTAGGCCTTTCTCTAGTGTCTATATTATATGTCATTACAGAACATACAATAAGTTCCTGATAAATAGTTGTTGAAGCAATAAAAACCTCCATTATACAACAGAGTAAACAGAGACAGAGCAATACGGAGGAGGGGAAAGGGAAAAGAATGGTCAGAGGTCCCCTGTAATCTCCAAGAAAAGGCTCACAAAGCCCAGGCTGTCTCTATCAGGGATGGGTCTGACGCTCCATCAACTGGCTGATGGGGTCAGGGCTGTGTAAGCAATGGGAAGAAGTCAGGCCTCCTGGCTGAAAACCCTCAGAGCCTGCAACTGAGCAGGCAGACAGAAGCCACAGTGTGGGCAGGACTGCTGTTCACAATGTTATTCCACCATTTGGTGGAATCAAATATGGTGGAATGAAATAAACAAGGCATTTGGATCAGAACACATCCATTCTTTTCTTAAAGCTATGGGATGGTGGTTAAGAAAAGAATCTTTGTGGCTAGACTTCTCGACTTGAATCTCGGCTCCTGCACTTCCTCACTGTGTGACATTGAACATGTTATGTAACCTCCCAGTGTTTTGGTTTTTTTCAGCTGAAAAATGGAGATAATAATTCTCTCTTGCTGGGTTATTATGAGGATTAAATTAGTTAACTATTGTAAAGTTGATTAAATTGGACTTGGCATATAGTAAATGCCATATGAAGGGTTACCTAATTATTCTGAGCCTCAATTTTATCATCAGAAAAATGCAGAGCACTTGGTACAGTACCTGACTTATAGCTTGCTTTCAATGTTAATACTACTGCTACCACCACCACCGTTGCTACGACTTTTCTCTTAAGTGCAAGTTGCTTTCTTATGAGGAATTCAATCTGGGGAGAAAAGGAGTTATTTCTGAGCTAACTGCTTCCTTGTTATTAGTCTTTCCCGAAGACTGAAAACATTCTTCACAGACCCAAACACTCTAATGCACGCCTGTGAGCAAAGGAGGGGTGTGCCAACTTCCTCTGGCTGTCATAATAAAGGACCACTAAGTTGATGTCTTAAAACAACAAAATGTATTCTCTCTCTCACAGCTCTGGAATCCACTGTCTGAAGGCATGCTGCTGTGGGGCCTCGTTCCCTCTCAAGGCACTCTGGGGAAAGCCTTCTCTGCATCTTGCAGCTCTAGTAGCTGTAGGTATTGCTTAGCTTGTGGCAGCACCTCTCCGATCCCTGTTTTTGTCTTCACATGGCCTTTTTCTGCTTGTCCCAAATCACCTGTTGCCTTTTTCTCAAAGAAACACCTGTCATTGGAGTTAGGATCCATCCTAAATTGTGGAAACTTTCTTCTCAAATCCTTAATTGAATTACATCCGTAAAGACATCTTTTTCCCAGATAGGTTCGCATTCACAAATATAGGCGTTAGGGTATAAATATATCTTTGGAGGCCAATCATTCAACCCACTAAAAAGGGTAACAGGGCACTAATTAATCTAAATAGAATAAATCCCTTTACCTTGTTAGAGCCTACATACCACCCCTCTGACTGTTTACTTTCCCCTACATACTTGTCCCAAGTTCCTCCATACCTCCTTCCATAGGATGGTCACAGCCAGAGGGCAAGCCGAACATACTGACCAAACAGTCTTCCCCTTCCTGAGTCTCCTGGCCCATGTACCACCTGCCTCCCATTGTAGGATTCGCTTAGAGAGCACATTGGATACTTGAGCCTGTGAAAGCTCATTCTGCTTGGCCTACTCTGTTGCCCGGAAGCTATCCAGAAAAATCAGATGTCAACCTGGGATCACGCAGTGCCAGCTTGTCCCCCCTGGCTCTTCGCCAGGGTTGCCTTGGTCACACATCAGGTTTCATAGATGAGGCCAAAGCAGGAGACCCCAGCGAACTGGCTCAAGTAGAGGCAAGGATCTAGGTCAGAGCAGGAACTATGCTTGCACTTGGTCCAGGCCAATAGGCTCAGAGAAGGAATCTGGGTCAAAAGCTTGGCAGACTGGCAGGAAACAGGAGGCCTGGTGCACAAAGTAAAATGGAGATGAGCTTTCCATCTGCACAGGTCAGTGTTTGGTTCTCCAAAGTCTGAGGTGGGTCCCTGGCTTGTAGCATATCATGTATTGTAAGGACCAACTAAATTTAGCATATAATTACTGCAGATTCGCTAGATGCCAGGATCTAGGAAAATAGAGATAAGATATAATTTTTATCTTCAAACAGATTGAAGTATAGCAGGAGGCACATACACATAAAGAACCCAGTGCTATAAATACAGTAACTCTATGAGTACAGTGTTGTACAAGATCCAGGAAGAGAGGAACTCTTTCTGCTTTGGGACAGAGAATGAATCATCTTGGGGGCAAAGATGAGTAACATCTGGACCTCAGAGAATTTAGTGAGATAAATTGTGGAAGGGGGAGCCCAGGAAGAGAACTATACAGGTGACCCAGAGGGTGCCTTTTCTACTATTTCTTTGAGATGATCTCATCCAAAACTTAGACCTTATATAAAAGGAACTATTATTTGATTGATACTATAGGGACAGATATTAAACATGTCTTTCAATGGGTCATGGTTCAGGTAAACAACCAACCCGAAAGAGCTCCAGTTATGAGGAACTGGTCTGGTGGGTATTTATTGGTTGAATAGTAGAGACTCCATAGCCCTTACTACTCAGTGAACTTCAGGGTATCAGTTTGTGTTTTGTTTTATTTTCTAAAGGAAATGTGCAGGTACGAATGAAGGCATGTAGTCAGGCAGGCAGGAAGAGAGAAGAGACACACTTTATTTCATTTTATTGCTCATCTTGTCTGTCCACCCCCAACCCCACTCCCTGCCAACCCCTGGCCCTGGGATTAAAAGTCAGGTCCCTGGGATGCACATGGACAAGGCCAGCCGAAGACAGCTGACTAAACTGCTATCCAGGGCACAACTGTCGGCTTGTTTTAATGACGTGTCGTTATTGATAATATCTTATAGATAAAATAGCTGGAAAACATTTTCAATAGGAAAATTAATAGTGATGTCTCAAAGCTCAGTAAGGCATTTATAATCTCAATCTGTAGTAAAAGGTAAGGAAGTTTATTGCTGATTTTGCCTATTTCTTTTTTTTTATTTGGCATTATTAAACGAATATTGTTTTGAATTTTCTTGGAGGTGTCATACAACCCAGAATCTTTATAATTAGTAGAGACATGTCTTAATTTGAAAACGAGCCATCTTCATGGAATATTAATTTTATCTAAGTATTATTAGGTCACATTTAAGTAATATACCTGGGCAATATATTCAAATGTATCTTTTTTTTTAAGGAAAGGTATAGGCAGGAAGGAAGGAGAGCAGGCAGACAGGAAGAGAGAGGCAGAAGACGTACTTTATTTACTTTTATTTAGTGGCTCACATAGTTTTTCCCCATCGACCCTGGGACTTGAACCCGGGACCGTGGAATGTATGTGGGACTGCTCCCAGGGCATAGACTGCTGGGCCACCAGGGCATGCTCAAATGTATCTTAAAATTAAAACAAGCATTATATAATGTTTAGCATGTATGTTTATATATGTAAATATATGTGCATGTATTTAGATATGTATAAAAAGTATATACAATCTGCAAGTCTCTCACTTTGACTCACTATATATATAATATATAAATGTATATAAGTATATATTTATAGAGAATATAAAATTCAAATAAACTTTAGCATCAAGAACAGACCTCAAGGAATATGGAAGAGACCCAAGAAATATAAAAGAAGCCAGGCACACAAAAGGCTACATACTATGTGAACCCATTTATATGACATTCTGAAGAAGGTAAAATTATAGGGATAAAGATCAGATCATTGGTTGCCAGGGGCTGCGAGTAGAGGAGGGAAATTGAGTACAGAAGAACCTCAGGGAATTTGGGAGTGATGGAAATGTTATATATCTTGATTATGATTGTGGTTACATGATTATATATACTTATAAAAATTCACCCAACTATACAATTGAACAAGGTAGATTTTACTTTATGTGAATTTTATCTCAGTAAGGTTACTTCCAGCTCTCTTTTCAGACTAATCTACAGCTGCATGTGTTCTTTCTTATATGCTATTACAAATACCTGGAAGGAAGAGTTTGAGAATTACCCATCTAATGTCTCTTCTCTAAAAGAGAGGTTTCTCAGTATGATTCTGAGTAAGATGGATTCAACTATCTTGAATAATACAATGATTTTAAGCATAAGAGGTGTAGGGAATTTCACGTTTATTAAATACTTCCGTACCTGCACTCATATTTTAGAGATTCATATATACAAAGTACCACAGACTAGGTGGCTTAAACAACAGAAATTTGTTTTCTCACAGTGCTGCAAGCTATAAATCGGAGATGGCGTCAGAAGGTTGACTGCTTCTGCGAGCCTCTTTCCTTGACTTGCAGATGGCCAGCTCCTCCTCCTTGTGTCTTCACGGTGTCTGCCTCTGTGTGTGTCTATAGCCTAATCGCCTGTTTTCACAAGGACACCAGTTAAATTGGAGTAAGGTTCATCTTAATGACCTCATTTCAACTGAATTACTTACTTAAAGGTCCTATCTCCAAATACAGTCATATTATCAAGGGCTAGGATTTCCATTTATGAATGGGGGCAGCACAATTTAGTCCATAACAGCAGGCACCCCACACCTCCCCTCCGCCATTATGGGCTCTTTTACTATTCAGCCACTCTTCCCCGGCCAAGATGTAAACTTCTTCCCTCTTTTTTTTTTTTTTTTAACCTTGGTTACCTCATTCATGGGTCAAGCATTTGCAAGAAGTGGAAGGAAATCCAAGCACTAAGAGACCCTAAGGATGAGGACACCGTGACATTGTATGCAGGGACAAATGGAGACTGTATCATTTACATTTTTGTTTGTTTTGATATATTTCTACAAATCCTTTCCTCAAAAGGTTATGTGGAGTGACTTTGAACTCTAAAACTACATCAGGAACATATGAGACTTGTCGAACCAAAGCTTAAGTACTCCCTGTGGTAAGCAAAGCTTTGTGCCGCTTGCTATCACATATGGGTGATTAGCAAATCTGCAGTAAGGCCATGCAAGTCCAGTTTTTAATCCCAGCTACTGCAGCTAGCATTACTAATGAATGGTAAAATGAAAGTCAGATCCTAAAGTAATTCATTTCCCCTGAAAGGCAGGGATACTTACTCAACTTCTGGCAGGAGGAGCATCAGCTGATGACTCTGCTTTCTCTACCATAATACAGTATTCCTAAGCAGTTCTGTGGAAATTAGAAACAAGTCTCTCTTCCAGTATTTCCAAGGTCTCATAGAGCAAGAAATGGAAACATAAATAGACCCGACTGTCCAAATAGAAACAGTTGATGCTGGCTTTCTACATTTAGGTTCAACTTTTCAAGACGATAAAAAGGGAAGGAGATCTAGATAAGGAGAGGAGAAAAATTTCAGACTGAAACACCATATTCCAGAAGGAAGGGAATTGAGTAATCACAGTACTGGCTATCCTTTATTGAGTGTGTCTCAGTGTGCAAGGCCTGTACTATGCTCTCTACCTGTGATGGGTCCAATGCTACGAGAGCACTATTATTTGCCTCTTAAGATCTCGTTTTCAGATGAAGATAACAAAGCTCATCCCATCGTAAATGGAAGAATTAGAACTCAAGTGCCAAGTATTGACTAATGCCCATGCCTGTTCCCTTCTGCTATCCATTATAACAGCAGCCACTTACTCATTTGCAGTTCATCGTATTGAATATCTAGAATAGACTTTGAGAAACCTGAAAAGAAATTGTTTCTACATGTTGTTTGAATTCTTCTCACATTATTTTTTAAATTATCTTTACGAAGTTCAAAAAAAAACATGGCAGCAGATTCTGCTAAGAGGTTAATGTTTCAAACAGGGGAACATAATTGAGTTTTACTCACAAGGCTCTAATGTCCAGAGTGGACCAACTTTGTTAAAAAGTGTAGCCCTTTTCTTCTCAGTTCTCAGCAGTTGAGAAGGTGTGATCTCTACAGGAATGAGCATGCTGTCTAATGGAGGACAAAACACATCAGGCTTCTGAACAAGAGGTACATAACTAACTTTGATCACATTATCCTCAGAGTGGCTAGGGGGTTGCTGCAATGCTTGGTGCAAATTGGCAAGGTTAGTGGGGACAGCTGGGAAAAATCTACAAGGAAAATCTAATGAAAAAATCTGAGTAGAAGAGAAGGAACACTGATTGATGGCAATAATAGCAGACTTAACTATGTTTGACCCAGACCCTAAGACAACTATCCAAGTGTAGACAGAACTAGGGAAACTTTTGACCCTGAATTTGAGTCTAAAATTTCCGGGAAGTCCTGTCCCTGCTCTGGTAACTTGACTTTTGAATTTCCACAGGCTGTGACTCAGACCTGGTGTTTTTTGGGGTGGGGAGGGGTAGGGCAAATGACTAGGTCAGAAGGAAAAAGAGGGATGACTGTCAACAATTACACCTGCAGACCCGGAGAAGGAGATCCCGCCAGCCTGGCCCTGCCTTCCGCTGACTCATGCTGTTGCTGTCTTGATGCCTCTGATTCACCAACCTAGAAACCAAAAATCGGTGTTGACACCTTCACTGCCTCAAGCATCATATCTAGTCCCCAACACTGAGGGATTCTGAACCCAGACTAATTTTAGAACCCATTCCCCTGCTCTTTCCCATTGCCGATGATTTGAAACAGGCCCTCACCCTTTCTTTCCATTTGAACCTCATGCATCCTAACTGGTTTTCTACTCTCGATTTCTCCATTACAATCAGTTTTCTGAACTCCTACCTATGTGCTCTTTCTAAGGAAGAAACCAATCCTGTTATTCCCCTGCTTCTTATTATCAAAGAAATAGTTCCTGATTGGACACTCCCCTGAGCCCTAAGAACCCAGGAGCAAAATTGTACATAGGCGCCACCTTGCAGAGGCAATTAGTGATGAACAAATACTCCTCTGCACCCTCATTTGTTCCACCTTCCCCTCTAGCTAGGTTGGGTCATGTGACTAGTTTTGCCAATGTACTATGAACAAAAGTGACAGAGTTACTTCTAGACTGAGCTATGATGCCTCCACCATGCTGCCTCTTCCCATGATGTACTCACCTGAGAAGAAATGTTCCTACAGGCTTTGACACACCACGGGGACAGGAAGGGGCTTCTGAACCCACAGTGGACCTCATCTGACCAAGAAAAAATTTTCATTAACCACTGAGATTTGGGGGATTTTCTGTTGCAGCAGCTTATGTTATATATCTAATCAGTATACGTCATTAAATAGGAGACAGTCTTTGCTCCTGAATGTTTATTTTATCAACCCAATTTGGTAACATTCTGTGTCTTCTGCTTATCCAAGGTTCTGATGGAAAGTTATGGAGGTTGTTTGAATTTTTTGAAGTGGGAAACAAATAAAGCATTTGGAAAGATTAAAAACAAATCTATGAAGATGTGACCCATAGGAAACAAAGTACAAAAAAGGGGAGTCCTTAAGAGTAAATACTAGAGACTCCTGCCATGCAGGACAAAGTCAAAATATGGAACGCATGCCAAAGCAGAAGAACACAAAAACCATTCTGATTTTTGTGGCAATGTATTCAGTTGACCTGTGCTTTTGTCAACCAGGACCTCAACTAAGTATTCCCCCCATCGCACACTGCATTTGCTTTTGACTTTGCCTTTGCAAACACTAGTCCCTTATCCTCAGCCTGTTTTCAACTCCTCCTCATTCTTCAAGACCCAAATGAAATGTCACCTTCTCCACTGAGCTCCTTCATGATCTCAATCATGGCATTTCTTTCATAATGAGATTTTATCTGTGCATGTCTGACTTTTCACTAAAAGATGAATTTCTCCTGTCTAAGGAGTATTTTCTTTTCATCTCTGTATCCCTTGACCACCAAGATAGTGCCTGGCACAAAGGAGGTATTAATGAACTACTTTGAGGAACCCATCTCAGATGGGTTGCCACATGTGGTGATGAACAAACTGTTTTTCTAAATATCCCCCTTGCTATTCCTCAAGCATTCCAAGCCCACATTTGTTCCCATTGCTGCTCAGAATTTTCTTCTCCTGGATCTCACATTTTCTCTCACCCATTAGTCAGGATAGACACTTCTTTCTTAGAGACAGGTTTTCCTTGGTCATTCTTCCATCTTTCTTGTTAGTCTGCTGTATATTTTCTCAAGCATGCATCATCTAGGACATTATATTTTACATATAGGAATTATTTTGTTATTGTTTGTTGTTCTCCCCTAGTGGACTCTGTTCTTTGTGAGGTCAGGAGCTTTGTCCTGTTCACTGTTCAAGACCAATTCCCAACACAGAGTGGCACTCAAAAATTCTTCTTGAATGAATAAAATTATGATACTTTGAGAAATCAAATGTGAAGCCCAGCCTCATATTCTCAAGTGCTCTCTTCATAAGACCCTAAAATTATATAGAGAGAAAACATTTAGAGGGTTTAATTGATCCTAGTATTCTCTTTCGACCAAAGTGAAGACAGGTTGCAGACAGTGAAATGACTCACCAGAGCTGAAGCTACACCTCTTGTCTGATTTGGGCTTTTGACTCCTAGCACAGTGCCTTGTATGTAGTGAGCGTTCAGTTAATCAATGAGTGCTAAGTTGAATTAGAACTAGAAAAGTGTAAATAGTTTGGTGTCTGTGTGTATAGTAGATATCTATACCAAAATAAACTGAGTTCAAAGGACGTGGACCTTTTAAAAATAGTTACTTGAGAAGGCAGAAGTATTGCATCTGGGGACCCAGGTTCTCACCCTGGACACAAAGGCCTTGCTGGAGAAAGTAAGACCTATTAATCACACAGTTTTCTGACCCTTCAGACTGGAATTCCCCATTTCTGCTGACATCTCTAGCACTGTTTTCTGGTCACCAAAGGATGGTAAGGATCAAAAGGGAAAATAAAATAGTTTCAGCCCAAACACCAGCCAAGCAACTTTTAGGGGGAAAACCAGAAATACAATGTCAGTTCAATGTGGTAGGCAGTGATGGAAGAGTCCAGAAACTAAAGCTCATTCTCTTCTAACTACTTTGCATCTACTTTACTTACTAAAATTGTCTAGACCTTCACTTGTAAAATAAATCTTATAGTTAGGAATAATCGCTGTTTCATCACCAAGTTTTTGGCACACATTCAAGGACTGTAAGCCCTAAAGTATGTATGGTAGTGGTGCGAATTGCCAATCAAACAGTACCTTCAGTAGTGGGGAGACAAACATAAGGAAATTCTAATTTGGTAGTCCCTAACAAAATTGTTCATATTACTTCTTCATCTCTCTCTTAAATGGCAAAACCATCACTTTTTCTCTATGTTCCATGCAAATTTCAGTTTCTGCCCTTAGACAGGCAGAAGAACAAAGAAATTTTTGACTAACGTCACCATTATACAAATTAGATTTCACAGCCCGATGTATAATTGTGTAATACACATCCACACGCCACCTGTCTCTGCCTGAAGCCATAACAGGCAACTTTAATGATAGAGGGTCCCAACCCTGAGCCCAGAGCCTACCTCATAATACTATACCAAGCAGAGTGTCTCTGACAATCAACTGGGGCTGGCCCTTGAAATGAAATGATTTACCACACTAGAATTTAGTTGTACAAAGCCAGGAATCAAATGTATACACTGTCCTAAATCTTGTACCTATCTTTGTGTCATGTATTTCTGAATGAAAGGTAGTTGCCTATCTTGTAGGATTTATTTCCTTTCTTTCTTTTTTATTTTTCTCTAATCATACAAGGAAGAGACAGAATTCAACCATTATTTCTCAGTGAACTGAACACTAAACTATAAATTGTCAAGTGCCCCATGATCTGGTATTTCTGTGTCTTTCATTTCCTATTAAACAAAGCCCCCTCAAGAGATGTTCCTCAGTTAGTGCAAGATGCAATGTTTTAGTGAGTCACTAGGTGGCATCTGATGGAGGCACTCAGATAACAATCCCAGGAAGCATTTTTTAGAGCACTCCACAATCCCCCATGATGGCTGCCTTAGTCTGGTAGGCGTGTTGGAGTTAATCCATTGCCATCTGTCTTTATTTTGCTAACGTCCTCAGTCGGATGCCACACAACTGAGTTCTGCAAATGTCGGCTCTCCACTACAGCAATTACCAAATCTCTTTCCAAACAATATCACCGCACAGCATTCTTCCTGCCTTGCATAGAGCTGAAAGCATTTAGGCTCATTTGACTTGCTCTGCTTATAGGGCTCATCATCTTCAAAGATTAAAAAATATTGGTCTGAACTCAAAGCCACAACAAGGCATGTTTCTCTTTCCAAATTGAGAATGTGCCAATTAACATGTTCCTATTACATAAAAGCCTCATGCAGTATGACAGAGGACGTGAGCTGTGCTTATGCAGCCAACGTCAGCAATGCCACCTCCTCCAAGATGCAGACATTCTGAGTGTATTTTGAAGTTGTTGATTATGTTGTCAATTAATATTTGAGGGGCTGGTGGGTGGGGTAACAAGTGAGGTCTGTGCTGTAAGAGAAGCAGAAAGAAAAAGGAAAGAGCAGAAAGGGGAGAGTGAATTACTATTTGAATGCGGTTCCTCCATTGTTGTTCCAAAAGAGCGTTGAGTTCATCATATCTGTGTCCTAGAAATACTATTTGTTCTTCCATTGCTCATTCATTCATTCATAATCTATTAAAGACCTGCTGCCTGTGTCAGGCTCAATACTAGATGCTCAGATACAAGTGGAATCAGTTCTCCAAGAGACACTGCCCTCTTAGAGCTTATAATTTGTGGGTGACAGATATTAATATTAATCAAATAAACACAAGAGCAGTAACTGCTGTGAAGAGGCACTCAGGGTGTTGTGTAAGCTCACAAAGGGGGCTCCTCACCTAGTCTGGGAGTCAGAGGAGGGTCTCTGAGATCCGTGAAGATAAAGGAGATTTTAAAGGACCATTCTTCTTTCTATATCCAATGTGATAAGAATTGCGCTTTGCAATCAGAAGATGCTAGATTAGTATTTGGTGACCAAATAGTTTTTGTTAGGCATGACATGAGGAAGATATAGCAGAATGAGAACCACAGAGAGAACACAGCTGTCCCTCATGAGGACTGTTGCTTGCACGTAAGCAGAGATTTTATCTTTCGCTACTCTGTTCACGAATCTCTTGGCTGTGGTTTGTTTTCCTCTACAACCTATTTCCTCCTTAACCACTTGCTTTTGCCCTTATTTCCCTGCCAAAATTATGTTAAAATCTCATCTATTTTTTTATCTTTAAATCCATTGTTTAAGTTTTAAAGTACTGATGAACCAAAAGCGAATTAAACATTCATGTATTAGTTTACACTGCTATTGTGGAATAGTTCTTCAGATTCTATTCATTAACTAAGTTTTAGAAAATATGAGGCAATTTGGGGAGCAAAAAGAGGAGAAAAGAAAAAAGGAGACCTACCATGTTTATTTGCCTTCTCTAATACTATACTTTTAGGAGTCACTTCTATTTTATTCTACTCTATAGCGTTTCAGCTGTAAATAAAGCATTAGCATATGATTACTAGGCAGACCTACTAATCTATAGTTTTTAGGGACTGCAAGTTCTCTGAGTTTCATTCTCGGTACTGATATCAATGACCATGGTAAGAGTTTAATGAGACCTCATTATTTATCCATGCTTATGTGATTGACCCAGTCTTGTAGGACTTTGTCTTGACAAATATATTTATTTATCATTAAGTATTTGAAGTTTGAGTCTCTTAAGATCATTTCCTGGAAGAACTGACCAATAGGTAGTTTGAAAACCAATCTCAGATGCAACAGTAACCCAAGGAAACTTTGCTTTATTTCAGTTTCACCAAATTCCTTCCCAAGATTGACTCTGGGTTAGCAGGCAGCTGTTCTTCACATGGGTGGGGTAGGTCAAAAGCAGAACTGTGTGCTCTCACTTCTTTGGGGTCTGTGCACACCATGGGCCTGGTGAGCTGGGTGCAGGGGGAATGGGAATGTCAGGGAAGAAGAAATGTTGCCGGAGTCATTGCCAAACACTGGAGAACCAGTCCCTCTGGCCACTGCTCCCACGGAAACCTCTGAGGAGGACACAGAAGGTCACTCAAAGCAGCCCAAATGTTCTTCCATTTTCAGCCTCTCATTACATTTGACATAATTAATCAAACTCATGCTTCTCTCCTCATCATATGTCATACGCACCCTCTTTTTTTGACTCCTTTTACCGAGTGACCTTTGTTGGCTGCCTTTGCAGACTTACTTTATTTCCTCTTGGTTCACTCATTAACCAGGGTCATAAAACCTTGGTCTCAGAATCCTTGCTTCCTTTCTCCTTTATTTTCTGAGATGTTCTTCTGTTTTCTTGCTCTGACCTGTAAGTTCTGTAGAGAATAAACAGTTGGGTTCAGCCAAGGCAGGGGAATAACTAGTATCCGTTGATTTGTTGTGTGTTTAACTCTGCTTTGGAAGTCCTTGTGCTGTACATCTTTGGTGCCTCAGGTCGTTGCCACAAAAACCCTCTACGGGACACGTGTCATTATCCTCTTCCCTTTTATACATTTGCTTCTTTTGTCTGGTTTTTTGCTTCCTTCCTCCTCTCATCTTCCAAATTTCTACTCCTTTTCAAAATGCAGTTCAATTACATTTCCTTTGTGGCATCTCCCCTAACTGCCCTGGCTCGGTTCTCTGTCTGGATTCCATGGCACTAACATCATTCTTCTAGTCGATCATCTACCCCTCACTGTATTCCACAGCATAGCTTAGTATTTCTCTACCCCTCTAACATTGTCTTTGGGGTGCTAGAGAACAAGATGTAGCCTTATTTTCTATCATGCTGCCTAAGACATAGGCAAGTGCTTAAGAAATATTCATTTATCACATGATAGCTAGCTTTTGTATGTGCTCTGCCTTGTCTCAGGCAGTTCTTACAATAACTCTATGAGGGGTTCAGAGAAGTAAATTGTCGCGAACCACGTGGGCAGATTAGGACATGAACCAGTGGAGACTAACACTAGAGTCTGTGCTCTACTGTAATCACTCTCTCTGGCTGTGATGTGCCATACGGTCCACATAAAGAAAAGTCTTTACATCAGGAACTGGCACATCCCCATACTGCAGAAAGCACATGCATGAATGATGAATAAAAGGACAAAGAAAAAATTCACACCTACTTATTCACCTTCTCTGTTCCTCCCTGTACCCACAAGGGTTCCTTCTGCACCTTCCTCTCTTATCTCATGCTGATTACCTGCAACATCTTCTGAGTCCCTCAGCCCACAACCTTCTTCCTACTCTCCTCAACCCCAGTCATCCATCATAAATGCCATGTCTGAAAATTAATTCTCAAATGTTGAGCCATACTCAAAGACTGATTCTCTTTGAGTAAATCTAAGTACTCAAGGCTTACAATCAAGTCATCGCCTTCCCTTACGAGATCATTTCCCTACACACATGTATCATTTTAGGCTAAGCAATTTTATTTACTATTATAGGTCTACAATTTGCCTGTTTTTGTCTCCAGACTTTTGTCTGATCCATTCTTCTGTTTTGAATACCTATTATGTATCAGGAACTGAGCTGAGTTCTGGGAATAAAGTCTCTGAAGCTCATAGATTAGTGGAGAGATGATTGAAATTTACAGGCACAGTAACTGTGGTAGGCAATTCAGAGAAAAGATCAGGCTGCTGTGGGAGCACATGGCATGACCTATCTAGTCATCTCTCCACTCTCTCACCAGCACTACTCACCCCTCCCAGGGCACTTTTTAGGCCTGACCTTTATTTCCTTCCCTCAGGCCCTCTTCACGCATGCACTCAAATTGTTCTATATGTATCTGCACTTTTGATCCATTAATCTGCAAAACAATATTTCTTTGAATTTTGCCTTCTCCACTGGCAAACTATTACATCATGGGGAAGGGGAAGATAAAAGAAAGCCAAGTATGGGGTGAGGGTGAGCGAGGGCGGTGGGGGGAAGGGGGGAGGTGTATACTTCCTGAGGGAAAACACAGTCATGTGGGGGACTGCCCTGACCACGGTGGTCCCAACGTTATACCATATGATCCAGGTGTGTAGTCAGCTATGTAGTAGATTATGTACCTGGTTTTGTGTAATTATACTCGTGACATTTGCCCAATGATAGAAAACACCCAATGACGCATTTCTCCGAATGTATCCCTGTCATTAAGCAATGCATGACTGTGTATCCAGAGAGGAAAAACAACGAAAATGAAGGCATGGATACATTTTTGGGCTTCACCCAAACTAGACCCCGTTCTGGAAGGGTGGAAGGGACCTGAAGTGAAAGGGTTTATGTCATGCAAGCCAGATACAAACTTTTATAGTCTAGTAACTTTGTGGGGATCCCTTAAAAACAGCAACTCACAGAATTAGGACACTTTCTTCGCAGCTGGACTGACTAGAGAAACCCTGAGACATGGCCTCGGGACTCTCGGAGATAGTGAAAAGGAGGCTACGACTGTGAAAGAAGGATCCATGTCCCACAAGAGATACAGCTGAGCAAATAAAACTTGATCCTAGGGGTTGACAGTCTCATTTGTGTCCAAGGCTAATGAAGCTTGGAGAGTATTTGCACATAGTCCAGTCATGGATCTGTAATGATTTACCAGTCGACTAAGGAGAAACAGGCTCCACAAAGATGACCCTGGAAAAACAGAGCAGCCAGAAAGGCCTACCCTGGCCAAGATTCCCCATCACCCTGCCAGACCAACCCCGTCATTCCAACATCTGGATCCAAAACACTTGGCTGACATGGAAACATGTCAACAGCATCTAGGGATTAGGTTTCTTGCTTTCAGGTCTGGCATGTTCCTCTTGACTCCAAGATCCTTTCACTCCAAAATTCTCTTTCTCCTCTTAAGTCACCTGTTTTTTCAGCCAACCAGTCCATAGGCTAAAAATGTCTATGTTTTGCTCACAGTCCCGAGGAGTGGGTGCTGGAAGCCGGACCATGGGTATTCTCCTTGCCCAGCCTATCATTCCAACACCTCTCCTACCTCAGGCAGTTTCCTGATGGCTGAAATTCCCTTGCTGCAAGGGCTTTTTGCCTCACAGACTGAGGGGGTGGTAGAGAGAAGATAGATAAACATCAAAAGAAGAGAAAATGCCACAAATCACTGAACTCAACATAGCTTCAGGGCAGAGAAGCAGAGATTTGATAAAGGTCCAGAAATCTAAACACTGGGCTGTACTTAGTGAGTTTGCCTGTATATGGAGCTCAGCAAACAGATACCCCATCTCCTTGACAACCAAAATACAAACATGTTTTACCTGCATTATCTACTCTCTTTGCTAAAGCCAGGGTATAATTAGTGGAGAAAAAATATATAGGCACCAGGTAAAAGTCCACATCTGTTAAACAATGTTTATCCCTCATTCCTCTCTGGCTAGGAGTTTACCTGTTCAACCTCATTAACATCTCACTTGCTGAGTTTATCAGCTATGCCTTTTTCTTGCTGGTCCAAAGTTCATATAGCTTTCGTTATCCTTGGCCGTCAACACTATTTGGGGATCTGACAAAAAAAAAATTTGCTAAGGGGATTTTTTTCTGGAAATAGATACATCTAGCTGTCCACAGACAATAACTATAAACGGCCTCCTTTCTGTGGGAGAGGTAGGCACATATCATTAGCATTCTGGACAAGGAAAAGAGGCCTTTCTTCCTCTAAATGGATCTGACACCCATGTTTGCTCTCTCGGCAGACAAGTCACACCTATTACAGGGTGTTTGATCAGAACTGAACCCAGGGATCTGCCTAATAAACTGGACCATCTCAAGAGACAGCAGCCTCTAAACACTTAGGAATTTCAGGACACAGTCTTCTGAGATAGCAGAAACCAAGATAAAGAAGCTAGATCTAGGAAAATGGAGTCTCAGTCCTCAGGACTGGGATGTTTCTTTCCCTGTGATTGTCCATACTACCATCCGGGGCCAGCAGTAAGTGTGGTTCTTGTGGGGGGACCATGTTCTGACTTCCTTCTGATTAGGCACAAAGGGCCTGCCAGGTTGTGCATAGAGGTATCCATCAACTTACCTGTACAAGTTTGAAGCTTCCCAGAGTGGAGGAGGAAAGGATGGGAACCAAGAGGGAAAAGGAGATAAGAATAAACATGAGTTTAGGGACCCCAATTCTTCAAGACAAGTATGAAGCAAACATGATGAGAGAATTAAAGTAAATTGCTTTCCTTCCCTTTTCTTCCAATGCCAGATATTTTTCAGTTAAGTCTGGAAACTGTGAAGAAGAGGGGTTGTGAACATAACTATGCGAGCATGAGTTTTATGTGCCACCCCATGTACATCCATATGCACATACTAGTACCTCTGGACTGGCATGGGGAAAACCACGTGATGCTGCAGACAGTACAAGCACTGCACACGTTAGCCTGACCATAGTAAAACCGCCAAATGCGACACTGACGTCAAAAGCCATTATTTTCCAAGAGTCAACAAGCATCCTGTTCTCATTCCAGCTCACCCTCTGGGAATCACCTAGCATGGTTGATGGAAAGGAGGAGCATAAAGCAAGGAGATGGAGAATGTCTACCAGCTGTCATAATCAACATCCTGATAAGGCGTTTATTCACTTAGTATGGGGTGATACAAGGACCCATTAGGAAAGAATTGGGACAAGATCCCAGGACCAAAGGCTGTTGTTATTCAACAAAGGGTGGTCTTATGTCTTGGTCATGAAAAAGGAGGTCGAATCTGTACAATATTCCTAACTAATCTGCGGTTTTGATTTGCTCAACAACCAAAGGAACTGTATTCTCTAAAGAACTGGCGAAAGCTAAATAACCCTCTGTAGATGCTGAGTCACGACTGGGCACCTCACCTACTGGCTCAGCCTCCTAGAATGTTGCTCCAGGGCCCAGGTCTGCTGTTTCAGGAGTCCCATCAGATTATCAACTATGTCCAAAAGTAGTCTTTCTCAGACAGTACCTTGTTATTCAAAAATAAAATGACTCGGCATGGCCTGGTGGGTTAGCGGTTAAGTCTGTGCTGTCCCCATACATCCCAAGGACCCAGTCCCAACCTGGGGCCAGGGGAAGCAAGCAAGATAAGCAACTAAATAAAAATACACAAAACGCTTCCTCTCTCTTCCTGCCTGCCTACTTGCCTTCATTCCTGCTAGCACTTTTCCTTTAAAAACTAGAGATAAAATAACTGAGACAACAACTCACAATACAAGAAACAGTGTAAGGCAAAGCTCTCTATATCAAAGGGTAATTTGAAGGAAAATATGCCTTATATTTGTTTATGTACCAGCATATAAAAACATTTAGATTGTGCATGACACAAATGTGAACTTTCTTCCATTCTTCACTATCTCATTTAATTCTCATAAAGAAAAACACTATGAGAAAATTACTACAATATTTATGTTATAGATGAAAAAACAAAAGCTCAGCTTCAGTAAATTGTCAGGTTCACATGACTCCAGGTGGCCCATGCCTTGCCGAGTACCCATACTGCCTCTCTAATATGCCAACCTGAGCTCTGCAGAACATTGCATTTGTAAAGCACTTTCACATGCTCTATTTCAGTGACCCACAGAGCATTCCTGTGACTTGAGGATTACTATTTTATTCATTTCTAAGTGAAGGAAGCTGCTAGGAAAATTACAGCAGTTTATCTAGATTATCTAAGGTGGTTAAGAGGGCCATCAGCACTTAAACCTTTGTCTCACAATGCCCAAATCTTTGCTCTGGGCACCTCACTATGTGACATCTCAGCATAGAGTCCAAGGATGGCCAAAGAGCTATCCATGAACTGAGCACCTGAGTGTCCTACTCATGGACAGTGTGGATCCCAGCTGGCTGTGTTGTATTCCAGAGCTGCTCTCACACCCATCTCAGCAGCATGGAGAGGCCAGTTGAGTGGGAGTGTCAACCAGCAATTTCAGAGCATATGTTCTAATTTTGAAGCAGCCACTCTGAAAACAGAACAGCAAGGTAACCATATTTTCAGACTTGCAAGACCCAGCCTTAAGGACACTCATAGGTGCTACAGTCAATTCCCAAATCCTGTGGAGGCCACTTTCCTAAGAGACTCTTACTTTATTTGCATCACTTAATCTCCTTGAGGCTATCTTGATCTTCCAGATATAATTTTCTCATAATCTTTTAAAAATGGGTTTGCTGCATCATAACTATAAAAATAGCATATGACTTTTAAAAATATTTTCAAACATATAAAAAAGAAAATAAGAATATATATCTTATATATAGTAATATATATTTATGTTGTAATATTCAATCACACGTACATAGGTACCTTTATGTATTAATGTATTTACCTTTATTATATATTAATAAACATTTGCCATGGGATTATTTTCAATATATATGCAACATTTCAATGAAAATCATTGAGCATTCATCTTTGTATATTTGTCTACTTTTCCAAAAATGGAATTGGTGTTCAAGAGTTCTTAAAGGTATTTAATACATATTAGCAAATTACCCTCAAGAAAATTGGATTCAATTTACATTCTCATCAGCAGAATATGAGTATACTGTTTCCAGACATTTGTCAGCAGTGAGAATTAGCAAATTTTTACTCTTTAACAAGCTGATAAAGGAAAGCAATAACTTATTTTTTGACATTTCTTTCCCTACTTGTGATGGTGAACATATTTTTATTGGTTTGTGAGTAAGATGTTTATATAACTCATTATCCAATCTGGACTGTCTTAAGAGGGAAAGGTAGTCCTAACCAGAAGAAGCAAATGGAACTCATGGTCACACTACTTACTGGATATTGGCATTTCTCAGTTTGAAAATTACTTGTTTGTAGCTTTTACTTATTTTTCTATTGAGTTGTCTATTATTTTCTTAATGATAACATAAAATCACATCATCGTCATAATATTAATTCATTGTAATTTATGTTAAATATATTCTCCGAATAGTTTTTAAATGTACTTTATTAATTATGAAAGCAATATAAAAATGGCATTTCTTGGTGGCCTGGGGTGGGGAGGGGAAGCAACCAACATGAAAAACTAAATAAAAATAAATAAATGCTTCTTCCTCCTCTCTTTCTTCCTGCCTGCCTCTAAGCCAATATCACAACCAGGCTATTGGCGATGATACAGAACATCTCCACTGTCAGAAGGATTCCTCACTTGCCCTTTTATTGCCATAACTGCTTCCCTCCTCGCCTCCACTTAACACCTGGCAAGTTGCTAGGCTTTTCTCCATTTCTATAATTTTGTCATTTCAACTATGTTATATATATGGAATCACACAGTTTATAACCTTTTGAGATTGGCTTTGCGTATTTCACACAACTCTCTGGAGATTCATCCAATTTGCTGTATCTATCAATAGTTTGTTGCTCTTTATGGCTAAGTAGTACTCCCTGGATGCCTCATGTTTGTCTAACCATTCATGCACTAAAGGAAAACTGGGTTGTTTCTAGTTTGGGGGCCACTACAAATAAAGCTACTGATAAATATTCATGTATAGATTTTTTTTGTGCAAAGGTAAGTCTTCATTTAGTCAGGCTAAATGCCTGGAAGTGCAATTGCTGCATCAGATGGTATTTATATGTTTAGTTTTCTAAGAAATTGTCAAACTTTTCCAGGATAGCTGTATCAATTTATGTTCTCATCCACCAGCAATGGATAAATCATCTCACTTTGTTGCATCCTTACCATCATTTGGTGTGGTCACTATTTTTCATTTTAGTCATTCTGATAGGTAGATAGAGGTATCTCATTGTGGTTATAATTTTCATTTTCCTGATAGCTAATGATTTTGACCACATTTTCATGAGCTTATTGTCATTTGTATATTCTCCTTGATAAGAAGAGACATTTTCTATCTTTTGCCCATTTTCTAGTAGGACTGTTTGGGGTTGTTTTGCTTTTTTCTTTTTTACTGTTAAGTGTTGAGTCCTCTTTGTATATACTAGATATTAGTCCATTGTTAAATATGTGATAGCAAATATTTTCTCCTATGTTTCTCTTCTCTTCATCCTAACAGTCTTTCATAGAGCACAGTTTTAACATTCTAATTTACCAGTGTTTCCTTTTATAGATTATACTTTTGGTATCAAGTCTAGTAACTCTTCTTCCTGGATCCCGAAGATACCCTATGTTTTTGTTTTCCTTAACAATTTAATTTGATTTAACTTTGTAAAGAATGTGAGATTTAGGTTGAGGTGAATTTCATATATTTCTCTCTCTCTTCCTCTCTCCCTCCCTCCTACCCTCCCTGCCTTTCTCCCTCTCTCCTTTCTTTTTCTTTATTGTATCTCTTATTAAAAACCTGTAGGGCATATTTATATTTGTGTGAGTCTATTTCTCTGTTCTCTATTGTGCTCCATGAATCCATGTGTCTAAGCCTCCACCAATATCACAGTTTTGATTATTGTAACTCTTAAATTCAACAGACTGATTCTTTTGATTTTACTCTTCTTTTTCAAAATGTTTCAACTATTCTAAATTCTGTTTTCTCATATAAATTTTATAACTATCTTGTCTATGTCAACAAAAAACTTGCTGAGATTGGTAGAACTGAGCTAAATCTTACAGTGGGTTGAATGGCAGGTCACTCCCCCAAAAAATACATCCATAATCCCTAGTGGGAATAAATGTAAACTTATTTGGAAAAGCAGTCTTTACAGATTTTGAGATAATGCATTCATCTAGATTTTCCAGGTAAAATCTAATTCAATAAATGTCCTATAAGAGATACACAGAGTAGAGAGAAAGGAATAGGCAATGTGACAACAGAAGCAGGGAGATTGGGGTTATGTGACCACAAGACAAAGAATATAAACTGCCAGATTTTATACAAAATTAAATCAAAACAGAGGTTAAATATAAAAATGCATAAATGTAAAACTACTGGGGAAAAAGAAGAAAATCATCAGAAGCAAGAGCATAGAGTTATGAGACTTGACACTGAAAGTATAATCTTATACATGGAAGAAGCAAAGAACAGATTACCCACTAAAGCCTCCTGGGGGGAGCTGCCCTGTCAGCACCTTGATTTTGGTCTTCTGTACTTCAGAACTAGTGGAGGATACATTCTGTTGTTTAAAATCACCCCATTTGTGGTAATTTGTTACAAGAGTCATAGAAAACCAATAAAAAGTTGTATATCAAAATATGTTTTGAGACTCTAGATATTACATACCTTCTGTTTTTAACTGGCTTTTCTGACAATGCTCAGGCAGGAGGTATTGTGGGGAGCAGGGTGGTGACTACCTTGTTGCGACCAGGTGGAAGGAGAAATACAGATTCCCCTTTTGGCTTCTATTGATACCTAGGGATGGAGGCTCCTGGTAATGCTGGGTGAGAAGGGGAGTTTCACCTCCCACGTAATTGCTGCTCCATGAAATGGGAATAAGGGGAGGTTTTACAGGTCAGTAGAGATGAATGTTCAAGCCACCTGCTTGGTTTATTCTGACAGTACCCCAGGGGGGCAGATGAGAGGTGGAGGACACTTCCATACAGTCACACGGGGAGAAGTATGGCTTCTCTTAGTCTTCGCTGACATGGGCAGTAGAATCATAGTTATTTTTTTCTGTGGTGTTCGACTAAAAGAGAAGTTGGCTAAAAGCTTTCTTTCTTTATTGTTCCTATTTCCTTCTTTGACTTGAGAAAGCAGGCTTTTCTGGGGACTTTCCTTTTCTCCCTCTTGTCTGCTCCTATTGGTCCCGCTGTATCACTGGTTTCTTCAGCTCCAAGTCTGAGTTAAATGAGGAAGAAATCTCAGATTCCAGGTTACCTGGTCTGCTTGCTCTCCACCTTTCAGAATCACCTAATATTCATTTTAGTTATAATGCCCAGATTCTTAGGTATTCTCAGTCAAAAAAAAAAAAAAAAACAAGGAAAAGTACATCTACTCCATCTCCCTGGAAACAAGTTTGTTTCATTATTTAATTTATAAAAATTTTTAAACAAAACAAATATCTTTTTCCAGGAAGATGGAGTAGAAGCACTAACTAAATACAGGACCTAATGTAATAACTGTACAGGATATCATAACTAACAGGGTCTAAATAAAACATCCAAGCTCCTCTTTCCTCCTCCCTACCTCACTCCACTCTTCATAAGAATCTACCAGTTCGCCAAGTGTCTGTCTTATAGCAACATAATTTCAAATATTTACTGAACTTTACATTTTAAGATAAATATTGTAATAAGTGCTATATTAACTTAGATTTCATTAAAATTCAAAAAGGCATATAGTAAAAAATCTCTCTCCCGTCTTTACTTCTCAGACACTCAGATCTCTTTTCCCAGACACAACCAATGTTGTAATTTTCTTGAATAGCCTTCCAGAGATAATTTGTCCTATATTAGCAAGTACATTATGCCTCTTGGGATCAAATGAATTGATTCCCAATTATTGCTGTCCTCTTTCCAAATATGTGAAGTATCTGTTCCCCATTACAGAGTCTTCCTATGGAAGGCGAATATCTACTGACCCATATGCACAGACTTCACCATGTGACTCACTTTGACCACTGAAATGTGAGCAGCAGTATGAATACCAATTCCGAGTAGAAGGTTTAAAGCCCTATGAACTCCCACTTATTCTGTCTCTTCTTTTCTACCATGAGAATAGATGTTCCAGGGACCTCCTTCTATCTGGGACTTAATATAAGAAGTTTTGTGGAGCAGAGTCTTAGGAAACTCATAGACACTGTATTAGTTATCTATTGCTGCTTTACATTCTACCCTGAACTTTAGCAGCAGGTTACAGTACAAACTTTCTCCATAAAAATACTTTAATTTTTATTAAATAAAAAGATCACTATGTCACAAAATTTCTGAAAGTCAGGAATATAGGAACAGCTTTGTAAGTGATTCTTGCTCAGGGTCACATGAGGTTACAGGCAAGCATTCAACTCGGTCTGCAGCTATCTGAAGGCTTGACTGGGACTGAAGAATCTGTTCCCACAGTGACTCAGTCACATGGATATCTGCAGGGGGGCTATTTCTCAGTTCATCACCATAGGAAACTCTCCACAGAGCTATAAAATGTGGCAGCTGATTTCCTCCAAAGCAAGTGATTCAAGAAAGAAAGAGAGATCACCCATTCACAATGAAGTCACAGTGTTATTTACTAATCTAGTTTCAGAAGTGAATTGTTACGACTTCTATATTATCATATTCACCACACAGACCAACTCTGATTCCATGAGAGAGAGGGCAAAGTGTATATAACAAGAGGCACAGATCATTGGGAGCCATCTTGGAATATGTGACTACAGCCACAGATGTGATATATAAGCAAAGAAAACAAAACATTGTTTTAATATTTTGGCATTGTTTGGTAACTATCAATAACTAATTGATATACTTGCATGTCTTTATAATCTGTTAATGTGTTCTTTAAATTTCCTGTTCTGAAAGATTAAGAATGAATAACCCTTATAGTCTCTTCGATTATTATACTACTTCCTGTTTCATGATTTTCTTTCCCTTTCAGTTTTTTATTGGTTCTGTATATAATTAAATGACATACTTGGATCTCATTCCATCTGCCATAAACAGCATTGGTTTACTTCTAACTACATGAGATTAAGAAATCAATGTTTTTATACTTCTAATATCATCTCCCTCCAAACTTCTGTCAGTGATACCACTATTTTTGTATTTTTAAGTTTCCCTTTGTCCTCTCATATCTCTCTCTTCAAACCATATTATTGTGCCAAGAATTCACTAAGCTCCACCTCCACAAAGTACAAAGCTAATGAAAGGGCCCTGTGTCTAAGCTTAGAGTATTCATCAGGGGAACATAAAAATGGCGGACACTGAAGGGAATGAGGATTTGATGGTATTAGGCTTGATTCTGAGGTAGAGGATTGACTGGAATCTAGAGAAATTCATAACCTGTGATCAACTTATAATTTTATTCAGATTCTTATCAAGGACAAGCAACATTCTCCCTCGGGGGTCAAAATCCTAAACTAGCACAGTTAGGGTCATCCATCTTGATACATACACAAGTAAAGTACCTGTCCAAAGAGGAAAGCTGAGAAGAAAGAAGCTGATAGATCTTTTTGACAACAAAGTCCTTTGTGTCACTGAGCACTGTCCTCTTTTTTTCTTGAATCAATTCAACTGCGGTTATTCATGTTTCTCAAGATGTCAATGTGGAGTATCCTACTGAGTTCTGCCCTTGGTCTCTTACAAGTTGAGGTGACAAGGGTAGGATTTCCAGTTACAACATAGGGTCTTCAGTTCAATTGCAATCTTGGAAAGCAGTGGGTTTTTGTTACTGTCATTGTCGCTGCTGTTGTCTAATGTAAGTAAATCCCAAATAGCTAATGGAAACACTCATGCTAGACATCCATTGTTTGAATTCAAATTTATCTGAGTGCTCTATACTTTCACTTGCTGACCTTGCAACCTTAGGTGTAACAGAGGCCCTTTTTATCAGTAGAAATAGAAGAAGACCTAAGAGTCCCACATAGAAGTCCTGACCAAGCCCAGACCATCCTGAAAAACTCAAAAAGCACTAAGTTAAGAGATATGTCCTGTAGAGGGGTATCTATAGAAGCTTCCCAGAGTTTCCTTGGATAGCTTTATCTGCTAGCCTACAAATTACCACATATCCAAATAATTCCATACCTATTTCTCAGTTTATACATATATATTTATGCATACCTATGTATATACATGTGCATATATATACTTTTCATTTAATGTTTTTATACTTGTTTGTGTTTTTGGATATGCTATCTCTTTCTCTAAAGATTCAGATTCAATTTATTTACTGAATGCCAACTTCGTAAGAGCAAATCATAATCGCTACTTTCTCATAACCCATCACCTTATCTTCACAACCCCGTCAGGGAGGCATCATTTATTATTATCATGGTTCCCACTTTCCAGATGTGGAAACTAAGTTTCAGTGTGTCCCTGCAGGCTGAGGGACCCAACAAGAAGGTGCTACCTAAAACCATACAACAAGCAAATACAATTTTCTAAGATTTAAATTCTTCCTAAAAAAAAGCGACTCCCTGAATGCCTCAGAGGCCACCCTGTTTTTCCATTCCACCCAAGTCACCTACCACTTAGTACTCATTCAATAGCCAAATACCATCTCCCCACCCTCACAGGGACCCTTAAAAAGCAGAATTTGTGTAAAAAGAGAAAGGAAGGAGTATTCTCTCCTACAGAATGGTGACTTGGAGCTTCTGGGATTTACTATGAGGGCCGCGGAGATCAAGCCATTAATTCATAGAAACAAAATTATAATAGAGGGAGAAATCCCACAGTTGTCTGAAGAAGCAAAATAGATTGTGGTTTGAAGTCTGAGGACTTAGCCTTTAGAGTATAATTTATCTTGGCATTGCATTCTAAATTGAAGCCATTGATTTAGAAATAAACTTGCACAATGCACACCTTGGAGATCGTGCTTATCTTTCCAGGTGTATGTATGGTCTGGCTACAGGTACCTTCCTCTAACATTCCACTCTAAGGTCAGTGGGGGCAGGGATCACCTTTACAGGGATTCATTATTTACCAGCAGCACCAGAGCACTGCTTTTGCCAAAATTATATTTAGTACCTTGTTGTTCACTGAAAAGCATGGGAACCCTCACTTATTGGTGTTATGTTTGTGCAACTCAAGAGATTTATAATCACTTACAATCATTAACTGCTAGATCACTGCAACCACTGTTTCCTAGTGGCATAAATGTCTCTTAGATTTCATTTTCCCTTTTGAGAAAACACCAACACTTACTTTACATCCTCCCAATTCTCTGAAAGAATCTAGAAAAGCATGAAGAAAAGAAAATTATTTAGGTAGCTATCAGGCCAGGGCTCAAAAATATCACCAGACGTGGTTCAAACTCAGTAATGCAGGTATTATGCCCCTTGGGCCGAGGTAAGATTCTGTTTCAATCTGGTGATTAGGAAAGAGGAACATCTTAGTCTGAAATTCTACCCATGAAAGGAGTGGAGAGAAGTTAGTTGAAAATAAAATATGTATTGTTTAGGCAAGTCATGTTCATTGACATTTCCATTTGAGTCTGCTCTACTTACTGCCTTCATTTCCTAGTCTGGAGGACGAAATTGGCTCTCCCATCCCACAGGTTCAGAAGAAAGCTCTTTGCCGGCTGAGATGCCATTTTAGGCTTTGGAAGGAAAACAAATCATGTTATTGTCGAGGCTGTTATTGAGAACACCACGCTCTCAGCCCTACTGGCTTGGCCATGGTCAAAGAATCAAACAAAGCTGTTTGCCATGAATTTCATCATTCTGACTTGCCCAGCTGAAACCTCTTCCAGTCCTACCCCACTTTCTCTCTATTCCAATGCCCCAGAATTTGTTCCAGGAACAAGTTAAAGTTTCTTCTACTTTCAGACCTACAAACAATGTAAATCTTTTGTTTCCTTTTCTTTTTTGTTTTTTAAGAAATTCTGGTGGGTCTCTCAAGGGCAGCATGCTTCACACAGGTAGGTTTATTTACTGTTTCCCCAAGCACAGGACAGTCTTCCTTCAGCTGGATCAACTTAAACTTTCTCTATTAAGTTGTTCTTGATTATTTAAGTTGAACTGATTTTTTTATCTCTTTCATTTCTCCCATAATATTGTATTTCTAGATCTATCATTTACTTCATTCTGCACTGTCTTAATTTATTAGAAGTAAAATGTTTTGAGAGTAAGAAGGAATTTAAAGATCACATATGTGAAACACCTTGTTTAAAATGGGACACAACTGAAACTCAGATAAATATTCCCAGTATCTGTTTCAGTCATCATTGCATTTGATCTCAGAATCTTTTCCCATGAAACACTTGTTTCCTTCTGCTCCGTGACACTTAACCATGCCTGAGCCAACAGATCCGTATTGTCATCCTTGATATATTGAACCATTTGGCATGTGCTCTTGTATCTTTCCCATTTTCCTAAAACAAGTAGATGATCTGAATTCATGATCTCTCCCTGAAAACATCAGTCTCTCCCAATCATCCCAAACTCAGTGAATTACACAATTCTCCATCAAGTTATCAAAATAGAAGAAAACTTTGGCCATATTGTTGAGTATGTCCTTCACTCCACTCTTCATATCCAGTTCTTTACATTGTCTATTTTTATTTTACTGTCTAAATACCCCTGGAAACCATATAATGCTTTTGTTTCCACCACTGCTATGCTAATTTCAAGTTCCCATAGCATATGGATAGTAGCTTCCTTATTAAATTACTGGTATTCAGTCTAGACTCTTCTCAAACTCTTGGTCCACATCATAGCCAGAGTCATCTTTAAGTAAGCAAGAATGATCTTATGCCTTGTTAATAATGCAGAATCCCTTATTACGTCTTTTTTCCCCCACCTGATTGAAAAGCCCTGGAAACCTTGTTGAATTTGCTCCACTTTGTTTTTTAATAGCATAGCCCCTCACACATAGTTCTTGGTTAAAAAAAAAAAAAAAACTATTGGTTGAGTGAACAAATGAATGAAAGACTCAGGATTCTGACTTCAGGCTACAAGTTTGAGAGTCGCTGTATTATTCCCCAAAATATTTTTTGTTTTTGTTTTTTGGTTTTTTAAAAAGTGTAGGTATGAATGAAGGTGAGTAGACAGGCAGGTAAGAAGAAAGAGGAATAAGTATTTTATTTATTTTTATTTAAATGGATGTCTTGGTGTTCTTTCTGACTCACGATGCAAACTAGGGTCCTTGGGATATATGCAGACTATGCTTTAGCCAGAGGCAGTTGACCAAACCACTACTCTACCAGGGCACACTGCTCAAAAAGATTTTAACCTTCTTGAAGGTGGAGGCTGCATCATTCTATCATTTACTCTTCTGTTCTTTCACTTTGGAAAATGGGGTATTCCCACCTACCCTTTGTTTATTTGGTACTTTTCAACAATAGCCATACCTTAGACTCACCTAGGGAGCTGTCAAACAGCACCAATGCCAGGATTTCACCCTAAACCAATTATTTCAGAATCTCTGGAGTTAGGACCTGGTCTTAATCAAAGACGTCATAAAACCTCTTAGGTGTTTATAATAGCAAAGTTTAAGAAACCACTGATTAAATCTAATCATTCTTCACGTCCCATCCTCTCCACAAAGGAAACTCATGGATCCCTCATTTTTCCTTTGGATTTAGTAGCATGTAGTGAAACAAATATGTGTTCGACCCTTATTTTACTGTTTTAGGACTTCCACTCTGGCTATGTTGTAAGATCTATTAGGAATAAAATTATGCATTTTATTTAGGAAATTGCTGAGGACTGACAAGTTATTTTATAATTTTATTTTATTTGACTTATGTCCACTTGTCACTTTGCAAAGACCTGGAGTTAGTAAGCAAAAAAGACAAGAAGTTCTGATTGCTGGGAGATCTTGAGTGTAAAGGTTGTGAGGAGATACAGAAGATGGAATGATGGTCTGCAGAGCTAAAGACATACATGAAGTGTAGCCACCAACGCACACCTAATTGCCTTCCAGGGCACACATCCCATGCTTGCCCCTGACACTTGTCACCATTGCTGAGTGGACCCTAGGGAATTTGTCTACTCAAGAAGGCATTAGGGTCCTACCTGTTAATCTCTTGCCTTAGGGCCTACACAGAGGACCCTTATCCATTTTACTGCTGACTTCTTCACCTCTGAGGCAGAGTAGGAATGCAATGGTTATCCAGTGGCACTGGGAAAATGCACACAGCCATATACTCTCCAAACAATGTTATTTAAATGTCCTTCAGATGGGAAGGGGATGTTTGCACTGGCATCTCTTTCACTGTTTTTTGACCGTGGGGGTTGGGGGTGGCGCAAACGGGGTCGGGGAGTGTTTTAGGGGAGACACCTGTTTTTTCCCTTTTTGAAGTTTTTTTTGTTTTTACATTTTTCTTTGAAAAGAATCATTGGCTGTAACATTCTTTCTAGAAGGCTCTAAAATCAAATACAGAAGCCAGTGCACTATAGGAAATACTGTATAAAAAGCAACACCTTTGGAAGCAGAAATAATGGGATTTGAATTATTGTTCAAACTTAAGAGTCTGTGATTTGAGGAAAGTAACCATATCTTTTTCTTTCCAGCACTTTCTGAAAACTGTAATAAAGACCTACTTGACAGTGTGGGTGTGAGCATGACATGAAATAGGATCTATAAAGTGCACAGCACAGAACCTGACACCTAGGAGGCACTTAAGAACAGTAACAGCCAACATTTAACTTTCACATACCAGTTATTGCCCTCTCTGCTTTATCTAAAAAATGTTTTTTAGTCTTCACCATCACCCTGAGAGATAGAGACTAAAATTGTCTCCCATTATATTGAAAAGTAAAGCCTAGAAAGCCTCTGCCTAAGTGTTCCGAGCTGGTCCAGTGACTGAGGCAGGATCTGAAGCCATCCCAGGTCTGCCCACTGTGTCCTGTACAGAGGTTGCCAGCTAAGCCCCTGAGATAGATCTTACCTGTGAGTATGTTTGGTTTGGCGTACTGTATTTATAAAAACATATTTGTCTTAGTTTTAAATGCTTAGAAACTGGATTCTGGATCTTTGACTTCTCTTGAAAATCTGAAGCTGTGATTACTCTGCCCCTGTGTTCCCCATAATCATGTACAGTGACTGTCACCTTTGGACAGTCATGAACTCAGGATTCATGAGTCGACCCACTCCTCATCCTCACACATTCCCATCCCCTAAAGCATTTGAGAGTTTGTTCTCTCTCCGACCTCCTTTTCCATCCATCTCCCTCATTAGAATCTAAAAGCTATTAGGTGCTGGCCTTCTGTCTTCTTGTGGATCTTCTGTAGAATAAGATGTTCGTGTTCACACTCATCTCAGCTGAACTCCAATTGAACTCTAATCATTCTTGCTTGAACTGTAGCTCCCAAAACATCAATGACACACTTAAGTGCCCTGATTTCTTGATGGCTCCCTTGATGATTCTCCTGCTCTGAGAAGTCTGGAAAGAGCCCGAAGCATTCCTGACTGAACACATATTAGCTCTTAGATATGCAATTTTCCTCCTTTGTACTCCCATGAAACCACCTTGACCTAGGGTCTCCTTACCTTCACCTGCCTATATTATTGCAGTAGCCCCTGATCCCCCGACTGATTCCTAGCTCATACAACATTTCACACAATACCTTTTATTCATCTTTAGAAAAAATCTCATCATCAGGGTTGACTTCATGGGTGTGAGACCTGCTCAATTATACAGGACCTCATACTTAGAAGAATCCCATATGCACTTGATTTAATGTTCTATTGTTGCCATCTTGAAATTCTCAATGATTTTTGAACCAAAGGCCCACATTTTTATTTGCATTAGGACCCACAAAGTATGTAGCTATTCATATTCAAGTTTCAATTCAAAAAGTTTAAATGACTGCTAATCTAAGCAGTATTTCCCAGTCATTTTTGAGCCATGGCATATAAATAACATGAAATATAGTAGGCTGCTCTGAAGTCTTAGACCTTAGTCAGACGTCCTGAGGAGAACAAATACCATGGCAAATTGTGACCCTTTTGTAACATAAGCAGATGCTGAGTGCCCTTATTAGGGAAGTTCCAGTCTACATGAGAAGGTCTTGTTAGTTTACCTAGCGTCCCCAACTTTATTTTAGGATCTCCATCCTTTAATCGGGTCTGTCTCCGTGAGTTCACATATTATTCACATTCTTATTTCCAGGTCCTTATTAAATGCTATTTCTGCCTGTGGAAATAATCAGTCCCCTTCCAAATGTTATCCACATCCTATGTATTTTATCAGACCAACTCAAGTACATCTCCTCCACAAAGATTATCTTGCGCCTATTGGCCGACAGCGATTTGTTCAGACATCAAATGATTGTTGCTTAGTTTCTCTGTACCAGGTATTATGCTGGTGCTGGAGATGCAATTGTTGACACACTCATGCTCCTGCTCTCATGAAGCTTACTGTAAGTTAGTAAAGCAAACAAGGAAAGAGACCACACTGGAGCACTTATGAGTGAGATCATGGAAGACGTGAGGGTGAATGCATTAGTCTTCTCAGGTTATTGAACTAATTACCACAAACTTGGTGGCTAATAACAACAGAAATTCATTCTTTTATATTTCTAGAAAGTAGAAGTCTGAAATCAAGGTGTCAACAAGACCATGCTTCATTTGAAAGGCTTAGAGGAGTATCCTTTTTGGACTCTTCCAGTTTCTGGTTGCTACAGGCATTTCTTGACTTGTAGCTGCATCACTTCAATCTCTGTGTCCTTCTCCACCTGTCCTTCTTTCTCTTCTCTCTGTAATACTTGTATAGACATTGGTCATTATATATAGTACCAACCTGAGTTTTCCAAGATGAGCTCATCTAAGGATGCATGATTACATCTGCAAAGACCTCATTTCCAATTAAGGCAATATTTGCAGGGCCTGGGAATTAGAATGTGAACTTATTGTTGGCCAACATTCAGTCAATTCAGATGGTCTATGAGAGGGGCAAGTGAGCCCACAGTGGGGAATTGGGAGAAAAGTAACATTTAAACTAGGAGAAGGGGAGAAAGAAGAGTGATGGAAGTGGTGAAGTGTTTCTGGTAATACCATATGCAAAGATCCCAGTACAGAAGTAAGCATGATCGATCCTGGAACTATGTGATGCCAAGTATATTTACAGAATATTGTACAAGGGCAAGAGGTTAAAAGAAGAAGCTGGAGAAATAATTAACCAAGTCAAGATGAATCTTGTAACCATAGAAGTCATTTGGGATAATGTAGTGGTGAGGCATTAGAGGGTTTTAAGTAATGGAAGGAAATTGATTTCAAAACTTTACTATTGCTGTAATGTAGAGTATGGTTTAGAGGGGCCAAGACTGGACCAAGAAGACTGCTTAGGAAACAATTTCATAGTTTAGACAAGCGAACGATAAGCTAGGACAGTGTCTTAGGGAAGGGAGATAAGTCAATAAATCCAAGAGGTTATTTGGGAAGCAAAATCAACAAAATTTTGTGGTTGATGGTATTTCAGTGCAGAAGTCAAGAAGACTCCCAGGCTTCTGTCTTCTTATTTGGAGAGTGCTGTCATGGTTGAAGTTGGGGATTGAAGAGAAGCCACAGTTTGGATGGGTACTCTATGGATGCTTGAAGTGTCTGTGTGACAGCCAATTGGAGATTGCTAATTATTATTAGTGGGTATTTGAATTCAGAGGTTTGAAGTACAGTGGAGAGATCTGGTGCTAGAAATATAAACTTGGGAACTGTCAGCATATGGATCATAGGTGAACTCAAGGAGTGAATGGTTCTTCTCAGCAGTGCAGAGTGAAAAGAGAATAGGACCCAGTACAGAAATCGCAGGAGCCTCAACACTTATTCCACAGACATAGAACAAGGAGTTGTGCAAATGGCAGGCAACTCAGAAGGTGGTGAAAGTCAATATTTTATTATGTGTGATTTTTTTGCTAAACAATTAAAATTTTATTGTCAGTTATCCTATTTTATGGTACTCATTTTATACTTTGTTGAATAATTCAAGCACAATATTATTCTGTTTATGCTGTCTTTATGACTATTTCATAGTGAACAAAGGAAGGGGTTCAGAACAGGGGATTCATATGGGAATAAGTACTGAACAATTGATGGTGGATTTTCTGCCAGAGGTGAGTTAGAAAACATGAGGACACACATCCTATCTTCTCTGATCCTTCATCAAAACCCATCACCCAGTATTCCAGCAACTGAACATTCTGTAAATCTTATTGCTCTCAGCCTATAATGAAGTTTCTCTAAATTTAGGAGTATCTTTTTTTTTACTACTCCCCTGGATTTCTTTAAGCTACTTAAATTCTATATAACGCCACTGCCATGAGACCTTTCTGAAATGATGGAAACATTCTATATCTGTGTTATGCAGTACAGTAGACACTCAGTGAAGGTGGCTATTGATCACCAGAAGGTGACAAGTGCAACCGAGGAACTGAACTTTAATTTTAATTCATTTAAATTTAAATACTCACATGTAGTTAAAGGCTACAATATTGGACAGAACAGTTACCTAATCCTAAGTGAGCTCAAAATTTGCTTTCTCAAGGAACATTTCCTGACTCCTCCTCCCAAAACCAGGCTTATCTCCCCACTCCATGTTATGTAGAACTGTTAAAGTTAATGAGGATTAAAATTCTGAGTAATTTTTTTTGCATTTCTTAGTTTAATGTGTGTCTCCCCTGATGGAACAAGCTGGAGGACAGGGTCTATGTCTGCTCCATTTACTGCTGTGATCTAGTACCTGGAAGAGTACACAGTGCTTACTAAATGCTCAATAAATATTTATTAAAAGAATTAGTAAAATATGAAATGATATACTAAAATATATTAAGGGATTATGTACCATGTATTTTAAGCAACTGACTACAGATTACAATCACATAGATAATTCAAACAATAGGATAGATAATTCTGAGAGACTAATATCTTTAATCAACAGAGAGAGAGCTCATTAAGGGGGTATACTTTTGACATGCTCAGTTTTAGGTATTTTTTTGAGTGTTAGATCATATGTATTATATTCCCTTGATCTTACTGACAAGTAAAACACTGAAAACTCTCCCCATTCATTATGGTATACCACAGCTCTTCCCCATTGTGTCATGCAGTTAATATTCAGACTTCTCATTAACATTCTCATTCTTCCTGAATATTACATCATAACTCAGACCCTCGAAATCTCTCCAAATCCTGTTTTGTCACAGAATACTGATCTCTACTCTAAGGTTTGCATCCATTTAGTGTTTATTTGCAAGCAGATCAGATGATTTTCAGAAGAGATCAAAACAAGGCCGAAGGGATGGCAAATATGCCAGCTGAGGTAGCTTGTGAATTCAGATTGACTGGGTCTGAGAGGCACTGACTCTGTGCACCAAATTCTGTATGCCTCTGACAATGCCCACAGCCTGTATTGTCCTATCATTGTACATAATTCATGGAGTCATTCAACTCAGGAGTCAAGGACTAGAAGCCCATGCTGTACCTTCGCAGCCCACCGACTGGGTCTACTCTGGCCAGTTTCTTCTCAAAACAAACAAAAGTATTGACCTAGCAGATCTCAAACCTTGACCCCTTGAGAGATTTTAGCAAGTTAGTTCTGAGAACTCTGGGCAGTTTCTGCAATGCCAGACTGCCAAATAGTCCCAAAGTCTAAGTTATAATAATTAATAAGGACTTTAATCAATTACCTATAGCATGCCAATTACTGTCATAAACTATTTCATGTATCCTCACTCCAAAATCTCTTCCCTTCCTTTCTCATTCTCACATGCAACTGTTATTATTCAAATCCTCACGATTTTTGCCTTTAACTTCTATAACAATTTCTTACTTGATATCCCTGCCCCATAAGCACAAAAGCCTGAATGAACCTGTAAATATATAAATCTGATCAATTCATCCATCTTCTTAAAGACTCTGTGTAACTCTTAATTCATTCACTGGTTCCCCTGTAATCATTTGTTTCCTTCATTTTCAATGGAGATGATATGTCCCCTAAAGGGTGAGAAGAATTGGTTCTTGGAGGGGAGGGTTGGAAAAATCTAACTCTTTTTATTGTAAAATGCATATATGTACACAATTTGTAAACACATGCATATGCCCATGCAGGCACACACATATAATATATCTGTGGTATTAAATTTTCATGGAGGGGATGCTCAAGAGATTGGAAAAATATCTAAGAAGGCTCCCTAGAGACCAATAATGAAAAATAGGTTAAGAAATACTAAACTGACTTATTTATACATTTTTTTTACTAACTGGACTGTAAACAATTTGTGAGTCCCTGGAGCACAGGGAATGGCTAACACAGAGAATGTTTGGAATAGATGTTGGAAGCTGAATATACATATATACATACATGAGTAAATCCTCCCAACAATCCTGAGGGGTGGTATTAAATTGGGGAAAGATAAGGAACAAGCAGTTCCCTGCTCTAAGTTGCAGAGCTATTAAGTGCTAAAGAAGAAATATTTTAAATTCATAACTTCTATATTCTAGATCCAATGTTCTCTCACTCCTTTTGGTATAACTGATAGAATTTACACAAAACCAGGAGAGTATGTCCCTTCCAATTTGCCTCCAACACTCAAGAATGTCCTGGAATATGGACTGTTGGAATATCCTATGCCAATTTGAGTGCCCAACAACACCTTGGAAAAATCAAGCCTGTAGTCTTGCAGATTCGATAAAGATGACTCAGCACCCAACTGGCTTTTGTGAGAATGTTGGCCTTCTGTTCCATTCATGTGGAGGAAAATCTAAAGTTTATTTAATCAGGTGTATCCAAAGCCAAGGTTACCTTGTAACTCTGAGTCTTGTAGTTAATCCAATTAATTTATTTTTAATCCTGACTTGGGTTGCTTCTATGTAGCGAACTGAGTGTCATTGGACTATTTTGCCCTCAGAAGGGGAGAGTGGTGGAATAAGAATAGACACAATTATAATTCGAGATTTGACAAGATTACAGTCATGAGAGAGATTTAGGAAATTCTAATCCAGGAGAGGTGCTACAATGAAGGGATAATAAGGATGGAAATATTATTAATAAAGATGCTTTCCTTGCAGAAAGCAAAGCAAAACAACATCTAAAAATTGTTTTATGAGCACATTTATTGAAGTAAGAGGAGCAGAGTAGCGCAAACCAGTATTTTATCCTTTCCAAGGTTAATATGAGGTATGGAATCCTCTCGATGTCTGTTTCAACCAGACTTGCCTTATTCACCACTCCGGAGCTCAAAAGAAGAAATGAAGCAGTGGGCACAAATCCCTGCTGAGTGACAAACCATCCTTCTAGGATGAAGTCTTTTGCTGTTAAATATAGACACTTTACTCTTACATTTTAAAATGAACTATTCTAGAGAGAATTAGGCTTAGTGAGATAAGTCAAAAGGAGAAAGACAGTTTTTCATTTCACTCATATGAGATAGAGAAACAAAACAAACAAATGAACCGAATCAAATGAAAGCAGATATTTAGTCTATAGAATCAAATTAATGATTACTGGAAGAGAAGCGGGGGTTGGCAAATTGAGTAAAAGGGGTCATTTATACAGGAAAAGATAGAATTGGATGTTTGTTGGTGAACAACGTATTATAAACAGATGCTGATTTACAATGATTCACACCTTAAAGCTGTATAATGTTCTGGTGCAGCGTTTCTTAAATAATTTTAAGTGCACGAATCATAAGTGTATAGTTCAATAAATGGCACGAAAAGAACAAACCCTTGTAATGAACATCTAATGAAGACGTGGATTGCATCCTGAAAGTTCTCATTAATATTGATGAGATTTTTCTCATTTTGAACTTTAAAGTAGAATTATATACATATGTACATATGTACACACACACCCCCCTATATTCTGTGTCTGACTTATTTTACTCACTAAGATATCTATGAGGCTCATCCACATTGTTGCACGTAGCAATAATTTGCTGATTCTTGTTGTCGAAGTAACTTTATTGAATGAGGATATCACATAATTTACCCAGTCTACTGTTGATGACCATTTGAGTTATTTTCACTTTTGGACCACTATGTACAGTGCTTCTATGAATATTCTTCCTACATGTCTTTTGATGAGTATATGCATGCATACATACCACCTGGGAATGAAAGATATGCATATATATGTGTGCATATTTATCTTCAGATTTATTAATTTAATAGATCCTGTTCAATATATTTTAAAAGTAGGTGCATCAGTTATATACTAATTCTATAAAAAAATAATGTACAAAACTTCCAAATATTTCAAATCCTCTCCAACACTTGATTTCAAATGTACTTTTGATTTTAGTCATTCTGGTTGCTATTCTTGTTGAAATTCATGATGTTCATTTTCATTTTCATGATGATTAATAAAGTTAGGAACCTTCAAATATGTTTTTAAGCATTTAGATTTTCTCTTTGATAAAATAGGATGGAAATAGAACATCAAAAATCCAGTCACTAATCTAAGACTTCAACACCCACTTCCAACTCCATTTCTTATGGAGGGTCTTGCTGTTGCTCTTTATTTGTGTATTGAGTAGAGCTACTTGGTTTTACAGCTATAGCCCTCTCAAAAGCACCTTGTGGTAGATGGATACTGGATCTAAACATTTTGGCTTGGTGGTGAGCTCTGGGTTGCCAAGAAGTTCTCTAAGCTTTTACATTTTATGTAGTATAGTTAATTTCTTGATTAGAGGCCATCTTGGATATGTAATCTGGTTTAAAATCTTCTCCTCATTTTCAAGTATTTTCCACATTTTTCTGTTGACATGTCTATGTTTTTCTTATTACTTTGTAGGAAATCTTTATATATTGTGGACACAAGTTCTTTGCCAGAAATAATTTACTAATATTTCTTTTAATCCATGGCTTTATTTTTTATGCTATTCTGTTTTGATAAACATTAATTCTCATTTAAAATGTTGACCTATCAATTTTACATTAATTACATTAAAATTTATAAATGCTTTTAATGAAATCCTTGCCTTTCCCATGCTCCTGAAAAATATTCTTCTGCATTATAATATTGAGTCTTCCAATTCATATGCATGATTTATTATTCATTTATTTAAGTCCTCTTTAATTTTTCTCAGTAATGTTCTTTGTTCCCTAATCTAAAGATTTTGTCCATGTTTTCTTAGATTCAAATTCAGCTTTGAGAAAATTCCAAGCACTCATCTTTCAAGTTATGAGATATAAAAAGAAAATCTGAAATACATGCCCTGACTTCAAACTTCTTTGGTACAATCGGGGATCACAATTGCAAAAAAGTAAAAGACTATTAACAAAGTAATAATTGTATGATGTAAGCAATAAAAAAAATAAAGGCAAGCAACAAAACTGGGCTGAAATTGTTGACAGGTATACCTCATACAATATGAAGGAATATTTGAGATGGACTTGAGATAAATGACATTCGTAGAATGGAATAAAAGGAAACATTCCAAAAAGGAAACTAAAATGAGCTAAAGTCATGAGGTTAGAATTAACACAGCTTGTTAAAGAACTTAAGTGGACACTGGTTGATAAAGAGTCTACATTCTGATACATGAGTACTGGGTAAAAAAGTGAAGTTTTGTTACGGCAATGCCCCATGAACAAAAGGAAGAGCTCCAAGTCCATTTTAGTGATGAAGTTTGACATCCTGTTCCTGGAAAGTAGCTCAGCAAATATCTACCCTTGATTGGCTCTGATAACCAGATGACTGTCTTCAATTAAAAACCTCCTCTTTAGTTGAGGTCACTTCACAACATATACAAATATCAAATCATTTCGTTGTAAACCTGAAATCAAAATAGTGTTAATATGTCAATTATACCTCAATAAAAAGTAAACCCTAATACAAAAACAAGCAAAAGAAACAGACAAGTCATAAAAAGATGTATCATGAAAAATACCGAGGCTTCTCTATGATTATCACATAGAAAATGACCACCAAAATATATGACAGTAAAACAAAGTGTAAGAAAGATCCCATGAACTACTGGACATAAATTTTAAATGTTAGAGAATAGGTTATCTCAAAAGCAAGGGATTTAGAGCAGCGATCACAGAGATACTTTTTCCCTCCTGTAAACTAAGAGTTTTATCAGTGACTGGGATGGGGTGGGGAGGCATGTGATTAACTCCAGAGTAGCCCTATGATTATGCCTGTGCATATATGTAGTTATTTGCTATTGCACTTATATATGAAAGACCAACAGATAATGAATAATAAACTGTGTGTTTTAAAAAAGAAAACTTTATAATAGAAAACCTATACTCTCACATTCAAATCAGATTATCCAAGATGGTTTCTAATCAAGAAATTAACTATACTACATAAAATGTAAAATCCAGGGAGAACTTCTTGGCAACCCAGGGCTCATGACCTAGCCAAAAGGTTTAGATCCAGCATCCAACTACCACAAGGTGCTTTTGAGAGGGCTATAGCTGTAACACTAAGTAGCTCTACTCAATACACAAATAAGGAACAACAGCAAGACCCCCTAGAAGAAATGGAGTTGGAAGTGGGTGTTGAAGTCTTAAATCACTGTGTGTGTTTTTGATGTCCTATTTCCATCCTAACAGTGCCAAAGTTAAACCAAATGTCCCAGGAAGCTCCAGAATATATGGGGTACAGTCCTTAGGCCTCCTGAGAACTATGGAATGAGTGAGGCATTGAGTAACCAACATTGAGTTCAAATGATAAGATTTCTAATGGACATGTGTATGCATTTTGCCAAGATTTATTCTAATTTTGGAACTCAGTTGCAAACTTCTGAACATTGTGTTCCATTTGGTTCTGGCAAAACACAGCGCTGCATTGCTTTGTGTTTATTTTATCCTTCAACATCAGAGCACAATTTACTTATAGTTAGATTTTTGTGTTTAGCACAAACCTCCATTTAGATAGAAAAACAGCTATTTTTTTTCTTCTATGTTCCTAGGGGGGGAAATGGATGTACATAATGGAAGAAGGCTCTGCTAGAAAAGACATGTATACTCAATATAGAAAATTTATACACACAGAAGCACCCAGAGGCAATATATTTTATAAGCCTAAAATATGATGAGTTTTCAAGCTTGGGGTAAATCCATAGAGATTAGATTCAGAAAATCCTTATGACTCTCCTACCTCTAGACAGGGTAAGCATCTAACACCTCCTCCTTCTGAAAATTTTTTTACCATAGTTAAACAAATATTTTAACAAGAAACAGCAGTTTCCCTTGGAACTATGTGATTCAACACTTAAATAAGGATGTTTTCCTATTATTGCCCATTCCCATTTATCTCATTTTTCATTTACTCTCAAATCAACATTTTTGATTTTGTGATAATAAAACCAAATTCTTTTAAGCTGAAGTTTTCTGGGGACTACAATAAGACAAAAGTTGAGAAGAGTTTGATATGAAGTTATACTAATTACAACTCTCTCAGAAACTCAACATGAAATTTACTGCTTCATGTTGCAAGTCTTCTTACCACCTCCAGTTGGAAAGCTCTTAGGAAGGACTGTGATTGGCCATACTGAATCACACGCCCAAGTCTGGACCAGTAACTCTGACTGGATCTGGGTCACATGCCCAAATGCCATGCCATCATAGAAAGTAGATTTAATTTCCAGAAGAAAGCCAGATTATAGAAGGCCATTTAGGGAACACTACAAAATGACAAATTTGCAAGAAGCAAAAGTAAATATTTTATAGTGCCTCAGATCCAGTACATTAGAAATTTTGTAAAAAGCATGTTTCTTAAAGAAAGACAAAGATGTCTAGAAAAGAGGATATCGCCGTCATTAGTGCTGCATTAGTGCTATTTACTCATGAGACTTGCTCTAGAACTCAGTTATTTTCACTATGAATATCTCATGGATATCAAGAAGGCAGTGTAGCACAATGGTTAAGAGCATGAACTTTATATTTTAACTGACTCAAATTCAAGTCCTTGAAGTATTATTAGTTTTCACATTTGAACAGATTCCTCTATGCAAAATTAGTATAAAGTAGAATTTACATCGGGCTATTTTGAGAATTAAATGAATTAAAACATAAACAATGCTTGGTACAAAGTCCAGCACTTAATTGGAGATCACTAAATGTTTACTGCAGATATTATTATTTATTATTGTTAATAAGAAGCGTGTCCAGGAATTTAAAGATTAGAGAGTTCTAGAATGGATGATAGTGATAATGTTCCATTCTCTTGTCTTTCAGGAATGAGAAGCATCTTGCTATACATTATCTCCTTTGATACTCGATTCCATCCTTTGCCTTAGACCTACTTAAAATCTCCCTCTTCTAGCCTCTGTAATTTCTCTTCTTATTCACTGAGGCATGAAACACTAATGTAACTTGGCAGAAAAAGGAAGATAATGGTGCCCTTGATACTTGTTTTAACCTTTTCAAATGAGACTTCACAGATAATTGAAGTCCAAGAAATTACAGTCTTAGGAAGTGTATGTGCTGTGAGCAACAAAAGATAACTCCTCAGAGAGATTTAAAAACATTTGACCAACTTCTGGAATCAACTGGCAAAGTAATGTATAACCTCATAGACCAAGTGGCAAAGAAAGAAACTGTGAAGACTTCTATCTTTGTATTTACTCTTTTTATCGTATTTTTCATAAATTTTTCCACTGAAGACTCCTAAAAGAGTATGTCTCAACAGAGACTATTTCCTTCATTTCTACTGCAGCTGTCAGGAATCCTATAGCCAGTAGATTTAGGACATAGAATTTTTTTCAGTTAAGTAAAGATGTTTGAGACAGGAAAATTGGTTACCATTTGAGTTTGATTTCTATGTTTTATTGAATGTCTATGGTAACAATTACTCAGGATTGAAAATATTATTTTTTAAATGTTTTACCATATTTTTCATTCTAATTATGACAGGCAGATAGAATAACACCCTACATTTATATATAACTGGTCCTTGGAAAGTGCTACAAATAATGGCATTTCTCTCCAGAATGCCTAGTGGAAGCAACATATTTTCCTCATATCACATTTATACATTATATATATTCTGTCAGAGCATTGTGAAAAGCAGAACATTAGTTTCATTTGGACCTGAAATGTAGTATTAGTTTTTCTTTCTATTAGAAAAACAACATTTCGACACAGAGAAGGACTTTTATGCCTTCTGCTCAAGATAATTGTCATGGGAAAGAGTTCAGTTAAAGATCTTGCTTTTCAACTCAATAAAATCATTTTCCTATTTTCTTATAAACTTTATAGCTAGAGCTTTAATGGTGGCATAGCATCCTATCTCTATCAGTTATTTGCTCAAGGTAATGATATATATTGTTCTGTAAAACTTTTATAAGTATCCTGAGTCACAATGTGTTTCTTTCTTGTAATTGTGGTCTTAAATCTTTGGAGACCACATATCTAGTCCAGCTTACCTTATTTTCAGATGAGAAAAAAATCTAAAGCTCAGAGAGCTTGAATTATTTATTTAGGGTCAGCAGCTTATTAGTGACACTGAACAGACAATAATGTGGTTTTTAGGGGGGTTGCTCTAGCATTATTATGGTGCTGGACTGGTTAGAGTAATAACTGTTACAAACAAGTCCCTAACTGTACATTAGTTATGACACAATAAACATTTATTTATCACTCTGTGACTGTGTAATGAAGGGTTTTTCAGTCATCAGGTGATGACTGTCTTCCATGCAATGATTCAGGAACCCAGACCTCTTCTATTTTTTGTCTTCACTATGCCCAGCGTAGTGGTTCTCAGTCAGGATTGATTTTGTCCCAAGAGAACATTAGCAATATCTAGAGATATTTTTGTCACTACTTGGGCCAATACTACTGACATGTAGTTAGATAGAGTTCAGGAATGTTACTACGCATCCCACAATGCACAGAACAAGTACTGCAGAAAGAATTTCCTGATCCCAGAAGATCAGTAATTCGAAGGTTGAGAAATACTGTCCAAAAGACACATTATCTTCTGCATTCAGTCAGCTAAACAAAGAAAGAAAGAAAAATCTAGTAAGCCATAACCGCTTTGGAAGTATCTTGACCTGGAAACACTAGTCACAAGTTATCCACCTAAATGCAAGAAGTACAAAGAAATGAAACTTGTCATGGGTAGAAATGGTAAGATTTGAACTGACCTATGTCTTCAGCTCCAGAACTTCTATCTGGTGTCCTATTCAATATATCAGAAGTATCATGAACATAATAGAGCCAAATGGTAAGCTTATGTTTCTAAAAATCTGTCCATGTCCTCTAGGTTGTACAACTTCTTGATACGTATAGCTGTTCATAATAATCATTTATGATGCTTTGCATTTTGGAGTTATTTGTTGTTATCTTCTCCCTGATTCTTCTTTCTGATTCTAGTCATTAGTTTTTTCTATTTTTTTTTCATTGAGCCTAGCCAAAGTTTTGTCAACTTGATTTATTTTTTCAAGAAATGAGCTTGTGCTTTCATTGATCTACTGAATTATTGTTTGACTTTCTAATAGTTTAGTTCTGCTCAATTTTTATTATTTTCTTCCTTCTACTAACTTTTGACTTCATTTGTTCTTGTTTTCTAGTTTCTTTAGATATAAGATTATTTCGAGTTTTTCTTTTTCTTGTGGTAGGCCTAGATTGCTATAAACTTCCCTCCAAGTACTGTTTTTGCTGCATCCGATAAGTACTAGTGGCTCTTCTCTTATTCTCATTTGTCTCCAACTATTTTTTAATTTCTCCTTTTATTTCCTCTTTTACCTGAATGTCATTCAGAAAGATGTTGTTTAGTCTCTACATATTTTGGAATTTTTTTAGTTTTAGTATGGGTTTTTTTGGTGGGGGGCAGTGATTGATTTCTAGTTGTATGCCGTTGTGATTAGAGGAGATGTTTGATGTGATTTCAGTCTTTGAAATTTGTTGACACTTATTTTGTTTCCCAATATGTGGTCTATCCTTGAGAATGTTCCATGAGAACTTGAGAAAAATGTGAATTCTACTGTTGGGTGAACTGTTCAGTTAAATGTCTATTAAACCCATCTGTTATAATTTGTCACTAAAGGTTATTATTTCTCTGTTAATTTTCTGCCTAGTTCATCTGTCCATTGTTTTAAGTGGTGTTGAAGTCTCCTATTATTATTGTATTGCTGTCTGTGTCTCTCTTTATTTCTGTTAATAGTTGCTTTGTCTATTTTCAAGCTCCTTTACTTGGTACATAATATTAATAAGACATAGCTTTCTGATGAATTTGATTAAATTGATGAATTGGTCCCATAACCGTTATGTAATGTCCAACTCTGTCATTTGTTACCTTATTTAGTTGAAAATGTTTTACCTAATTAAGTATGATTGTCCCTGCTTTTTATTGGTTATCATTTGATTATATGTCTATCTCCAACTATAGATTTTGAGCTTATTTTTATGTTTCAAATATAGATTAGTTTCCTGTATATAACAGAAAGTCATGTTAAGTTTTTTAATCCATTTGGCCACTCAATGCCTTCTGATTGGTGAGTTCAATCCATTTCACTTAGGATGATTATTAATATGTAACCATTGCCATTTTGTTAATTGTTTTCTGGGTGTTGAAGATAAGATCTTCATTCTCTTATTCTCTTCTTAGATGTTTTGAAAATATTTATGTGTGGTTTGTTTTCCTCTTCTTTTTTTTCAGTATTTTTTTATGTTTTGAGATTACATGAAAGATTACATAAAAGTGTCTATACTATAACATGTTTTAACTTGAAAACAATTTAGTCTTAAGCTCATTCTTACTATCCACACTTTTATTCTCCTCCTCACATTTGATATTGGTGATGTCTTGCTGCTTGTAGGTGGAGTTTCTTTTCATTTTATAGAACTTTCTTTAGTATTTCCTGTAAGGCTGGTTTCATGGTGATGAATTCCTTTTACTTTTGCTGGTCTGTAAAGCTCTTATCATTTCTTCAACTGTAAATGATAATCCAACAGGTATTCTTGACTGGAAGTGCTTTTCTGTCTGTACTTGGAATATATCATGTCATTCCCTTCTGGCCTGTAAAGTTTTAACTAAGAAATCCACTGACAATCTTGGGAGGGGGGGCTCTGTTGTATGTAACTTATTTTTCTCTAGATGCTTTTAGGATTTTCTCTTTATCTTATTTTTTGACATTTTTATGACAATGTCTCTTGGCATAGGTCTGTATGGGTTTCTTTTGATTGGAACTCTCTGAATCTGAGCCTGAAAGTCTACTTCCTTCCTCAGGTTAGAGAAATTCTCTTCTATTATTTATTTTAAATATGGTTTCTGCCCACTTTTCTCTCTCATCTCTTTCTGGGGCCAAATGTTGTTCCTCTGGACATTATCCCATAAGTCTCGTGTACTATCTTAATTTATTTTAAATCTTTGTTCTCACTGCTGTTCTGCCATGGGTACATACATTGCCCTATCTTCTAGCTCACAGATTCCATTGGAGGCTCCTTCCAGCCCACCATTGAACCTCTCTATTGTTTTCTTTAGCTCCATGAATTCTGTTTGGAAATGCCTTATATTTCCTCTATCTTTGTGGTAGTTCTCTTTTTGTTTTCTCCATTGTTTCCCTGAGTTCTGTATCATTAGCACTGTTGATTAAAGTCTTCATCAGATAGTTTACTTAATTCTGTTACATTCAAATTTTCCCTGGGGTTTGTTTTGGTCCATCACTTCACATATATTTATCTTATCTTTTTAATTTGTTTGGCATTCTGTGCTTATTTCTATGGGTTAGGCTTCCCTGAAGTCAAGGCCTTGTGTTAGGGTATCAAGTTGCACAGTATAGGCCTGAGTGCTGGCCTGGAAAGCTGGGTTGTGTGACCAGCACTTCTAAGAATTGTTGAAACTCTAGAATCCATCTTATTGCGAGGCCTGAGAGTCCCGCCTGCAGGTTGGAGTAGGGCCAGGCAATGCAGAGATTTCCCCCAGAGTCACAGGCATGAACAGCAAGGCACAAAAAGAGAGGCCCAAAATTTGTTGGCCCACTCTGCAAGCAGACCACAGTTCCAACAGAGAGCACAAGAGAAAGAGCATAAAGAACTGGTCTTAGCAAAGCACTCTCCCCTGTGAAATCCCTCATCCTCCAGAGGAGCCACTGTCTTTGCAGAGGGTGGTAAACAAGCCCTGAGGCCTGGGGGTGAAAGTTCCAAGCAGATAGCAAAGCTATTTAGTAGTAACTCCAGCCTGGAAGAAATTGCTGTTTTGATGAAGCCCTTTCCATTATCTTCCCTAGGAGAGTCAGAGAGCGGAATGCTCCTTCACACTAGTTCTGCAGACCTGGCTGTCTGTCCCTGACAGCCTGCAGAAAGTCAGCTGTGAGCACCAACAGTTTGGCACAAGTGAACTAATGGTGGAAAGAATGGGCATTTCTCCCCGGGGTCTTCCTGCAATGTGCCTGCACCACCCAGAAACAGTGTCTGACTTCATAAGGATGTTCTTCCTCTTTCCAACCTACGTCAAGTTTTGGTTCAACAACTGAAATCTAGTTCTCAGCTATGGGGGCACTCCCTAAGGGGTCAGGCCTTTCAGTTCCTGGGAGACTGTATCAGTGATCTCTCCCTAAGGATCCCAGCATCTCTGAACAAGGTGATATGATGCTGAGACACATCAGTTTCACCTACTATCTATGAAAGTGTGTTGTTTCTCTTTGTGGAGATGTTCGACTCTATTCCTTTTTACAGACCGTATTTGTTAAGTGGTTGTATTTTTGTTGTGTCTATAGGATGGAGGTAGACTCAAGATCTTAACAGTCTGCCATTTTGGAACCAGAATTAGAACATAGTCAAATGGAACTTTTGATTTTTCCTCAAAATTCTTATTTTCTCTCATGTTTCCTATCTCAGCCCTGCTTTCTTTCATCTTTGTCTATTTTTTCATCAAGTCTTCTCAACTCTACCTCCAAGATGCGCGACTACAGGTGTTATCATAGACTGCCGTATCTAGCCTGAACTACCACAATAACCTCGTTGGCTTCTCTGTTACCTTTATTATTCTTATATAGTCAATTTATTCAGAGACTAAAATGGTCTTTTTAAACTGTCAAGAAGATATTTCTGTACATCTGGTACCAGCTCACGTTCTTAGATAACTTGATGAACGCCCCAGTGAGGATCATGTGAGATTCATTTACCTCACTTCATTGTTCCTCTGGGGTCTGCAGACCCCTCCAATCATTCTCATCATTTCCTGAACTTGCTGCAAGCATCAATTTGTTGGTTTTTACATTCACTGTAGTCACCTTCTATATGCTCTTCTGGGAACATGAGGTAGTGTTGTGAAAATGGAGAGTTGTTTGTCTAAATAGAGAAGTTCATGGGTTTAAATTCATGGTTCTCCCCATAATCTACAAAGTCTATCACCTCTGACCCATTCCCTCATCTCATCTCCTGCTTTACTCCACCTCTTCACACTGCCACATTGTCATGCCTCTATTCCTCCAATGTTCCAGCTACTTGTGGTGCTGGGACCTTTGAGTTTGGTATTTCCCTTTCCCTTTGTAACACTCTTCCCTGCATGCCTGCACATCTGCCTTCTTCCTACTTTTCCAGGCCTAGGTGCCATCTCCCCCAAAAGTAAGCATGCCTGAAAGTGATGATATCATCCCCTCCACCTTTCCAAATCCATTTCCCAACCCACTTTTTAGTTTCTCTGGAGCACTTGTCACTACCTGGAACTGATACTTATTATTCATTTGCTTATACACTAGTTTTGCCCTCAATAGAAAGGAAGTTTTTTGAGGACAGAGGCTTTGACATTCTTGTCCACCACTGTATTCTCATTTTTAGGAGAGTATTGGCATGAAGGAGCTATCAGTATAGAGCACACAGAGCACAGCACTGAATCAAGAAGCAAACATGAGAATATTGAATCCCTAAAAGACTAAGAAATGGAGACTATAAAGTTTGCTCCAGCTCCACAATGGCTCTTATTAGCGTCACAAGTGAGTCTCACAAAACATAGAACACACTCCTTCCCCCATAAACTTGGTCTCCATACCCCAAATAAAACTAATCACAGAGTCCTAGACACATGGAAAGGAAAATTCTCAGGCTTAGCTAAGGATTCTCTCCAGGGTCAGCAGACCATCGCTCTTAATGGGGCCCTCCAGAAAACTTTATGTACCCAGAAGTGATCTCTGTCATGCTCTCCTTCATGTACTACCCACAGAATGTCATTACTATGGACAGTAGGAGACTAAATGAGGAAAACTTTCTGGTTTTTTGGTGGGTTTTTATTTGCTTTGTTTTGCTCCTTCCCTCCTCTACTCCTTACCTTAACTTTATTTTCTTTCTCTGACAGGCAGGCTGCCCTATCACCTTCGCTAATAGACAGTTCTTTTAGAATTTGTAATGGTTCAAAACCCAGATTACCCATCCAGAGCACCCCTGAAAGCTTCCGTGGCCAGCAGGGGCCACGTCAGGTTGATATGCTGCTTAGCTTACACACATGGCTGATGGCTGCATTGCCTTTGATGTTCATCACTCTTCATTGTTCTTTACAGATTAATTTCTCCATTCCCTCAATTAACAACTATTTGCTGAGCACCCCTGAAAGCTTCCGTGGCCAGCAGGGGCCA